>CM053506.1:38840929-38878780 GCA_028627145.1 Eidolon dupreanum
TTGGTTGTAGGCCCTTTTCATTTCTTTCAATATTTTGTGCCAAGCCCTTATAGCCTGCAGTTCTGTTGAGAAATCATCTGCCAGTCTTATGGGTGCTCTCTTGTAGGTAACTAAATGCTTTTCTCTTGCTGCTTTTAAGGTTCTCTCTTTGAATTTAACCTCTGGCACTTTAATTGTGATGTGTCTTGGTGTGGGCCTCTTTGGGTTCAACTTGTTTGGGACTCCTTGTGCTTCCTGGGCTCGTATGTCTATTTCCTTCACCAGGTTAGAGAAGTTTTCCCTCATTATTTCTTGAAACATATTTTCATCTCCTTGCTCTCTCTCCTCTCATTCTGGTAACCCTATGATGCACATGTTGATATGCTTGATATTGTCCCAGAGGCCCCTTAAATTATTCTCATTTTTTTAGATTCTCTTTTCTTGTGGCTGTTCTGATTGGGTGTTTTTCTGCTACCTTATCCTCTAAATCACTGATTCGATCCTCTGCTTAATCCAACCTACTGCTGATTCCTCCTAATGTATACTTCATTTCAGTTATTACGGTCTTCATTTCTGACTGGTTCTTTTTTATGTTTTCTATATCTCTTTGTTAAAGTTCTCACCGGGTTCTTCTACTCTTCCCCTAAGTTCACTGAACATCCTTATAACCAGTGTTTTGAACTCTGCCTGTGGTAGATTGCTTGTCTTCATTTTGTTTAGTTCTTTTTCTGGAGCTTTGGTCTCTTCTTTCATTTGGGACATGTTTCTTTGTATCCCCATTTGGCTGCCTCCCTGTGTTTATTTTTATATATCAGGTAGGGATCTTAAACCTCCTTGTCTTTTATTTTAATTATCATTAAAAATTTATTTTGAGTGCATTAAAAAATTCTGTAAACCTCATTCTCCCTCACTGACCCCTCTTCAGAAAGGTTAGCATAATTCAGTTAGGAATAATGTGAAGAACTGGAACCAAATGTTAATTTACCAAAAAAAAATAATCTAAATTATAATAAACAGGTTTAAGTAAAGAAAAGGAAAAGGGAGCATGGGGGATTTGCTGCACAATATTATCACAGTTGATTTTATGCAATTTAATCTTGGCTAGAGGACAACCATAATAAAAATATTTCCACTATAATCTCTATAAACACTTGTTTTCCAAGTCCACCTCCATCACCTCTATCCTTACCTCCATCCACCCAATGAAACCATTTGCTGCCAAGAAATACACACATCCTTTACTCACTTGGTAAACAAAAGGATTACAGGTTTCTCAGAGAGTTGATAAAATCAGGCAATTGCCTAATATATATGATAGAGAAATAGTTGGATTTCATTCTTTTCAGATGTTCTTCTTACACTACACAAATACTTTCCATGTATTTATTTGGAGATCAATAATCTGTTTAAGACTTTCTACCTAGGCTTTTGTTCAGATATAAGAGCAAAATGGTGTGAGATCAGATATCTCTAGACTATCTGGCATCACTCATTTATTCATTCATTCAACTTCTATTTACTTAGTTTCTAGTTTGTGCCAGTCATGGAGAGAGGAAGACTGTAAACAATAAGCATAACAAAAAAGAAAATTATTTAGTACGTTAGAAAATGACATGTGCTATGAAAAAAAATAAAAATAAAACAGAGTAAGTGGGAAGAGGTGATAGAGAAATTTCAATATTAAATAAATCAAGATTAGCCTCATTGAGAAGGGGACATTTGAGCAAACATTTAAAGAGATGAGAAAGTTAATCAACCTCAGAAAAGAGCATTCTAAGCAGAGATAACAAGTAGAGCAAAATCCTTCAGATAGGAGAGTGTTGGCATATTTGTGGAACAGTAAGGAAGCCCATGTAAGTGGGAGAGAATGAGCTACACAGAGCTTCTTAGAGAGTTCAGAAAGGTAATGGAAGGAGGGGGCGCTGCAGATTATATTGAGCTCAATGGGAAATACCACGGGGTGTTGAACACTAGAGAAATAGGATCTGGTTTATACTTTAGAAGGATCACTCTGGTGAGAAATAAATAAAGTATGGAGGGGAAAGAGCAGAAGCAGGTTCTTATTTAACCTATTGAAGATTAAACAGAGAAACCCATATAAAAGCCCTAACTTAGCTCAAATCTCTCATATATAGCAATGGCTCAACAAATATTAGTTGATATTATTATCCCCTTTTCAGCAGAAGAGCAGAATTAACTTGTCTACATTTAGAATAAACATCTCTGTCATCTATAGAGCTTGTAATTATTATTCAAGAATGCTTTCAAGCTTCGTTACATAATGAAAGAGTTTAAAACAAAGCTTGCCTTATTTTATTGGATCTCTTGACTTCAAAATCTAAGGCATATTTCCTATATGTGCATTCATTAGAAATGCAACATGCCTAAAGGCTCCTTTTTAAAAATTTCTAATACACAAAAGCCTCATGAAGGATCCCGAGTCCTCTGAAATCAATTCTAGAGTGGTATGTAGATGATACGCTCCGAGGTTAGGGCTACAATTGTTGAATATGCTACAATGCACTACATGGCAAGATCCCCAAGAGTCTGCATGTTTTATTTCCTTAGCTTTCAGGAACTCTGGGTTTTAATAGAACAAAAGAATGTTATACTACATAATAAAAAGTAAGTATCTTTAGTACATTGTAATTCAAACTTTAAAAAACTTGGAAGCATTTGAAGTTCTCTTTATTAAAGCTTTGTTTAGTCATTTAACTGATGTTCTTTGAAAAATAATCAAGTCGAGCCCCCTCCACAAAATTATGAGTTTTATGCATTCTTTATGGGAACAGTCAAACTAAATTAAATTAAATTAAACCATGTACTTACTCTAGCCACAGTAACCAAAATAAAACTTTTTCCCCCACACATAAAACCTACATGAAAGCTGCAAAACTGGTTTAAAATTTTTCAAAACATTGCTTTAACCAATATGAAATAAACAAAGAAAAACAACAGATTCTACTTATATTTAGGTTTTATGTTATGTGCCTCTGATTGTGAATGACTGGTCAAGTTTAATTTCCCTCCAGAACAAAGAAAGCAAAAGTTATTACTTAATTTATGATTTAACTGAAAAATAACACTGTATATAAGAATTTTACAAGATAACCTCATTACACCTCTCCTGATAACACACCTTTCACGTTATTTTATAAAATGTCAGTTCACACTGAAAGCTTGCCCTGTATTTCACAATAGCATGCATTTTCAAAATTGCAGTTAGGGAGAAAGGACAGAAATGCCCCCAAGATTATTCTGTGTAGCAATGTCTTTCAATTTAATTTTGTAAAAACCATATAAATATTATACCAGAGTCTAGACCCTATGAGATCCCATTTCATAGGAGCCCAGAATGAAGATTATCTACATATTACTTAAAAAGTCAAAGAACTAAATTAGTCCAATTGAAATCTAAGAAGAAAATATGTGAGGCCTCAGAGAAGCTTTTGTTGAATCACTCAGAACAAGAATAACCTTCAACTATAAAGCATCAAATTTAAGCAACCAGGGCAGAAGTAACATGCCCTTCATATACACCTTGAAAGTGACAGTGGTGTTTGTTGATGCAATTCCACTGGGCCTGCGGGTCAGTTCCACTCCATATTATTATAAGACAGCTCAAGTACATATGAATTCTCCTAAGGTCCGGTATTTTTAAAAAGTAGTGAACAGAACAAGAACAGTGAAGGAAGTAAAATTCTTGTCAATCTCAATTTGAAGACCAAAAAGACTCCCATTTCTTCTTTCTGATTATCCAGAAATAAATAAAAGCCTGCTTATCAAAATAAAGAAAATGAGAGCAAAGTGTTTGAAAACAATTTATTTTTCTATAAAATCTATTTCTACACTTGGGAAAACCAATAGTATGTAATTTCTCTGCCTTCTGGTTTTCCATTCTTCCATACTCCTTGAAGAGACATTTTTAAAATCTGTGCCAGAATCATTCAGTCATTCAATCTAACCATCCAAGTTCACTATTTTACCACTAATTTTTATAAGTTTCTCCAGGAACTCTGGTGATATAACTATTAACCCTATTTAACTATTTCTCATCCCACATGCTAAGTATTCTCTAAATAGGAAATAAAAGACTTCTGCTCTGGCTTCAAAACATTACTTTCACACTTCTCCCCTACCTTTCTGACCATTCTCTCCCAGTATCTTTTTTTGCTCCTCACCTACTGCCTTGGTTAAGCAGGGATCTTTCCCCAGGTGTGATCCTTCACTTCCTATCCACTGCTCACATTACACTGTTCTCTCGGAGCACTCTCATTCTAGAGTTTCAACTCTACTGAGAGCCTCTGGTTCACAAAATTTTTATCTATAGTCCAGATCTCTCACCTGAGCTTCAAAGCCCCAGATCCATTGCCCACTGGACCATCTCTCAGGTACCTCAAATCTGAACTCTTGTTCTCCCCAAAACCTACTGCTGCCATCTTCTTCATTTCTGATCTAGATTAATGGCATCACCATAGCTGGGCCCCTAACCCAGCACTTTAGTGTCATCTTAGAATATTTTCTTTCACTCTGCCTCTCTTTTCACCTCAGATTAGTTGGAAAGTCACATTGATTTTTTACTCCTTAATTCCTCTTATATTGGCATTTCCTCTCCATTCTTACTGCTACTTTCTTGATTCAGATCTTCATTAGATCTTACCTAGACTTTGCAGTGATACCCTAACTGGTCTCCCTTCTTTTTTATTCCAATTAATTCTCCAAACTATTCCTAAAGTAATCTCTCTAAAACAAATAAGATATTACACTAATCCCCTGCTTAAAACACTTAACAATTCTTCTTTTTGACACAATAAATTCAGGCTCCACTAAATGGCTCAAGGCAATTTGGTCTGTCCTATCTCTCTAGTTACCTCTCTCTCTTTGACCCAACTCTCTTTGTGCTAAAGAACTGGAAGTTTTCTAAATCGGCCATATGGTTTCATGCTCCTAAACTTTTAGTCACTCTGTTCCGTCTGCTTGGGGTGCCCTTCCTCAATAACTACTTGACAAATACTTGTTCATCTTTCCAACCTCAACTCAAACAATCCTCTTTACATCTAACACACACACACACACACACACACACACACACACACACACACACACAGTAGAAGTAAGCAGTATTACCTTATCTCTGTACCCTGTATAGATCTCTAAGTGAAGCATCATCATCATCCTACCATCTACTAGGATTTCTTATAACACAGAGTAAAGTATATGCATATTTAAGTCACTTCCTGCCATCAAATCAAAACTAATTGAAGCCAAAAAAGATCAAAATTAAAACCATCATCTTCAAGGAAACCTGTCATTACACTAAATTACAAAGAAATTGAGGAACTCTTAATCAAATAAAAAAAAAATTTAAAAAAAAGAATGAAAGCCTATATACACCTCAATGGAAAGTAATTTTCTCTAAAAGTAAATGCCATGAACTTAAAATTCCTGTCCAAGTGTCCTCTGACTAGAGTATTAAGATGTAGGGCATGGAGAGGTGCAAGAATCAAAGAGGGAATATCCTTATAAAGACCCTTTTTGAGAATATAGAATCCTAAGAGTGGTAGGGCAAAATTAGCATGAAATCATGCCATTTCTATGACAAAATCCACCTAATGAAGGGAACCACTAGAGATCAAGCAAAGTGAAAGAAAGAAGGAATGCTGAATCACTAGTTCACAATGCTAATAGTCTGTAACTTAAGGGACTCTGCCAAGAAGCATATGGAGTCTTAGAACACCAAACAATGAAAGAAGACTTTTCCTAGTGGCAAAGGAAATAACAACTTTGGTGGGAAAGTATTCATCACCACAAACGGATTAAACTGCCAACTACCTCAGCTCACTCCCATCTAAGCTCTCATCCTCTCTATACTGTTCTTCAGTAAATGACTACTGATATACAAAAATCACTAACAAAAACTCTATACAAAAACTGCAACAAAAAAGAGGAACTGAAAAAGTTCATATTAACAAGAATTAATAAAAGAAACAGAAGAAAAATTCAATGAACTAGTTATATATGAATATATACTCACACAAATACACAGACATACATATCTACAATGACATGTTCTCTCTTTTAAAAAGAAGTCAAAGAAGAGTTACAAGATTCAAAAAAAGACATGATAAAACATCATAAGGGAATGAAAACCAAGAGAGAACTCAAGAAACAAATAGAAGCAAAAAATAAAACATTACATAGATATACTAGAAGCATTCAGCACATATGGACTGAGGCCACATTTAAGAACATGGTGGAGAGATAAGCAAAAGCATACAATGAACAAGATAGAAAAGTCCACTCTTCTTTCCTCTTCTTTCATGGCAAAAGATCAATAGATATTATTTAAAATTAGGTGAAAATTAAAATAATTTCTCATTTATGGAAAAATATACAAATAGCTCTTAAGTATATAAAAAGCTGCCAATCTCATTTATAATGAAAGAAATGCAAGTTAAAACTACACTGAGATAGCATTTCTCATCTTTCAAACTGACATATATCCAAAATTTTGATAACAAATTCTATTAGTAAGGTTTAAAGAATCAGACTCCCTCATACATTGCTTGTGGATATGCAAAACATTTTTCCTATAGAGGGTAAATGTACAATACATACATATATATGTATACATACATTATATATGTATATATGTATTTTACCCTTTGACCCATCAGTCTCACTTCTAGAAATGTACTCCAAATATAAACTAGCAAAAATAAAAAGTGACGTATGCCCAAGGCAATTCTTTGCAGGAATTCAAAAAAACAAATGAAAAAGAAAAGGGAAGGAAGGAAGGAAGGAAGGAAGGAAGGAAGGAAGGAAGGAAGGAAGGAAGGAAGGAAGGAAGGAAGGAAGGAAGGAAGGAAGGAAGGAAGGAAGGAAGGAAGGAAAAAGAAACTATCATATATCCACACAAACAAATACTACACAGCTGTAGAAAGGAGTAAGGAGGTTCTCTCTATACACTACTATTTCCAAGCTACATTGTTACATGAAAAATAGCAAGGTGCACAACAGTGTTTACCTTTACATAAGAAAGGCAATATTGCAAAAATGTCTGCATTCTTGCTTATATTTTAAAGAAATGAAGGGTAAACAAAAAAATTAAAATGGTTGTCAGGAGGAGGAAAAGAATAAAGTAGAGGAGAGAAGGATGAATGCTAGACTTCTCTGAATGTACTGAGTTTTAGAGTTTTGACTTTGGAATCATATAAATGTTTTACATTATTAAAAAAAAACAATTAACTCATAAATCGATCCCAAATAATCAGAAGCAAACAAAAGAAAATAAGCCTTAAGTATAATTTACGTCAGCTTCATAACCACATAGAAACAAATTTTAAGTGACTTCAAAACACAGTATTTTTACTCTAATCTCAGTATTATTTACTCTAATCACAGTATTTTTACTCTAGAAGGGATCCTCTAGGACACAAAAACTGTCAAAGTAATCTTAAACTGCATTTAGAATTCTTATTCTCTACCTACACACACACACACACACACACACACACACACACAAATACTAAGATAAAGAAAATAAATAATTATATTCATTTTATTAGGAAATAAAGTTTTCAGCATAAGAACTAAAAAATATAAATATAAAATGAAAAACCTTAAAACCCTATAATCTCACATTTGAATTAGAAATACCAGTAGGATTTCATTATATATTTCTCTTCTTAAAAAAATATCAATTTCTTAGCCCTGTATGTAAATGTGTGTATGTGTGTATGCAGTAATGACAACCTATTATATAGACGGTGTTCCCTAAATACTATTTCCCAATAAAAATAACTAGGCACCTTGAAGAAAAGCCTGGTTGAAGGTCTAGAGCAGGAAATGTAGAAAATGATTCTGGGACATCCTTTGCCAGAAAGCAAGGCCCACTTGGGCTTTACTGAAAGGCTCAGGAGCCAATTTAAAGGGATTCTCACTGACCAAAATTTGGAAAATTTGAGCATTAAAAGAATAAATGCATACACTGAAACATATCCAATTTATAAAAATTCATTAGTTGAAAAAACATAGCCTCATTGGTCACCTTCCAAGTAGCTAGAAAACTATCCTATTTTTCTGAGAATTAATAAATAATAAGAAATAATCAAGTATTTTCCTGATTTTCTGGTATGAACTATACTTTAGAGTGATGAAATAACAAAGAGAGGAAGAGTTTTTCTTTATAGACTAACTCCAACTAATACACACTAATAAAGAATTATAAAATGGTAGAAATTACCATCTACATCCCCCTAAAAAAGTAATAGATCTAGACAACCATCCTCAACAAAGGTTAAAACTATTAGATGAATGATTAGTGGGAATTTTGAGAATCAGGCTTATGGACCCTGAACACACCAATCAATCTAACACCGCCAAAAGTGAGACAACCCAAACTCTATGCATTCTGATGTGACGTAAATGGAAGTACACTACATCAACTATAGGTATTTTTGCCAAAAGATCTGAACCTAAATCCAATCTCTGTCTAGATCTAACTACCAGAAGCAACTAAAAATCTCACTAATATAGCCACTTTAGAAAACAGCTTGGCAGTTTCCTATAAAGTTAAATATATACCCATCCCATGAACCAGTAATTTCACTCCTTAGATATTTACCCAAGAGAAATGAAAGCATTGTCCACATAGAGACCTATACATAAGTATTTATGGTGGCCTTATTCATAATAGTCAGAAACTGGAAACAACTCAAATTGCCATCAACAGGTGAACAGATAAATGATTTGTGGTATAATCATATCGTAGCATAATATTCAAGAAAAATAACTATTGATACGGACAACAAAATGAATATCTCTCAGAGGCATCATGCTAAGTGAAAGAGTCAGACAAAAGTAAATATACACTGTATGATTCCATTTATATAACATTTTTGAAAGGGCAAAAATATAAGGACAGAAAACAGATAGTAGTTGGCCTCAGAGGAGGGTTAAGGAAGTAAATAGACTACAGAGGGCATAAGGAAAGTTTTGGATTGATGGAACTGTTCTGTTTGATTATGGTGGTGGTTATATGACTGTATACAATTGTCAGAATAAATTTCTACTGATATCCATTGGCTCTATAAGCTCTTTGAGTGGATTTCTCACTAAGATTTCTGAACTAATGCTTTCAAAAGTTAACATCATGGATAGATCTTGAGATAATCATGCTAAGCAAAATAAATCAGACAGAAAAAGTTGAAAACCACATGATATCACTCATATGTGGGATATAAATCTAAAATCAACAAACCAACATGACAAACAAACAGACTGATGGACATGGACAGTGGACTAGTGGTTACCAGAGAGCAGGGGAGTAGGGGGAGATAGATAGGGGTAATAGAGGTCAAGTATGCGGTGACAGAAAGAGATCCAACTTTGGGTGGTGAACACACAATGCAATATATATACAACATATTGTTGAAGTGTACACTTGAAACTTATTGGATTTTGCTGATCAATGCCATCCCAATAACTTTTAATAATAAAAACTTAATTAGCTTTTTTAGCATCTTGACCCCTCTGATACATCACTCAGTTTATTTGGTGCCTGAAACCTGTTTAACTTCTTAATAATATTTGTTTCCCAGGTTTCAAACCTATGTGTATAGGTTATCTTCATTGTCACCCAATACATCTGACATGTTATCTATTTGATTTGTAATTTTTTCTAGCAAAAACTCTAAGTCAAACTGCATATATGTTTACAGTATAAAACTATAACAATCAAAGCTTTGAGTATTTTGTTTGTTTTTGTACTGGTTTTAAAAAAAAAATAATCATTTCTTATTGATCGTATTTTTAACAATGGAATTTTAAAAAAGGCAAATTATTGTTCCTGAATCATCATGTTAATATCTGAAGATTCTTAACAAAATTTTAACTGATACACTTTTGTCCTTTTTTTAATACCACTGAGTGAAAGAACCAAGAATCTAAGCACACGTACTTACACAAGCTGGTTTTAGTAGGGTACACAGCACAGAGCCCAGAGTCTTCAACACAGTAGTTATTTTTTGAGTATCAAGAAGTCCTGCCTCCGAATTCTTTCCTCCTACCAAAAAGCTTTTTTCCCAGTTAGAGTGATCCAGTTAATTTTGACCTAACAGAAGCTGAAATTCGAGTTAAATTTATTGCTATATTGAAAGAGTGAAAGGCCAACCGTAGCTAATCTCATTTACAACACTCTATTAGAAAAAAAATACTAAGACTATATTCATACAAAATTGCTATATATGTTTTATTTTATACATTGGCTTGATCATATCTGTTCTAACATGTAGGTATTTGACCTTATTTAGATAAATTCTCATTTCCAAAAAACCTCTTTAATCTTTCTTCTGAGTTAAATAATAGAACAAATTTTTTTCTGTTCCTACAAAACTTGGAGCCACACTTATGCCTACATAAATCAGTGTGTGCGTTAAAAGAACGGCGGTTCTCTACTTTTTTTTTCCCCCATAAAACACAAGTGACATTTAAAGTATATTTATTATTCACTGTCCAACATTCTCTCCTCACTCTGGACTGCCACCCTTGATAAGGGAGGCAGCTAGTTTTCATGAAATTCCCCCAAAAGATTTTTGTAACACCGTATTTTCTCTCCCATGTATCCATAACACTCCAGTGTCATAAAATCATAGTCGAGAACTGTTGGTTTGCCTTATTCCTAGCTCTGTTTTATATCATCTTACTTGTTTTTCTTCCTTCTTTCACTTCACTTTTAATTTATTCTATCTTGAATTTCATGTAGTCTTGCAAGTCATCTTAAATCCTTTCTAGAACAAGGTAAAGAATAAATAAATAATCATTCCATGTATCTGCAAAAGCAATCTCTTCTCATTTATCCTAGATAAAGCCTTAAAATTTTAACTCCTTGCTGCCTCTTAACTATTCTCTACCATATTGAACATCTAAGTTCCAAAATCTACGAGTTCCTTTTTTTTTTTTTTTTTGCTTTTATCAGTTCTGTTTAAAAGTATTTAAGGCTGCATATTTTTTTAAATATTTTTTAAACAAGCATCCATGCATAGTTTAAGTTTATAGGCCCATAATAGAAATTAAATTGTTCACACAAAGAATCTACTTGCTGCACAAGTTTGATGTCTAAAGAATGTAAAGCTTCCAGTGTCTTGCATAGAGTTACTCAAATAGTAATAGCTCAGTTACACAGGAGGAATTTTTAAATGCTCTGATGTAAAACTACTATAGCTTGGGCATTGGTACATGAGAATTCGTTTTAGTACATTTTCAAAATTGCTAATTAACACTCCAAATAGCAGAATTGAGCCTCTGCTCAATTGAGTCGGCTTGAGTTGTTATGAAAGAAAAAAATGTGCAAGAGAATCACATTTTTATCTAAATCTGAAATACCTGCTAATCTACTCAAAAAAGATGTTTATAAAATTGGAGCTTTCGTAAAGTAGTTTAGAGTTTAGTGTTATGAAAAGGAAAATTAATTATAAAAGTAATGAATACACAACATCGTAGTTTCTATTCATCCCATTTTATAGAAATAATGTCCTTTCATTTCCCCCAAAGTTATCTAACCAAAGCAACAGATAATCTACAATTATTAGGATTTTCCTTACAGCGAAGTTTGATTTTAAAAAGTTTGACACTTCACTCACCTAGTGCAGGACAGAGTATTGCCCATATAAAGATACTAAAACAATTATCTAAGCAATTTCTTATGTTTAGAAATTCAGTGCCACTATGATGGCTCACAATTCGGCTTATGATGCATTTGTAAGCAAACAGCCTGACAAGCACTCTAGTGTATTTCAGGGTGACTGACAGAACATAGTGGCTCAAGCAGGAATGGGGGATGGGTGCTCTTAAAGCAACACTCCAGTGAAGGGTTACATCAAACAGTAGAATCAGACTTGAAATTTTATTTTTCAAATTTACGATGGAAATAATGACATATTATCAGGCATTAGCTTTTAAACATAACTTTTGTGTGTATTATGTCTCCAAAACATTCCAAAGTAGCTTTAAAAATTTTAAGAGTAGAAAGAAAACATTTTAAAACAAGCATGCAATGTGACACTTCCCTGAACTTATCAAACTTCTAAATTACTTAAGAATATTCTAACTATTTTTAACACAAATGAAGGCAAGGTATCCAGAAAAAAAAGCAGCTCTCGTCTCACCCCTAGATACTTGCCAATTGCTCTTACAATAGTAACTTAACTGATGACAATAATTTAAACAGCTTGGATTAATTAGAATTGTTATTGAAGACTGGGCAGAAGATCCATGTATTTTGCTCCCTGATGTATTTTCCTTCCTATCGCCTATATCCATGGTTAAAAACGTAGATCAAAAGATGAGGAAATTTTCATTGTGAGTATTTCCATATTACTTTGACTTCAGAAAAAATTTATGTAAGTGATACATTGGCTTTATTCTTCATATTTATAATTTTCCCTATATTATTTCTCAAAATGGTGTGCCACTCAATCTTTTAATACAGCAATCAGCCCTATTTAAAAAAGAAAAACGAAAAGAAAAAAGCTACTTGTTTTCAAACACAATCCCTCATTTAGCCAGCAGAGGGTATCATTTCATTCTAAAAGCCCACAGAATTATATCCATTGACATTTATTTTTATAATTGAACTGGGACACAACATCTCAACTTTCCTTATTAAATGTATTTAGAAATATCCCATTTTATCCATATACATGTGACTTATAGAGCCCATATTGGGGTTTACTAGTTCTCATAGGTGACAAAGTCTACCATTATTTCTTCCTCAATTAATTCAATCAGATGCATTTTCATGGTGGTGAAAGAAAAGAACTAGAAGGCTAAGAAGTAGCAGAATTGGGTTTAAACGTTACTATGGCTTTCCATAACCTCAGGTTTTTCTGGGAACAAAAAACAAACAAGCAAAAACCCTACAGAAAGTTTCCAAGCGCCATTAGAAAATCTAAAACACATTACAAAGGAAATAGAACTACACTGTAAAATAAAATAATTTCTCCTCAAAATTACATATATTTTTAAATTCTTTATATTTTCTAATCACCCAGGTTAACATTTGCTAATTGTCTATTATATATTAAGAGCTACAGCCTAATTTTAAAAGATATGTGTCCTGTTATCACAACATTATTATATTTCTCATGAGCATGCAAAGTTAAGACTAAGACCTCACAGAAGCTACAAATTATTTTACAACTTTATACTCACTTCAGTTTGGAAAAGCACAAACATTGATTTGCCTGATTTACTCTAAAAATAAAAATTTTACAATTTGATTAGCTGAAGTCATTAACCAGCAGAAATTTATCTTGACTGAAAATAAAAATGTCCTGTGCTTCTCTGAAGCTATTATCACAAAGATCAAGTTTATTAAGTTAACTATGGAAAAAAATAAAACAGATTTAAAGGTTCAAAGACCTGCTTTCAGACTTGCCAGTAATGACACATTCTTTATGCTAAAGTATTAACTTTTCCAAAGAGAAAAGGAAATAATAATTTTCCTCAATTGTGATTCAAAATAGAAAGTTATAGCTTCTTTTCCTTCAAAAGAAAATTCTATTTCTGATAATGAAAGTAAAGTTCAGTTTCTTTCCTCATATAATAACTAATGGTAGCCATGTAAAAATCATATCTTACATTTGGAAATAAAACATAACATTTCTTTAACTATTATTGATTCTTTCATGAAATTTTGTGTCTTTAATTTTCTAAACCAATACATTCTCTGTAGGACAAAAGAAATACTCAGAATTATTTTCCAAATTAACATATTAGGTAAGCACCAAGAAACAAATGGAAAAGTCATTTTATTTTAGTAATCTGCTTATCCTTTTTGCCAACCTTGCACACATTTTAGAATATACAGATAACTAATTTTTTTCTGTTTTCATCTAACCATTTAATTCCACTTTACTTTCCAACTCTGAGTTTGGTTCCTGAAATAGCCTCCCTGAATTATGTCTCATTCAGTGATTTTTGGTTTCCCCAGGTGCCTTAAAAATCTACAACTAAAAGCATTGTTAGTCTCAATTCTATTTGTAGCTAAAAAAAAAAAATAGTAGATTTTTATTGGGGGGGGTGGATTGGATGACTAGTGAATAGATACTATTTATTTAAAATAATCCTTTTTAATTTTAGCAAAAATGTCTCCAAACTTTTAATGCTTATTTGAATTTTCAACACACTTTTTATGTTTCATTTTATCTTTAAAACAATTTATTTCCTTCCCAAACTATTACAATTGGCTTGTAATAGATAATGTTGACACCAATGAGCAGATCTACAGCAAGTCCTGATGCTGGCATACATTAGGTATGATGAGTTTGAGGTGTGAGTGGCATATGCAAATGGTTATGCCTCATTGGCAAGTGAAACTTCAGAATCCTAGAGCTCAGCAGAAAAATCAAGCCTAAAGATAGAGATATGGTACCTCTGCATCCATGTTATGCCTTAAACCATGAGACTAGAAGAGCTCTCCCCAGGCTGAGAGTAGAGGGAGATAAGGCACAAAGGATAGTACTTTGCAAAATGAGTACCCATTAGGAGTAGGAAGAGAAAGGAAGCCATGAAAGGAATAGACAGAAATGCAAGGCAAACTTGGTTCAAGTTCAGGCTCCACTTTACAATGTTTGGCCTTGTCCATGTTGACCTCCATTTACCCTGTTTTCTACATGTTGTGAAATAAAACCTATAAAGTTGCTATGAAGAGTAATTATTTATAAAATTACCCATAGAATCTAAAAAGGTGCTCATTACAGTGCTAAATAATTCACTAATCAATTAATGATATTTTGTGTAAAAATACTTTTCTCTTTGTGAAATTCTACTTTTCCAAACCAAATACCATTGAATTTTAGAAGGCATTATGAGAGATATCAAACAGACTGTCCATCTGATTTTAAAATAAATGAAGAGTCATTAAGGTCACACATTTTTATTTAGCGAATTGAATCCATTTCACCAAGGAAAGTCATCTACCCCATTCATGAAAATAACTTATAATTAGGTAACAAGGAAACATGGTCCTAAAATGGAAGAGTTTACGAACTGCTTCCAAAATTGTAACAAATACTTAATATAGAAAATGAAAAATGCACTAACACATATTAATAAATTGTGTATGCTTGTTTAAAGAATTGAATAAGGTATAGCTAAAGGATAGAATACTGAACTAAAAGTAAAAGAACGACTATAATTAAAAATAGAAACCTCTGGTGTCTTGTTCCCACATAAGACTTACAGAGTTGTGCCAACCTGCTTCATTCCAGAGCAGAGAGTCATTATGTAGCTGATGCTACATTAGAGAGAGAGGAAGGAAATCCTTTCTCCCACTCTGTTTCCAAAGATAATAACAGAAAACTATAGAGTGATGGATTTCACTACCAAGTAGCCATGTTTATTTAATTCATGTCCATACCGACTCTAAAAAGTCAAGTCTACTAATTTTGCATTAGAGAGCAAAAGAAATATATGGACAAAAACAAAGAAAATCCATTTTACAAAACTCGTAATATCTCTAAATTGTCCAAAAAATAACTGTTATAGGCACTAAACTTAAACTATAACATTATTCCTAGCGAGCCTTCAATTGTACTGAAAAAAAAAAAAATGAAGTTCATCACAGAGTAAAGGAAAATAATTTAACTCAATCATAAACATAGTGAGTCACATTTCTTCAACTCTGAATAATAACCTTACCCAACAAACTGAGTAACCCACACACACACATATTCCCAAGCCATTCCCACTTATTTTCTCCTGGGTCTTGAGTGTACAGGATTAGATTGATACAATCAATCATGCACCTCAGTTAAAGTTCAGCTGATGGAACTGGTCCATTAAAAGCTTGTTTTCTTGTAATTTTTGTCATATTCTGTATCCCCAACCTCAGTTCCATTCTATTCCTCCTTTCCTATAGGCAATCACCATGTAGTAGTTAAATAGATGCCTTTCTAATCAACTTTCCATAATATTTTTACATATGATACATAGCTTTATGTATGGATGGATTTTTAAATTTATACAAACAGTATTATATTTCCTATCTCTACCTTCCTCTCTCTCTCCCCTTCAGTATGATGTTTTAGTGGTCTATCCATGTTGAACTATATAGATGTGGTTAATGCCACAGGTTAGTTAACCAAACGCATAGTCCCAGCTTTGTTCTTCCTTTCCTTTCACTGCTAATGAACGGGGACACAAGATTCCTCAACCTTCTTCACAACTCAGATTGGCATGTGACAGAATTCTGGAAGGTCAATAAGATGTCAGCAGAAGTCTGCTGAGAAGGTTTCTGGCAACGCTTTCGTTTTCCCTATAAAAAGGGAGTCAGACAGTATCACCATGGCCCTTGGTCTTTCCTTCTAATCTCTGTGGTATGATGCCAGGACATAAAAGCAGTCTTACTGCACAGTTGAGAAGGAAAAATGACAGAGCAGAACTATAGAAAGAGCTTGGGTCCTTGACGTCATCAGCTCTGACTTCTTACCTCCAGATTTCTTGTTATTTGAGAAAAATGAGTTCTCAAAAAATATAATTGATTTAGTTTGTTCCTTTATTTTCCATTTGTATCATTCTACTATTTGCATTTGTAATGGATTTTATCTGTCTATATCCTTATCCAACAATATCAAGGTAGTCTCCAACTCTTTGCTATGAGAAACAACGCTATAATTACATTCTCATTCGTCGTGACTCTTTGTGTACCTATGTAAGAGTCCATCTGGTATATACTTTGTTATGGGCTGAATTGTGTCCTCCCCAAAATTCATATGTTTATAGTCCTAACCTCCTGTGCCTCAGAATGTAGCTATATATGGAAAAAGGGCCTTTATAATATGATCAGGTTAAAATGAAGCCATTAAGGTGGGCCCTAATCCAATGTCATTGGTGTCCTTATAAGAACAGATCTGGACACACACAGAGGGAAGACCAGGTAAAGACATAGAGAGAAGAAAGTCATTTGCAAGCCAAGGAGAGACTTCAGGAGAAATTAAACCTACCTGTCAACATCTCAATCTTTGATTTCTAGCCTTCAAACTCTAAGAAAATAAATTTCTTTTATGTAAGCTATCCAGTCTGTGGTGTTTTGTTATGGCAACCTTAGAAACTAATACAATTCAGAAGTAGATTTTTGGGTCAGAATGCATGTGAGTGTTCAATTTCAATAATTAACATTGGTCTCCAAAATAATATCACCAGCAGAGGATGTGAATTCACACGTCCCCATCTCCTCACCAGCACAAAATAATGCATAACATTTCGAATT
Organism: Eidolon dupreanum; assembly: GCA_028627145.1. NCBI lineage: Eukaryota > Metazoa > Chordata > Mammalia > Chiroptera > Pteropodidae > Eidolon > Eidolon dupreanum. The sequence continues at coordinate 38,858,181 of CM053506.1, forward strand.
CTGCCAACATGGGAGGTGTGAAGTTGTTGTTTCCATTTGCACTTTTAATTATCAATGTAAGTGGTGATATATTTTAGATTGACTACCCAGCCATTCAAGTAGTCTTCCTGTGAATTGCTTACTTGTGTTTTTTATACACTTTCTCCAAGATTGCCTGTTTATTTCTTACTGATTTCCAAGAATTCTCTATATATTCTGGATATAATCCTCCGTCAGTAATATTCCTTGAAAATAAATGACCTCTACCTGCTTGATGTGTTTCTCTTTCTATCCTTAAACATTCCACCATCTGTATATGAAAGTTCCATTTTTTTCATATCCTTATATATATTAAGTTATTGCCAGACACCAATTTTTACCAATCTAATAGGGATGATAAGGTATCCCATCATTGTTTTAATCTATATTTACCTGATAACTGGTGAAGCAAGCTAAATATCTTTTCACTTACTTATTAATCATTCCAATTTCTTCTTCTGTGAGTTACCTTTTTGCTGATTACTGACCCATTTCCCTGCTTCACTGTTCTTTTCCTTAATAATTTTTTAGGACTTCTCTATAAAATCTTATACTAAATCATCTTCATTGAATGGTCTATGAGTAGGCTATACAATAATGCTACATAACAAACTACCCTAAAATTTAGTGGCATAAAATATTTTTCTCTTGTACATTTTCAGGTTGGCTGGCAGTAGGCTGGCAGTTGGCTAATCCAAGATGGGGCCGGCTGGGTTACTCCAAGCTGGTGTTTTAGAATCCAGGTCTGCTCCACATATTTCTCATTCTCCTTGGACAAGTAGTCTAGCAGGAGCTAGACTTTTCTACTTGTCTATTCTTCCCGTGATAATAGCAAAAATACAAGAAGAGCAGGTAGAAACACAAAGTGCTTCTTAAGGTGTAAGCTCCAAACTGGCACTCTGCCTCTTCTGCCCACATTCCAATAAAGAAAGCAAGTCTAACACTAATGGGGCAGGGAAAGACTCTGTTTCTACTGGGAAGAGCTGCAAAGCACATAGCAAAAAGCATCAATACAGAGAGGGTGAAAAATGGGGAACAATAACACAATTCACTTAAATGGATGATTTGCAACTATATCCTCTCAACTGGTATCTTTTATTTATCTTCTTTTATGGTATATTTCTTCATAAAGGAAGTTTTTATATTAATGTAATTAAATATTTCAGTCTTTTCTTTTACAGCTTATGTTTTGGGGGTTTTATTTAATAAATTATTTCCTACCTTAAGTTCATAAATACATTCTCTTATATTTCTCCCAGAAGAATGCAATCAAGAGAATCAACGACCAATATATTTAAATTAGCATATGCATAAATGTAAGATTATGCGATATAACAGCCAAAGCATCAAAGTTAAGCAAGTAATCTAAGTTAAAAGCAATTACTCAAGGATGACTACTTATTATAGGTGAATTTTTGAGCTGGGTCTTTAAAAATTATTAATGGTACAGGCTGACAAAAAAGAAAAAGATTCAGGAATCATAAAGAATCACAAAACTTGAAATTCTTTCATAAACAGTTCTTCATTGATCTAAGCTATATATTCAAAATTGCCAAACACAAAGACCACAAGAAATTATATAGTCTTCTCAGGTCATGACATCTTGGAAAAAGAAAAAGAAACTTTTACAGAACTTAACAATAAAACAATTTATGTTGTGATGTCATATTTATAAAATATATGTGTATATGTTATAATAGGAGACTCCAACAGCTTTGAATAAAAATGAGGTCCCACCTATTAACTTTTCAAGTTATAACCACTTCCCAATTGCTAGGCTGGCAGGGAGTCCAGTATCTCTCTTGTCCTTCAAACTGTTCGAGACCCCGGGGACTTCTAGATCCACATGCCTCAGAGACAGAAAACCAGGGAACTTGATTAGAAAACAGAAGGGACCTGTTGAAGGCTGCTGATGTCCTGCTCCTGGCACAATTTACTGATGAAAACTGATCCTCTGTGGCCCCATGTGACCTTTTCAATTGCTGCACTCTCACCTTTACTGTTGTAGATCCAGACAACAGCCACAGTGATTCTTCAAGAGAGGAGCAGCCTGCTCCCTCAGAGGTATGGCATGGCACCCACGCCTACAGCTTTTTAGTTTACCAAGCACAGCAGCTGAGTCAGGTGGGCCTTCCAGGTCCAGTCACGTGTGTTTCCATACATCCTTTCCCTCTGAGTAATGTAGGCCATAACAGGGGTGTGTTTAAGGGTCTCCAATGTTCTTTCTTACTAGGACCTTTCTTAATCATCCCAAGTTCAATGCACAAAGCAACTTTGTGCATAATAATAAGTACGTGGTAAAAGGACTGAGTCCAGGTCTTCATTTCCTCTCTGAAGACTCCCAGACTCTACAAATATCCTCCAGTCCTCCCATCATTGACCAGCCCAGCAGATGAAGGAAACTGGGAAGGGCAACCCTTAGCATAATCAGCAAAAGATTTGCCCTATTACATCAATATCTGAGACAAAAGGATAAAGACCTCATTAATGATTCACAAACACTAGGGAAATTTTTCTCTTCCTGTATGGTTGCCAGATAAAATACAGAGTGCCCAGTTAACTTAGAATTTCAGATAAACAACAAATAATTTTCTGGAATAAGTATGTCCTATGCAATATTTAGGACATACTCATACTAAAAAAATTATTGGTTGTTTACCCATATTCAAACCTAATTGTGTCTTATATTTTTATTTGCTAAATGGCCACTCTACCTTATTTATTTCATGAATGGGATAAACTGGAGGAGGCAAGGGCAAGAACTCCCTTGTGCCTGAATTTAAAGCACCCCCTTATGCTCAGGAGCTGCTTTGCAAGTAGCCAGAGATGTTTCCTGGCCACCTCCCAGCAACACATTTCTAACTGCACTCAGTTGGAAGATTTTAGTTCCCAGAAATGCAACAAGGGGTAAAAGGAGACAAGGGAAGAATGATATATTGTGCCCTGGAATATAAGAGCCCCAACAGTAGGAGCAGACATAAGAAAAACATTGTCAGAAAGGTATTCTAGAGATTAGATTTTATGCATCTCTTTTAGATAGGTGAATCTTAATTGCTTCAAATTATCTAGGATTAAATTCACCTCCAAGTAGAGGACAAAATAATAGGAACAGGAGGATAGTTGCCCCACAGACATGTACCTCCTGTAGACAAGAAATTTAGTGAGATACTTGCCCTCAACTTTAAGATTTGAGAAGTAAATTCTGTAGTTCCAAAGTTGATAGTGATGGAGATATACATATCCAACCTTTGACAAAAGGGGATATATTATCTCACCTTTGACAAACACCAAGACTGAATAAATCCCTTACCTTTAAAAAACAATTAATCAAAACCCAAATTAAAAGATTGTATAACATAAAAGAGGAAAATAGTATCTTAAAGATGCAAGGGAAATTATTCTCAAGAAGACAAAAGAAAATTTAGAATACATCTATGCTGTGTTCTCAGTGATATACCCAAACACTAAATTCTAGAAAAGAAATGATGGAAAGACTAAATAAAATGAAAAGAAAGTTGACTGAAGTGAGAGGTCAAAATAAAAAGAGAACTGGTAAATATTTAAAAATAAAAGAATTCAGCAAAACCAAGAAGACAATAAAGTAATTAATATCTGAATTGGAGGAATTACTCTTCTCCTTTATCTTCTGCCTTTCTATCAGCAATTTCATCATTCAGAGACCAACAAAGCAAAAAATGGAACTGCTACCTTGGGTTTAATTCTTACCAACAAAGAAGAATATGTTAGTGAAGTGAAAGTGACAGGAACCTTGGGAAAAATTGAACATATCACCTTAGAGTTCATTACAGCCAAGAAAGAAAACACAAAGCAAAATAAGACAAGTATCTTAAATTGCTTAGTAGTTCAGAGAAAATATGAGAATGTCCCAGAGCCAGAGATCTAAAATGAAAGATAGGTCAAAAAATAAAACCCACTACTTCAATCACAAATGAGGAAAAATGGGAGAGAACATATGCAAATATCTTATTTTGTGGTATACAAGAAGCTTTCTAAAGAGCTGAGATTTTTAAAGGACACACAGAAGTAGAAAGAAAAGAGTAAAGGCAAGGATGAACACATCAGTGTAGTATTGATTGACTTATCAGAAGAGTGAACTAAACCAAGGATGAGCAAAGACTTGCGAAAAACACTCAAAACAACACAAAAACTTTTAGCTTGTATGTGAGGAAGGACAAAAAAGGTACAACCTCCCTCCTCCAGTCCCAGGGAGATTTCATGTTGTTGACAAGTAACAGAGAAGAAGCAAAATGACAATGTTTTAAATTTGCTTTCATCTTGTCTACAAAAGAGAATGGTCTTTAAAATGGAAAGACCGTGTTAACAATCTTGAGAAGAAACTGATAAACAAGACAGGAGAAAAGATAGTAAGGGAATCTTTAACTGTTCATGTCAATGTCCATTTCCAGGGATTTTCTATTACAACAGAATAGAATTTCTCATTGTCAGTACTACTGATATTTTGGGCTGGATAATTATTTTATTGTAGGGGTGGAGGGGCTGTGTGTTGCAGGATGTTTATTTTAGCAGCATCCTTGGCCTCTACCCGCTAAATGCCAGTAGCACCAACCTTCCTGTTGTGACAACCAAAAATGTCATCTGGGGAGCAAAAGTACCCTGGGTTGAGAACCACAGTATTACAGAGCTGTGAAAAACGTGCATATATTATCACAGAATTATTGTTTGCATCTTTGAGTAATCATGGCATTGAGAACTGATTAACATTGTTCCATATATCAGAAAAGTAGCTTCTGAAAATTAAAAACAGTAAATTTGATGTTGATCCCCAGCAAATTTTAATACAGCATCAAAATATAATTAATTAGAAAAGAGAGCAGTCATATCATGATATCTTCATATAGTTTCACTAAGAGCCAATCATACTGAACTAATTTTTCTTCTCTTCCTTTTTTTCAATATCATCACTAAAGAGGGTAAGTTGGTTTTACAATATTTTTCAAATCTTTTGTGAAATTTTCTTTGACAAGATAAAGAAATGTGAGCTGTCTCATACACTCTTGATCTGAGTTATACTGGTAAAATCTCTTTGAAAATACCTCTGGCAATATCCAGGAAATTTTATATACACAATTTTTAGACTAAGCAATGCCACTTTTACAAAGATGTGTACAAAGATGCATGTCTTTGAAACAAAAAAAAAAAAGCTTGAAACAACCTAAATGTGCATTGATTAGTGACTAGTTAATTAATTATCTTGTAGTCTTTCATTGGTGTGACTTTAATTGCGACCAAGGAGTCAGGAAAAGCTTTAGGAAACATACAGAATCCAACTGGATGTCATTTGTCTAACAGTAGGGGAGATATTTAAAATAGTTAACAACTAGCATGGCTCAGGCCCCAATCAGTTAGAGTTTAGTCTAGAGCTGGATCTTGGAAGGCTCCTGTTAGGCCAGATGTTCACTCTTTAGGTTCTGGGTCCAGGGAGGGTCTAGGGGGTCCTAGGCAGATGCCAAGTAGAGAAAGGCTACTAGTAAGAGGGAGATGGAATACAAAAGCATTTCATATTTCAACAATTTGTATGGCCTTACTGGGGAATATCAATCATCACCAATAAATAGAAACAACATTAAAATATTCCAGAATACCATGGGGCAATAAATTCAACCAAGTGGAAACTATAATGAGAAGTGAAGTAAATTTATATGTACTGATACAGAATGCTACATTAACTTTTTTTTCTTTAATTTACACCAGAAACTGGTAACAGATGCCACATGAGAAGAAGACCAGGGAACTGAGGGGTTAGGATCACAGCAGGGAAGATTAATTTTCGTTGTATACTCTTTGTGGCAGATGCCATAGGTTTGCTAAAACCCCTTCCAGCCCTGGCCCATCTTTCTTCCTCCAGATTTCACCAACCAGCTTGTGTGGGATTTGAAAATGTCACGGGCATCAGATCCTCTGGGAAAACTATGATGGGGCTTCCAGCATCCAGCCCAAGAGTCTAGAAGGGTAGGAGTTAGTGCATCTGCAGGACTGCCTCTCGAATCCAGTTGGACATTTTTCCCAGCTGCATTGTCTTTGGCTATTTCTCTGGCTCTCCTGGAGAATCTATGAGCTCTCTAATGTCATTTATGAAACTTTTTCTGTAGACCTTTTTCTGCAACAAGAACCATGGCTAAAGCACCTTTTGTTAAAATAAAAAGTAAAAATAAGTGTACATGGGTAACCTTTTTAGTATAAAAATTAATTTTTATAAAATATTTTTTACAAAGTTATTTAAAAAGTAGGGATTGGATAAAATTAGATGTTAGTAGTACTAGAACAATAGAGAGAGTTAGCTTATGATGAAGACAGCATTTCAAATTAATAGGAAAAAGTGATTCTTAAATAAATCATATTGGATCACCTGAACAAACAAAGGAAAAATTAAAATAAAGTTGATCCCCAGCCTCATTCATTTTCTCAAAATCAATTGCAGATAAAGCAAAGATTTTAAAATTCTGAAAGTATAAATAAATTTATGTACCACACATTTATGTATAATAATTGAAGTAAAAAGTCCTTTCTAAGCAAATACAAAACCCAGAAGCCATAAAGTAAATGGTTTAAAATTCTGAATGCAAAAATATTTTATTTTTGGTATAATTTAAAAATAAAACATAAAATTCAAAAAATAAACAACAAAATAGGGGGAAATACTTGCAACAGATTAAGCAGACAAAAAGCTAATCTGTATAATTTCCTATGGGAGGATAAACAGAAAAAAATGGATAAAGGATACGAAAAGGCAATTTAAGTATGTATATAATGGGTTAACGAATATTTAGATATTGCTAAATCTTACTCATAATTATTTAAATACAAACCAAAAGAACTTCACCTATAAGACTGCCAAAAGTGAACAATTTTGATAGAGTATCATCAATGCTGGTAAGAGTTGGGGACATAAGCTCTCAACACACATTGCTAGTGGTAATATAAACTGATATGAACGTCTTGAAGGGATATATGACGACAGTTCTCAAATTTTAAATTACATATACTCTTTAAACTTTTGACTGATATTTCCAATTAAAGACAATACTTACTAAATTTTTCAATGAACATTCCTTTTGACCCAGCAATTCAACATCCATGAGTTAATCCTAAAGACACGGTCATAAAAGTACATCAAGATATATGAACAAGGATATTAATTACAGCATAAAAACATTTAAAAAATACTGAAAACAACAAACATCCATCAATACAGAATGGGATAAATAAATTATGCTACATTATGTAGTAAAATGCTATGAAGTCGAAAAGAATGAGGTAGCTCTACGTGAATTGCTATGCATCTATATTAACTAAATGTAACTGTCCTATGTAGGAGAGAAGGGGGGACAAAAGATGCAGATCAATATGTATAATATTACGCCTTTTTATTCTTGACCTAAAATTGGCAACCAGTAGTGTCTATCACACCGATTATTTGACTCTTAAAACTAGAATTCCTTTGTTATCCCATACTGGGAAAATAGAAACTGCTGAGTCTAACAAAAAATCAAGTCAATTTCTCATGAGAATTCCCATGGGAATGTGACCTAAAAACTCCAGCCCTAGACTAAGATTCTGGTTTCTCTTCTAGAGAATCACAGAGAAGTCAGTTTTATTTCTCACTCTCCCTTCATTCCCCATCTACAAACACACTCTAGAAAGGAAACACCATGAGGTCAGGGCCTTTATTTGGTTCACTAGTATCTATTCCCAGCACTAAGAATAATGTCTAGTACAAAAGTCATCTAAAATGAGTAATTCCAAAGCTGGCACGAGAGGTAGACCCAATGTAGTCCTTTCAACAATCCTGCCTCTCCATCATTCTGTGGGTTCTCAGTGATTTAACCCAGGGCCACTTTGCATTGATACCACTTTCAGAAGCCTCATCAACTGAGACTTGGTAATTCATTTATTATCGCATTAATTGTACACCTCTATCCCAATTCTCTACCTCATAATGCAAACAGACTAGAGGAGATAAATGCTATACAATGTAATTTAAGTAACATTACTCAAAGTACAGGTCTGCAATGAGATAAGGAGCTTCCACCAGAATGTAAATCAGTAACCGTTTCATTCATCTAGAAAATCTTGCTACAAAGTCTTAGGGTACAGATGATTCATATTCTGGTACAAGCTCCTTATCTCCTTTCATGGACCAGTAACAAATTGAGAACTGCTGACCACATTTTGAAGTGGGGCCTAAAGTGCTCATGACTTGACAGTCTTTCTTTGTGCTAAAACATTGCCTTCTCTGTCAAATCTATTTTCACACCTGAAGCATCACAAGCATACTGGTTAGGATAATAAAAGACAGGAAAAAGAGGTGGGAGAGTGGGGGTGCCAAATAAATTTGAACTAAATTTACCCTTTTGCACATAGAAACTCAAAGTCATTTGTGATTACATTGGTAGTAGATTACTGGCTGTGTCTCAGGCAGCAATAATGTAGTTAAATACAGTATTTAATCATGTGAAAATCAGGTGCAACAGCTAACAGTCCTGTTCACTTTCGAAAATTCTGTAGTCTCAATTATCTGTCACTTTCCATTAGATTTGCAACTTGGCTAAACTCAGGAGTTCCACCCCCACAGTACCATGTCACTTAAAATCCAGTATCCAAACAAAAATCAGAAAATCATTCTTTTTAAGTCTCTAGACTAACATTCCCATGAGCCAATGATCCATAAATAAACACTATTTTTAAGTCTTCATTGCGAAGCACATAGTTTCTCTTTAGGCAAGATTGGGCTGCCAACTTCTCTTCTTAAATATTAATCCCTTCTATTCCAAAGAAAAAATAGAAACATGCAAACAGAAATTCATAGTGAGTAGAAGAAAGAACTCTCATTCTTCCAGATCTATGGTCTCCCTCTAACTATCACTGAAAAATAAAACTCCACAATTTAAAAAAATTCATACAGGTGGAATATATTCTTTTAGAATTCACAACCCTATACCTCAGCTCATCTCCCACCAAATAATACTGATATCTCTACTCTCTCCATTTTGATTTCTGTGGACAAGCCACCACCTCCAAAAATCAAATAGTTTTATTGATTGCCAATTCCTTAGCTTTTTTTCTTCAATGTATTCTATTTCTACAGTCATAGCTCTTAAATTCAACAACAACAAAATTAAAACTTCATATTTCATGGCTCTAGCCATGCGCTTGTATGTGCCTCTATCCTTCCTTTCCACTATGCTACCTGTAGATTTTCTCCAAATACTTCTAATTTCCCCAAAGTTTTATAATAATTAAAACTAAAGTATTTATTCTTCCTAATTCTGCTATTTCTTTGTCACAGTTGGATCATAAAATTCATATAAATCAGAACTATGTATAGATGGTGCTCTAATAAAAGTTATTTATAAATTCTATTGTTCTAAAGTCTGAAGTAATATTCTATTGTTCTAAAGTCAATACTATCTGTTGATTTCAGGCAGAGCTGAAGCATTTTCAGATCTGACATGTAGCCTTATTGATAACTAAAAGCTGGTAAGTTAAAATTTTGTATATAGAAGGGACTTTGCTCTTCCAAACACTTGCTATCTATGTGCCTGCACCTGATAACAATATTTTTCCATACCAGAGACACTCACTAAATACTTCATTTGGTAGACAAGAAATTTTACAATGCCTTAGAAGAAAAATAGTAAAAAAAAATCTTAAAAATCATGATCTTTGTCTTCAACTCTAATTCTCTCTAATCCAAGTCCACACTTAAAAATGGAGCTTAAAAATGATCTTTAAAATAAATAGACACACAAAGATATTTAGCATAGCACTTAGATGTTCAATAATGATTAATAAAATTATATCCATTTACTTGGAAGAATATTACACAGCAATTTAAAATAACATCTACATAGAATAGATATTATATGGAAAACATTTTGGTATAAGGTTAAATAAAAAACTACAGTTTCAAATTTTATCTACAGTATTATTTCAATTCATTTTAACACCATGCAGAGAAAAAAAGACTAGAAGAAACTACACCAAAGAGATTAGGGATAATTTTTTCTGTGCTTTTAAAATTCATACAATGAGCTCATATTATTTTTATAATGAAACAAAAAAGTTTTACTATAAAAATTCCAACATATTACTCAAATAAGAAGGAAGACAGACTACATATAAGAGACAACAAATGGAAATAGCTGTATCTATACTATCTGTATTTTGGGTTTCTCCATTTAATAAGTTTGTCCTATGCTACTACTGAGTTAACTTTTTATAAAGGGTAATGAAACTTTAATAGCACATCCAAATACGCCATTCAAATTCGACTGGTAATAACCCATATCTCCAAATCACAATTAATCACAGTATTTTGACCTTTCAGTCAGTCTAAATAAACTAGCCACAATCCAGAACCAAGGCTAATTTGAAATTCTATTTTTGCCACTCGTGTGTTTTAAACAAACCATTGGATCTCACACATTTTCAGAGATGTTGCAACAGTCTTTCCTAGTGGTGTATATCTGTGACCCAAAACCTCTACAGTCCATGACCTTCCTGACCTAAATCTCTTCTTGTTTACATCTGAACTCATTCCTTCCAACTCATTCCTTCCAGTTCCATCCTTAGTGCAACTGAGAGCAACTGCTCACAGTCACTCAGACCCCATCGGGTAGTGACCTTCTTTTTACATTATTGACTGTCACGTCCCATATTCCTCCCATTTAGTGTGATTTTCAATTGATTATAAATGGTGGCAAAATAGTTCTGAGAAATTCCTTACCTCTTAATATTATCCCCTATTATAAAACAAATATATAAGATAAACATTAAATTCAAAATTTAATGCTTTATCACTATCTCTTCTGGAACAGCTTCCATTTACTGTGAACAAACTTTTGGTTGAAAGTAAAATCCCTTTGAACATTTTCTCTTTTAGCTTCCTTTTGCCCCAGCTCCATGCCAAAGCAGAAGCATCCAGGCCGTATCTTATCTTTTCCTGCATGGTATGGCAATCAGCTTTTTATAGCCAGAAAACTCTCTGAATGCAAAGCACGACATTGGCTACTAGCTTCCTCTGGCACTAGTTTGAAAGTTATTTATAACTTTAAAATTAGCGTGAAAGCCTACATTTCTCATCATAACTATTCAAAACATTCCCGTTTTGTATAATAATGTGATACTCTTTAATTCAGAAGGAAATCCCATAATTTAAACCTACAATACATAACTAAGGCAGAGCAATTCAACGCAAAAACAAGAATGCCCTGAAGTCCAGCTCTTCTCTTTAGAAACTTGACTCTTACCTTTCTGTTGCTTCTTATAAAGTAAATGTGTTTAAAATTCGGCTCTTGTAGGAAATTATCCAAAAAGAGCTTTGGGGTGTGGGGGGAAGACTTCTTGGTTATTCACAGAGTTACAGAGCAACCAACTGAGAGGCAGTGACAGTGGGGCAGTCACTTTAGCTGAGCGTCATTCACCCAGGATAAGAAAGAAAGGGGAGGTTACAAACCAGGGTGGGTGGTATCTAATCCTGAACCGCTAGTCACTGACCTCACTGACAACTTGTTACTGAAAATACTTCGTTGAAAAAGGCCAGACACATACTTTGCCTAGAGATCTACAAACATAGCTGTTAGGAAGCTTTGAATAAGTTAGATTTGCATTTCTCTTGTCTCTTTCCAAAATAAGGACACTTTATTGCTAATTAAAGCTGAAGACTGGAATTACTGAGAACAAAAAATTATAAAGCAGAAATAACAGGAGTCTAGGAAATCCACCATTAGATCAATTATGTAAAATTCAGTGTTCTCAGTGCCATGGAATAATGTGTCACATCTGATGTGTTTTTTCTTTGAAATCTTACCTGGGTTATACTCTTACACCAGTTATTACTCTCTCTGCTTCCATAATTTATGTAGAACCACATAATTATCAGTAAAGTATGTAAAGTGAAAATTTAGCAAAAACTCCACAAGTAGAACTATTAAAGTTACCAAAAAACAGTCTTCTCCAAAAAAATGTCTTCCTTCCTTCTATGGTTATTCTTTTTCATATTTCCTCTTCCCTTTTTTATATCCTCTCTCTGAACATCCTTTTTATTGTTAAGTTTATTGGGGTGACATTGGTTAAGAAAATTATGTAAGTTTTGAGTTTAAAATTCTATAATACATCATCGGTATACTTCACTGTGTTCACCACCCACTTCTGTCACCATACGTTTGACTCTTTACCTTTTCTACCTCCCCCTTCACTCCCCTTCCCTCTGGTAACTGGTATACTGTTGTCTGTGTTTGGGGGGTTTTTTGCCTGGTTCATTTGTTCCTTTCAGTCTTATATCCCATATATGAATGAAATCATATGGTTCTCTACTTTTTCCCTCTGACTTATTTGGTTTAGCAATTTGTGACAACAAAAACATAAAAGGGGAGGGGGTGAAGGTCTGAATTTGCAAAGGGAAATGGAGACAAGATGCATCCAAAAGAAAAAGGACTACTCTGTATATGAAAATTTCTTTTGCATAAACTGAATGGCAACCACACCAAAAATATCCAAAACTGAGACACATAATATTAAAAAGAAAAGAAAAGAAAAGAAAAGAAAAGAAAAGAAAAGAAAAGAAAAGAAAAGAAAAGAAAAGAAAAGAAAAGAAAAGAAAAGAAAAGAAAAGAAAACAGAGGGGGAAAAAATCATAGAATATCACCAAACTAAAATAACAAACAGAAACACAAGGGCAAAGAAACAATGGAGACACCGAGCTACCAGAAAAAAAAAGATAAAATAGCTGTAGGAAATCCTCATACATCAGTAATCACCCTGAACATCTTAACATTCACTGCGATAGTCCGGCATATCCCTGGCTTATGCTTTATCCGTTCATCAATTTTGACACCCCACTTGAACTTGTACTGCATTTCCTTAGACTCACTTCCAATGGCTTCTAAAATAATGGGGGATAACTGCCACTAAAATAGAACTACTCATTTGAGTTTTAGCATTCTTGTTCTTAAAAGGTCGAATTCAAAATAAAAAGAAGGCATTTATTTATTAGCTCTGCAGGCACTCTTAGAACAAATATTAGGAAGCCAAGAGGAAAGGCAGGGTCTGGAGACTGTCAGAATCAACCATGAAAAGGGTTTTGTTTTATATGATTTCTAGGGAAAACAGTAAAATAACTGAATTTTATGTACCTTCCTTTAAAACATGCATAATTGACATTACATTTATGTAAAGATTCTTAGTTGCTAACATATTTTCCTCTCGGATTTTTTTAAAGCAGCTTTTTCCCCCTGGAGAATGTAGGAATAGCCTCTTTTCACAGTGAAAACAAAGAGTAAGTTTTATGTCTCTCAATCCATCTTTTCTTGAATAAAGAATTCACTTGACACTTGCTTTTTGTTTTAGAGCTTTAATAATGAATGTTTTAGAAACCCAGACTGTTGAATTGGGCCAAGATATCCAAATTCTGTCATGAGCCAGGTTTCCCCTACTGTAAAATCTCAAATAAGTTAGTTACCTGCTCTGTATCTCTCCTTTCCATCTGCAAAATGGAAATGAAAACCCCTATTCTTTCTATCAACTTTTCAGGGGATGTGAATTAAATGGATAAAATCTGAAGTGCTTCGAATTACACTAACTCCCAAGAGATGTAATACAGATGCAATTATGGTAACTGGGGTTATCAAAACAACTAAATATTATAAATATCTGAAATGTAATTTTAAAAAGTTCGGTGGAGTTCTGTTTTTGTTTTTGTTTTTTAATTCCTTCATAAAAATGTCTGCAGCCTCGGACATAGGTTATAGCTGAGGTATTTCCCAATGTTGCCACAAGAGGTCCTCCTCCTAGCAATTCAAATCACGTCGGATTTGATGAGCAGAGGCCCCATATTCGTCCGTATTTATATCGGTTGGCTGACAGAAAACACAGATCACCTATGTCAAGCTTCCACAACTAACTATAGAGTAGCAAACAAAACCGGAAAAATCTGGCTTTCTCTGGGTGATCACTGAAGCATGCTGAACACTAAATAGTTCCTGTAAACTACACAGCCACTGCGTTTTGCACCCTGGCTCCCTTCCAGATTTTAATTCCTTTTTGTCACCTTGCCCAGTCTTGTTCAGTATTTATTTTCTTTTCCTATTTACTAGTTTCCTTTCTTTATACTTTTCAGACTTTAAATTTGGGGCTCACATTCCTCTTACAAGCAAACAAAGGTTAGGGATAGAAGAGCTAGGAAAAAAGAGAAAAGATAGAGAATAAATCAGGGCCTTTATAGCAATCCTCCCTAGGTAATCAAAAGTGTGTCTTTGGCTCTAGATACCAAGGCTGGCCCCAGGGAAAGTCGCTCCACCACATGTACTGAGAAGCCCCTTGATGTGGAGCCCTGTGTTAGGAGCCAACCAGAAGATCAGAGGCACTGAAGGAAGGCCTCCACACAGAAAATAATTCTATCCCTATCAGCAGCCCCTCTTGAAAAATAAGTCCTCCAGGGTACAATCAGTTCTTTAATCAGAATGCCATACAGTTTCTTCTTTTCATTAAAATATCTTAAACAATGAACACAGCATAAGTTCATTTTATTCCATATATGATACCTCAAAATATTGGCAATTTCAGGTAGGGGCTTTAAAAAACACATAATTTTCTCAACAGCTATATTTAAGGTGAGATTTAAAGGTAAGGATCATTTCTCTTTGTGATGATTAAAATTATTTTATTCAAAAAAATATGTGATAGTTCTGGCATTTTGTTGAGTGTTTTAGGTGAATCTAAATGAATCTGCTCCTGTTTCAAAGGTCTTATGTACTGGAGCGAAAAGATGTTTCCCACTTTCCCTTTTTACCTACTCTGTTATTAACTACTAACCAATTCTTCTGCCTCACTGAGAAAAACAGAGGCTATCTAGGGAGATATCCCATGTCTTATCATCATCAAAGCTACAAAACCACCAGCACCAAGCCCCATCTTCTCTGCCTTTCCGCCTGTTACAATACAAGCAGTACTCTTGCTCCTCTCAACAACTAATCTCTCCTCTTCTGCTCTGGATCCATTCTTCTCCCCGCTACTCAAGGACACTGCTCCTTCATTATCCCCTCTTGTACTCCATTATCACCCCTTCTCTAGTGATCAGCAAAATATGACACGGGACTTTTAACTTAAAAAGTATCAAACAAAGAAAAATACTGGCTTCACTACATAGCTCCCTCTAGATGCTCCTCCTCCCAGTTCTCTGCTGCTTTCATCAGGAGATTTCCAAACAAGCTGCTTACCATCCCTACTTTTTCACCTTTCATTCACTCCACAACCCACTCCATGGCACTGTCTCCTTCACTGCTACAGGGCAAGTTTTAAGTCTACCAACAACCTCCATGTAGCCAAATCCATACTGTCACCTAAGGAGATCTCTCATCCAATTCTATGCTTTTAAGTGAGATCTGTGATAGGATGTTGAGTGAGACTTTAACTGTTGCTCAGAATTAGCAACTAAGGCTCAAAATGGAAGAAAATAAAGCCATCAGTGTACACTGCATACTAATGAATTTCCAATATTTGAGGACAGACATTGAACTCAGGGCTTACGAAGAAGCAATTAAGAAAAGAGCTGCATGCTCTTCCTCTCCCATTTCCTCCCCTAGACCCAAAACTAGAGGAAAAGTTAGGGGACTTGAAATATTCAAGGAACAAGGCCAACTAATTCCTCTCGAAGAGAGTAGAAGTGGTGAAAAAGTCAATCTTGCCAGTTTCCCATTTCCACGTCCCTTGAGAGGATATCCAGTCAGTGCTTCAGGAAGAGGAAGAGACGAGATTTAAATTGGAATTAGATGGAAGTTTTAAAATGGACTGAGAAGCCTTTAAAGCACTGAAAATGGCAGGAAAATTATGGAGCCTACCCAATGAGCCATTAAGGAACAAGAAAGGAAGTTGCAAGAAAACAAAGGTGGAATGCAGGGATTGGATGAAGCAAACTGGTTCACCCGATAAACCAGTCACACATCCTTATGCTAATGATTCCCAAATTGTATCCACAGTCCAGATACCTCTCATGGGCTCCAGAGGCATACATTCAACCTCCCTCTCCATTTGGATAACTAATATGCATTTCAAACTTAATATACCCCCCAAAAAAGCTCTTGCTTTTGCCTCTCGAACCTACTCTCTGTCAATCACATTCTAGCAATTGGTGCCATTGCCTAACAGCTTAAGCCAAAATGTAGGAGTCATCCTTCATGCATTCTTTTCTCTCACAATCATCAAGAATTTCCATTAATCCTACTTCCAAAAGTTATCTTTAATACATCCACTTGTCTCTATCTCCCCTGCCCCAACTATTCTGAGGCATTTACAATCTTCTCTACATAGTATCTAAGTGGTCTTTCAGAACATAGCTTTCTCATATTATTCTCCTGCTTTAAATCATCCAATGTCTTCTTATTACTCATAGAAGAAAATCCAAATTCTTTACCAAATTTACAAGGCTTTGCATGATCTGGTTTCTGTCAGCCTCTATTACCTTGACTCACAGCACTCTTTCCCCTAGTTCATTGACTAGCTATTTATACATCTGGCTCACTCACATCCTTGATATAATCCTTCAGCTCTCAGAGAGGTATTACCTGATTACCTTATCTCACTGCCCCTGCCACCACTTATCACAACCTTGCATATTTATTTGTTTACTTATTCTGTCTTCACCATTGGAATGAAACTAGCATCCATAAAAGCATGGCATATGCAAATTGTCTATAATAGAAGTTAAAGCTCAATAGCTATGGGATTTCAAAGGAGGGAAAGAGAGCTCTCGAAGGAGAGGGTAATCCCAAAAATTTTCCTGGAGGGAATTACATTTGCCTTGATGCAAAAAGGCAAGGTGTCATTAAAGATGGTGTTCCCTTAATTTTATTTCTCAAATATCCTTCAACTCCACTGCCTCTCCATCTTTACAGCTACTACTCTGCTACAAACTACAGTTACATCTTGTTTGTTGTCTTTATATATTATATTCATCACCTAATATCTCCCTTGTCCTCTATTTCAGTTTGTGTAAACCCAATTCTAGCATTTAAATGCAGGTCAGGGTGTGTTTAGTGCTAAAACTTTAAATCTCAGTTTAACCATTTCAGAACCACTGAAATTGACATATTAGTTTTATTGCCTTGGTGATAACAGAAGGGCTAAAATAAATGTTTTTCTCATTAATTTTTCTCATTTAATTTTCTCATAGTACCATGCCTCATCTTTGACAACCCATCTTCCTGTTAGTCAATAACCTTAGGAAGCAAAGTAATTACAGTCCATCATGTCTGCTTTAGTTCATCGATTATTTTGTTACCTCTTTTTCAACTTGTTAATGAAAATTCCCAGCATGGACCTTCAGGTGACATTTCTTTTATTAATTAACCACCCTATCAGTCCCTCAAATATATTAAACCAGAGCATTTTGTATTGATGATTCTAAAAACAACTTGCTCTTGCAGCTCTGAAAATCACAATCATTTTCAGAGATACAGAACACCTAGAATGAAATCGACATTTACTCTCATTGAACCTGTCTTTATATTTCAAATTGTTTAAACAAGAGATGTATTATATTACTTCTAAAGGATTAATGTGCCTAATTTTTACTTGCTTTTATAATGTAATATCTGCCTGTCTAATGTGCTCTAGGAGAAGAGACTTTTATTTCTCCCAGTGTTACCATTTGTCACACATCAGATTCCCCTGACTAACTCCAAAACAGAAAACAATGATGATTAATACTGTAACAGAACCAAGAATGCCAAGGAGGGAAGGAAGATAGATGGAGCTGGAGCTGGAGCTGGAGCTGGAGCTGGAGCTGGAGCTGGAGAAGGAGATGGAGATGGAGATGGAGATGGAGATGGAGATGGAGATGGAGATGGAGATGGAGATGGAGATGGAGATGGAGATGAGGAAGGAGATGGAGATGGAGACAGAGGTAGAGATAGGGATAGGGATAGGGATAGGGATAGGGATAGGGATAGGGATAGGGATAGGGATAGGGATAGGGATAGGGATAGGGACAGAGATAGGGATAGAAATGATGGAGATGGAGATGGAGATGAAGATGGAGATGGAGATGGAGATGGAGATAGGGATAGGGACAGAGATAGGGATAGAAAAAATAGAGATGGAGACAGAGAGAGACAGAGAGAGAGAGAGAAACAGAGAGACAGAGAGAGACAGAGAGACAGAGATAAAGACAGAGATAGAGAAAGCAAGGAGAACTTGCTCCAAAACCAATATTAGAGATTGGTAGTAGAAAATTCAAAAGGCTCAAGAATGTTAAATCCTGCCTCATGCTACTCTAATTCCCAAAAATCTTAAATTTTTTAGGCCTTATTATACATACATAAGGTGCACCACACTCAATAGGAAGTACAACTATTCTTAGACATTCTAAAGTGAGTAGAATTATTTTTAGAAACTCCCTAAAATAATTCTCAATTCCTTTTTGACCTCAGGAAGAAAGTCATATTTAACTATTTCCTTTCCCCACCTACCCAATCAGTTGCCAGATACTAACGATTCTCTCTCTCCATTCCCATTGTCCCAAGTCAGAATCTTATCAATGGTCACCTATACCATTGCAATAGCTTTCTAAGTGATTTCTCAACTGTTAGCATTCTCGATATTATAACCTCCACCACACCATCACCCCACCAATCCATTCTGTTACTATCACAGAGTGCTTTCTAAAATACAGTCTGATCATTTCATTATACAAAGCCTTCAAGGGACTCCCAGAAGAAAATATAAACTCTTTAGTTTGGCATTCAAAGCCCTTTACCATCTGGGCTTTTTTTATCTTTCCAATAGCAATCCCTAATTAAAAGCATACAAATATACCAAGAACAAGAGATTTTTATTTCGGAGTGGTTATCTTTCAGTGGTAAAAGCATATAGACACATAGAGTACTTGCCAAGTTCTACACAAACCACACCCTTCTTTTTCCAATGAGCTTCCCCCAAAACACCCTCCAAACAATCCATAAGATTGTCCATTTCTCACACCCTAAACATCTCTAAATTATCAAACTTTTTATTTCTGCCAATCTGATAGGTAAAAAGTGATCTCCTTTAAAAAGTAAAATTTGTATTTCTTTAATCATGAGTAATATTAGCAGCATTTCATTTGTATGAAAGCCATCTGTATGTCATTTCCTATACATAGCCTGTTGTTCCCTGTTTTTTTCCCACTGGCTGCTTACATATTTAACTGTAAGAGTCCTTTATATATTATGGAAATTAGTTCATCTCACACAGATGTTGTCAACCATTCCCTGCCAATCTATCACCCATTCTTTGGTTTTGCTTAAGGTATTTCTTACTAAGCAGAAATTTATAATTTCCATGCAATTTAATATACAAATTCTTGCCCTTACTGGATCTGGGTTTTGTATCTTATTTGAATAACATTCTCTACTCTGAGATGATGAAGAAGATAATGATGACAATGTTGATAATTTAATCATCTAGTGCTTCTAGTTTTTTAATGTAGTACTTCTAGCTTTGGATGTTCAAATTTGATCCATCTGCAATTTATTCTAATGAAAGAAAAGAGGTAGCACCCAATTTTTCTGCCTCCAAATGGATAGCTACGTGTCCCAAAATCATTTTCTGAGGAATTCTTCTTCTCCTAATTTTAAATAAATTTGATGGCACACTCATTTCCTCATTTCCCACATATATAGAAGTCTATTGGGGGAGGGGTCTATTCTGTTGATTCATAAGCCAATACTAAACTTTTTCAAATATTAAGAGCACTATAAGAGCTCCTTTTATACCTCCCCACTTGAATATCTGTTAGAACTGGTCACTTGTTATTGCTACCCTTATTTTTCACAATTTTATCAACTATTCTCAAGTATTTACTTTTCACATGAACTTTAGAATAAGCTTATGCAGCTCTCAAAAAGATCCTATTAAAGATTGCACCAAATATATGGAACAATTTAGGAAAAATTAAACTCCATAAGAGCAAGAACAAGGACTGTCTTTCCACTTACTCAGGTACCTTTTATTCATCTCAGTAGAGCTTTAGAGTTTTCTTCCTGTTTGTGCTCTACATATCTCATTAAGTTTATCACAAATTATTTTCTCATATGTTATTAGTACAGATTTGACCTTGATCTTTCTTTCTTTTACTCTCAGCTAAAAAAATATTGAGTGACTCATATTCCCTTCAGTTTATGGCCACTATAACTGTTGGTCTATGCAAGTCTCTCTTGTGAATTTATCCTTTTATAGCTTGAGCACCTTCTCTCTCCACAGCCTCATGAGGCAAGTATTTTAATATACTCAAAGTCTTTGTGTTTGTATTTTTAGAGGAAAGAAAATGTGCATTGTTTTATGTCTACATATTTTTGATTCACATAAATGGTACTAGTGTTCTATATTTCATTCTTTCATTTTTTCCCTCAGCACCATGACTTTACAATTCATTCATGTACATTATGAAGAACTTCTGAGTACTATATAAATCTCCAGGCTGTGCATCCACCAAATTTAACCTCTCTACTTTCACAGTGATAGACACCTAGCTTCTCTTCAACTGCCCTAGCACCAAAAAAAAAAAA
>CM053506.1:38879280-38962731 GCA_028627145.1 Eidolon dupreanum
GCAAAGTTCTAGGAAATCTAAAATGTTATAAAGACAGTGAGAACACAAATACGCTACTTCCTGTGATAACTTCCTGTGAGACACAGAATTTGAGTTTTAAAAAAAGAAAATTAAATAGGAATTTGAGATAATGCCTTCTTAAAACATTTTTCCATAAAATTTAAATTTTCACTTTAAAGGTTAAATTTAACTGTCAGAAAAAGAGCCAGTTTTTCATTAACATGTAATAAAAACAATTTAAATGTTAGTCACAAAAATTAAAGTCTAAAACTTGGAATCTCAGCAACACTACAAAGATGGCTCCAAGGTGAAAAGAACACTAATTGTATCTCTAATAGTAAAAGCTAATAATTTTTGAGAATTTATTATTTCAGACAATATGCTAGCACTTAAAACACAATGTAATGTTCACGCCTATAAATTCTAATTTATATATAATGTTATGTTCACATCTATAAACAAGATACTATTAGATTATTAGATGAGAAAACCTAAGCTCAAAAAATTTTATTTGCCAAAGATACAAAGCTAATAAGTGGAGAGGTGGTTTACCTGACTGCACAGAACCTCTATTAACCACTAAACTCAACTAAGCAAATGCCTCTATGCTGAGATTAACGGCAAAGAAAAGCTCATCAGTCCCAAAATATCTTCTTCTTATAGTCTCAAAATTCCTGCCTTTAAAGGTTTCAAGATAGGACCTAAAATAGACGGTGACAATATTTGATAGAAGTGAATCAAAAAAGACTAGACCAGAGTACACTGAGCAACGAAGGGCCAATAAACTGAGGAGGTAGGAAGTACATAATCCTAAAATGAGGTGTCAAAAGGGGAAGGCATGAAATGAAAAGCACAAAATCCTAATAAGTTAACATTTTTAAGCACCCACTATTGTCTGCTTTACCATTTTACCATATTCATCTTTGTCTCTTTGGTGACATGAGAATATATCAGCATTTACAAAAATAATATGGTAGACAAGGAACTGCTCCATCATCCTTCCTTCTAAAAACATAACCTTCCACAGTACAATTGTGGAAAATAAGAAAAATAAAATTATAAACTATTAAGCAGCCTTTAAACACTGTTTAAATCAAGTATTTTTAATGACATGAACAATGCTTAGTCCACACGTTACATCCAAAAAAAGACCAAAGTTTAAAACTGTAGAGATATTTTCTAAAATGTGTAAAATTGTGCATATAAAACTTCTTTAAAGAAATGTTGAGGAAAGATAACTTTAAAAAACCAAAATATTCTTTCGTTTTGATCTTTACATCGGGATTTCTAAGCCAAGCTCAGTAATTTGTCAAATGTAATTTTGGCATCAACACCAGAGGGCGCTCTATCAGTGCTAATGTGGTTTCCAAACTTAAAACGTGGGTCCTGCATCAGAACCCACCCGAAGGCATTATTAAAACAGCTTGTGGACGGGACCCCACGCCTGGAGTTTCTAATTCAATAGATACTGCATTTCTAACAAGCTCTCATGTGATGCCAATGCTGCTGGTCTGGGAACCACACTTCGAGAACTCTGATCTAAATAATTACGTTTAATCAGTATGTATATGTGTGTACTATACATATACATGTAATTATCATGTAATTTATTTTATTTATTATTTAATTTATTATATTATTTTAGTTATTATTATCCATTTAATTTACTGATTTAATTATTCGCTATTTAATTATTAATAATTACAGCTGTGTGCTAATTTATAAAGCTCCATAGTTACCTAGATTTGTTAGGTCTACCTATTGTTATGTGGAATTTTATTCCACACTGAAAAAAAAAGTAGGCCATCAGTATTTTTGATTGATAGAATAAGACAATAAATCTGGCCTAACTACTACCCATGCCTAACCAAAGCTGGCAAGGGTCTGTCTGCTTTACAGAGAAAATGTTGCTTCCTTTGAAGCTTCCTTATTAATTCCTAAATCTTACTTACAAAATAAACAAAGAGCTGTTAATAATAAAGCAGGAATATGAAGGCAATCTAATTTTTAAAAATAAAGTCATAGGGGAAAATGAAAAGATAAAAGCAGTCTCTTTTCCTGCTCGTTTTTTCTCACTGCCCTCCTAAAGGTATCAAAAATTATTCTCCATTAAATTACACCCACATAAAGCCTTGTTCAAAAGA
The DNA here is from genome assembly GCA_028627145.1 of Eidolon dupreanum. NCBI lineage: Eukaryota > Metazoa > Chordata > Mammalia > Chiroptera > Pteropodidae > Eidolon > Eidolon dupreanum. The sequence goes on from CM053506.1 coordinate 38,881,425, forward strand.
GACTCTCCATCACAGAATGACAATGATGATCTTTCTATAGCATGTGACAAATACTAGCATAATGTGCTGGTGAAAAAAAAGCAGAAACATTTAGAGATCTATTGACTTATTTGTTAAATGAATCATTTCTTAATGAGATTTTTCTACTCTCTAGGTACATTTTCAAAGTTCTATAGCAGTACATTTCTAAATATCCTAAGACAAAAACAATAAAGACAATGTTAATCTAATTTTTAATACTATGTCTGCTCTAATTTAATTTCTAAATTGCTAGATTCAAAGAAAATGATTGACAGGAAATATCCTTCTGCGATTAATATCCTTTTGAGATTTTCTGATAAGAAAACTATAAAATGTGTACGATGTAGTTTTGAAGGAACTGAATGGTCAGGATAAAATAATTTAACTTATTTCCAGAGTGACTGATATATTAAGACCAAATTTTAAAGCCAAGGTACAAGTTTATGTTCTAAGAAAAGGATTAGTATCAGGATTTGGCAATCCTTCTGGGGCAATAAAAATGTTTTAGAACTAAATAGAGGTGGTGGCGGTTGCACAACATTGTAAATGTACTAATTGCCACTGAATTGCTTGCTATAAAATGGTTAATTTTTTGTTATGACAATTTTACCTCAATTAAAAATATACATATAAATAAAACAAAAAATTGGCGAGACAACTTTCACAGTTTTCAAGTCCTTTTAAGATTCTTACTCCTGACATTTTACAGGAGGGAAAAAACTCTTAAAAGAAAAATGTTGGATTTCTTTTGTATAAACCCAATGGACAAATAATCTTAAAAGCTAATCTCCCAAAAGTATTTAATTTGATTGGTGTCCCCCAACCCCAGGGACAAGAAGGACGGTCTTAGTCTGACTTCACACGTGTTGTTCATAATTCCGGGGAAAATCTCAGAAATTTCTGAGAAAAACTTTATAGATATTGCAGCTAAAAAGCAGAGAGATGAGCAGATAAGTTTTAACTAGATCAGACTCAGATGGCTTGCATTTTTCAAAATAAATACAAAGTTATACCCTTGTTGGACCTTTTTTCGTGAATCTTTTTTTAAAAAATGCAAGACTTCTTGTTAAACTTTGATTAAATCTACAATTTTTTTACCCAGCCACACTATGGAACACAGGCAAGAATAAAGACATTTTCAGACGTGCACAGTTGAAAAATATACTTTCCCTCTCATTCATCCTTTCTAAGGAAGCTACTGGAGTACATGCTCCCCTAAACTGAGAAAGTAAACCTTGAAAGAGGAAGTTGTGATCCAGGAAACAGTAGAATGCATTACAGGAGAGAACTGAAGGGAGATCCCGGGATGGCAGGGGAGCAATAGGCTTAAGACCAACTGGTCCAGATTGGAGCAGAGGACAGAACAGCTCTAGAAGGAGTACCTGAATAAAAGGAAGAAAGGGAGGAGAAAAGGAGGAAAGAGAGGAAGAAAAAGAAGGAAAGAAGAAAGGCAGGGAAGCAGGAAGAGAGGAAAGGAAAAAGAGAGAAAGAAGGGAGGGAGATGAGGGGGGAAATTAATTGATGGAGAGAGGGAGGGAAATCTAATAGATTATCTGATGTGTTTAAATGTATGAGAAATTTATAGTTCTCTCAGAGAATTTGGGAATGAATTGGTGATAATCACAGAAAATTAAACAAATAAAAAAGAACAATATAATCATTAATGCCTGGGAAAATAAAGGTTCTAGTACAAAGGAAATTTAATCACAGTATAACATATGGCTTAGCTATGAATAATTACATAATCATAATAATGTAAACATCAAATATTGTTTTAACCAAATACCATCGCCTGATTTAAAATGTAAATAGTCAAGAGATAAAATCCGAAACTAAAAATTCAAGAAACAGCAGTGTAAGAATATTGTTTAGAAAGATGGAGTAAATACCAGAATAAACAACTTATAAGAGTTAAAGGTGGTTCTCATGTTGAGATGTGAGAACGGGGAGCATGGAACAGGGAATGCTGTTTCACTATGAGTTTTGTTATACTACAACTGTTTGCTTTCAACAAGTGTTTGTATCAATAGATATATATAGCAAAGCTTGATTGAAAAACAAAATCTATAGATTTCTATAATACCAACTGTGGGGTTTGTATTTTAAAAATCAAACAAAAGTACTATGTTATACAAAACAGTTATTTAAATGTGCTTAAATTAAAACATGTTTATGAGTAAACAGATATTTATTCACTTAAGTTAAAATCTTATTTGAGCATCTGATGAGACACAGTCTTTGAAAAAGTCATAAAATCTCAAAAATCATAATTTTAACAACCATTGTTTACTTTCTTAATCAGTAAAAATCTCATGTTACTAATGTCACCCAAGCTGAGAAGCAATTATTATTATTACATAAAATATATAACTATAACTTCCTAATTAAAAATGCCTCTGTTTTTGGGTAAAAAATATAACTCATCATTTCAGAGCTCATCAGTAACAGAATGGCCCTAAACCTTACTACATATTTACTTGAAAAATGAGCCAATAACACAAAAATAGGCAGCAGTTTGCAATCAAGAGATTTTTCTAACAGTATGAAATTAGATAAAACATCTTCTTTCTCTCTCACAACATATTAGTTTCTCATTATTTTTTCATTTGCCCATGTAACTCTATAATACCTGAGTATTATTAAAACTGTGAAATATAAATTATCAAGAAAATATTAAGAATTTGGTTAAAGATGACAAATTGAGCATACCCTTTTCTTCTCTCCCTCTCAAGATTCCATTAAAATTGTAGAGTTGAGTAAACAAGTTGAGTTCCTAAATGATCAGAGAGCAAATACACCAAACCTATAACAGTGTTTATGGGGGAAATTCACAGAGAAGGGAACACTAGCAGGTTCACAGTCCCCTGTTGCCCATCACATAGCTAAAAAAATAAAGAAACAAAGAAGGGCATTCCATAATGATAAAGAAATTAATACAACAAGAAGATAAAACGCTTCTATACATTTATCCACCCAACACAGAAGCACCTAAATATATGAAACAAATACTGATTGACGTAAGGGAGAGAGTGAAAGTAATACAGTAATTGTAGGGGACTTTAACAACCCATTGACATCAATAGATTGATCATCTAGATAGAAAATCATCATTGAAACAATGGCCTTAAATGACACATCAGACCAGATGACTTTAACTGATATTTTTAGAGCATTTCACCCCAAAGCAGCAGAATATGCATTCTTTTCAAGAACACATGGAACATTTTCCAGGACAGATCACATGTTAGGCCACAAAATAAGTCTCAATAAATTTTAAAAGACTGAAATCATATCAAGCATCTTCTCTAATCACAATGGTATAAAACTAGATATCACCTACACGAAGAAAACTGAAAACCACACAGACACATGGAGGCTAAATAACATGCTACTAAACAATAAATGGGTTAACAATGAGATCAAGGAAGAAAATCAGAAGATACATTGAGACAAATGAAAATGAAAGCACAATGTACCAAAACCTGTGGGACACAGTGAAAATAGCCCTAAGAGGGAAATTTATAGCAATATAGGCCTATCTCAAAAAACAAGAAAAGTCTCAAATAAACAATCTAAAATTACACCTAAATGGCCTAAGGTGGGGGGAAAAAAAAGAACAAACAAAGCACAAAGTGGGTATAAGGAAGGAAATAATAAAGATCAGAGTGGAAAGAAATGAAATAGAGTCTAAAACACAACAAAAGATCAATATAATCAAGAACTAGTTCTTTGAAAATACAAAAAAAATTGATAAACCTTTAACCAGACTTATCAAGAAAAAATAGAGGACCCAAATAAATAAAATCAGAAATGAAAGAGAAGTGACAACTGACACCACAGAAATAGAAAAGATTATGAAAAAAATACTATGAACAATTATATGCCAACAAATTAGACAATCTGAAAGAAATGGATAAATTTCTAGAAATATACAATCTCCCAAGACCAAGTCAAGAAGAAGCAGAAAATGTGAACAAACCAAAACTATCACAATTGAATCAGTAATCAAAACACTCCCAACAAACAAAAGTCCTGGACTGGATGGCTTCACAGGTGAATTTTACCAAACATTCTAAGAGAATGAACACCTATCCTTCTCAAACTATTCCAAAAACCTAAAGAGGAGGGAAAGATCCCACACTCATTTTAGATTCCAAAAATAGACAAAGACATTACAAAAAAATAAAATAAAATAAAATTATAGGCCAATATCCCTGATGAACATACACGCTACATCCTCAAAAAAATATAAGCAAACCAAATCCAGCAACACATTAAAAAATATCATGCACCACGATCAAATGGGTTTTATTTCTGGCATGGAAGGTTGGTTCAATATCCACAAATTGATTAATGTGCTACACATAAACAAAAGATAAAAATCACATGATCATATTAACAAATACAGAAAAAGCATTTGACAAAATCCAGTATCCTTTTAATGAAAACTTTCAGTTCTTACCTGAATGTAATAAAGGATATATATGACAAACTTACAGCTAACATCATATCCAACAGTGAAAAGCTAAAAGTATTTTCTTAAGATCAGTAACAGTACAAGGGTGTCTAATTTTACCACTTCTATTTAACATAGAATTGGAAGTTCTAGCCACAATAATCATACAAGAAATAAAAAGCACCCAAATTGGAAAAGTGGTGAAACTGTTATTATTTGCAGATGACATGATACTATATGTAGAAAACACTAGATTCCACCAAAAAAAAAAAAAATTGTTGGAACTGATAAATGAATTCAGTACAGTAGCAGAATACAAAATGTCCATACTACCCAAAAAAACCTACAGATTCAATGCAAGCCCTATCAAAACACCAATGGCATTTTTTCACAGTACTAGAAAATATAATGCTAAAATTTATATGAAACTACAAAAGACCCCAAAAAGCCACAGCAATCTTGAGAAAGAACAACAAAGTTGGAGGTAACACACTACCTAATATCAAACTATACTACAAGGCTATAGGAATTAAAACAGCATGGTACTGGCATTCAAAAAGACACACAGATCAAGGGAACATAATAATGAGCTCAGAAATAAACCTAGGCCTATATGATAAATTACTCTATGGCAAAGGAGGAAAGAATATACAATTGAGTAAAGACAATCTCTTCAATAAATGGTGTTGGGAAAACTAGACAGATACATTTAAAAAAAAGAACTAGACCATTTTCTTAGACCACACACAAGAATAAACTCAAAATGGATTAAAGACTTAAATGTAACACCCGAAACCATAAAACTCCTAGAAGAAAACATAGGCAGTAAACCCTGACATTGCTTTTAGTAATATTTTTTCAACATATCCCCTCAGGCAAAAGAAAAAATAAACAAATGAGACTACATCAAACTAAAAAGTTTGCACAGCAAAGGAAACCATCAACAAAACAAAAAGACAGTCTACCAAATGGATGAAGATATTCACCAATGATACATCTGATAAGAGGTTAATATTCAAAAATTTAGAAATAACTCATACAACTTAACACCCAAGAAACAGACAATTCAATTTAAAAATATACAGAGGACTTGAATAGACATTTTTCCAAACAGGACATACGGATGGTCAACAGACATGAAAAAAATGCTCAACATCACTAATAACCAGAGAAATGCAAATTAAAACCACAGTGAAACGTCACCTCACTCCTGTCAGAATGACTATCATCAATAAATCAACAAACAAATGTTGGTGAGGATATGAAGAAAAGGGAACCCTTATGTACTGTTGGCGGGTTAGCAAATTGGTATAGACCCTATGGAAAACAGTATGGAGATTCCTCAAAAAATTAAAAATAGAACTACCTTATGACTCAGCAATTCCACTTCTGGGTATTTATTAATTCAAAAAGATATATGCATCCCTATGTACACTGCAGCATTATTTACAATAGCCAAGATAAGGAATCAACCTAAGAGTTCATCAATAGATTGAATAAAGAAGGTGTGTATATATGTACAGTGAAATGAAATCTCACCATTTGACACAACATGGATGGACCTAGAGGGTATTATGCTAAGTGAAATAAATCAGACAGAGAAAGACAAATACCATAAGAACTCATTTATATGTAGAATCTAAAAAACAAAATAAACAAACAACCAAAACAGAAACAGACTCATAGATATGGAGAACAAACTGATGGCTGCCAGATGGGAGAAGGGTTGGGGGACTGGGTGGAAAACGTAAAGGGATTAAGTAGTATAAATTGGCAGTTACAAAATAGTCATAGGGATGAAAAGGACAGCATAAGGCAGGGGTCCCCAAACTCTGGGCCACGGACCAGTAGTGGTCCACGGCCTGGTAGGAACTGAGCCACACAGCAGGAGGTGAGCAGCGGGCAGCAAGCGAAGCTTCATCTGTATTTGCAGCCACTCTCCAGCGCTAGCATCACCGCCTCAGCTCCATCTCAGATTATCAGACATTAGATTCTCATAGGAGCACCGGTCTCTCGTGCCATAAAAGTTGGGGACCGCTGGTGTAAGGAATATAGTTAATGATATTATAATAACTGTGTAGGGTGCCTAGTGAGTACTAAGTATATTGGGGGATCACTTTGTAAGTTATATAAATGTCTGACCACTATGCTGTACGCCTGAAATTAATATAACATTGAATGTCAACTATAATCGAAAAATAAAAATAAACCACTTGGAAACCCCTCTACCACCAATTCCATAGGAAGAACCAGTCCAGAGAGTTTTATAGGGCATGAACTCAATTCTTATAAATAAGCTGGGATAAGATCTCATTCTTAATAATTTATTCTTCCCTTTGATATTTAATTAGACTTAAAAGTAGATTAAGATGTCTGATAAGTCCAGACTTCTGCTGTTCCAAAGTTGGCAGGTGCTATTTCAGAAAACTCAAAGTTGACTGTCACAGTGGCATCACACTCTTTTAGAAGAGAAGATTCCATCCTTCTTGTTTCTATTTTTTAATTCTTAATTAATCATGGCATTAAAGGACCAAATATATAGGGAAAGCCAATAAATAAGTTGCTTTAGTGCTAACTAGGTCTCCTTCAAACATATACCTGTAAGTAATAAAATAACTAATAAGCAACCCACAATAAATTGGTTAGGCTTCAAAAACACAGTCATTTTCAATGCAGCAATTCCATAATTATTTCCATCACTTATCATGAAACCTGTTAGTTACCAACTAAATCTCCATGGGTGTTTTGTTGCCAATAACAGTAATTTTTTTGGCCAAGCTGAACTAATCCTCTTCTTATATGTTGTCCAAGTATACAGCTAGAGTTATTCTCCAATTAATATAGAATTAAATTCAAGAATCTTGAATGGTAACTAAGCCTCTCTGTAGTTGATGCCAACTCTATTCCTTTCAAATAAAATACAAAAGCACACAGAGCAGCTAAGTTAAAATTTCCCAACTCTGACCACAACTTATTAGTTACTATGTGTGTTGTGTGGCTATCCATGAAAATACAATTGTGTAATGGAAAAAACAGGGATTTTGAGAGGATCTTACTGGCATAGTTTGAGTCATTGTGGTAGGCAGTATCCTAAGATAGCTCCTAAGATCCCTGCCCCCTCTGTACACACCTATATAACCTCCCTCACTCGAGCAGGAATTGTGAATATAATGAAATAGTGAATTCTGTTATTACAATACAGTCATTAATAAGAGGGATACATTCTGAGAAATGTGTCATTAGGCAATTTTGTCACTGTGCATACATTATAGAGTGCACTTACACAAACTAGACAGTATAGCCTACTACCTACCTAGGCTACATACTATAGCCTAGTGCTCCTAGGCTACAAACCTGTACAGCATGTTACTGTACTAAATACTATAGACTATTGAAATGCATTGTGCTATGATGTTACACTGGCTATGATGTCATTACCTGATAGAAATTTTTCAGCTCCATTACAATGTTATGGAACCACTACTGTATATGCAGTCATCGTTGACCAAAAGGCATTATGTAGCACATGACCATATATTATATTAAACTCCATTGTAGTAGACTAGAGAGTAACTCTCCTGATGGCCTTGAAGAAGCCAACTACCATGCAGAGAGATTTCACATGGCAAAGTTCAGTGGGCAGCCACTGGGAGCTGAGAATGGTCCTCCAATGACGCCAATAAGTCCTACAACCACAGGAGCTGAATTCTACCAAAACTAGTGATCTTAGAAGAGGACCCCAGGCCTTAGATGAGACCAAGGTCCCATTTGGGATCTGATGAGACCCTAGGTAGAGGACTCAGTTAACCTAGGATCACATTCACAACCATACTCCTCACTCGGAGAAACTATGAGATAATAAATTAATGTTGTTTTAAGCCACTAAGTTTGTGGTAATTTGTTATGCAGCAAAAGAAAACCAGTATAAGTCACACGTCCACCCTTAGCCAGAGGAGGGTGGGATACCTTGATTAACAGTAGAAGTAAGGCTGCATCTAATAGGGGAGGGTTGGTCCTCCTGAAGTGTAATTTGAGAATCATCATCAGTTGAGAGGATAGATTTTAGAATAAAGAACAAAAATTATCTATCACAATATATTCAGTATCTGACATCTCACAGGCCTTCAACATTTAATTTACAACTCTCCCCTACCATTGGCTCTATCTACAGCCATATACACACCTCTTCATCTACATGTCACTGAGCCAGAGACTAACAAGAAATACATGAAGGCAAAAAAACTACTAATAACACTGTGCTAATATAACAAAATATAGTCTTCAATCCACCCCTAATTAGCTACATAACACTAGGCAAGCTACTCATAGGCCACACTTGCCTGTCTGTGAATAAAGAGATTAAACTAGTTTTAATGTTTCTTCCAGCATTAAAATTTTATGATTTTTATAAAAATCAAAAAAGCTCCCCAAAATAATTCAAAATAAATTTTGATTTGCTATAAAAGAACAAAGAAGCACATGCCCCATCTCTCTCAGTATTCCACCCCTGCAAGTGGCATCAAGAAAGGTTTTTAGAAAAAGCCACAAGACATTTGCCTTCCATACCTAAATTAACTTAATAAAAGCCAGCACAAAAAAAAAAAAAGAATCTGGGAGTGGCATGAAGGATGAGGCAATCAGAATCATCAGACCTTTACAAAGTAAAATGTCCATGGTTACAAATCGATGTTTTGTGGTGTTGTTGTCATAAACTATAATATATTTATAATTCTGTGGGAACATATATATTTTATTTCTTTCCCCTTACTTGCCACTCATTGTATTAAATGGCAATGCAAAAGACCTAATGTTGGATCTAAAAGAACTCATTTAGAAATCACACTTTTTGAAAATAATATCTATAATAAGTCTATCTCTTGGATCATTTTAGCAATATGATAAACCAGGAGAAAAAGCTATTGCATTTTTTGAAAAGCCCACATTAACTCATATAAGCTGAAAATTATTTTTTTCTTTTAATAAGCTGAAAACTAAATGTTAAATGTAGGTATTCCACCTTTGAAATGTTGCAAAGAAATTTTAGTCATAATAGTTCTCACTAAATATATATTAACTTCATAAGATTTTTTCCTTTGCAGTCTTCCTTTCTCCTCAAAAAAATAAATAAGAAAAGAAAAACCCTCAGAGTAGAATTTTTGGTTGAACTATTTTTAACCATAGTCAATTCCCATTACTGTCAAGCTTTTAAGCAGGTGAAGAGAACTCTTAAAAGGGAAAGAGGAGGTTAAGGAAGGAAAGAGGATTTGAACTACACTTCTGCCATCTTTCCACTCTCAGATGGGCCAGAGACGCTTCTGGAAGTAACATCACAATGGCTGCCCAAGGAGAACCCCAAGTACATTTCAAACTTGATTTGGTTGGTGACAGTAGTAACGGAAAAACTACATTCATGAAACATTATCTGACCGGTGAATTTGAAAAGTATGTAGCTACCTTGGTTGTTAAGGTCCATCCCCTTACGTTCCATATCAGCAGAGGACCATCAAAGCCCAGCATGCCATTATCATGTTTGATGTAACTTCGAGAGTTACAAGAAAGTGCCTAGATGGCATTGAAATCTGGTATGAATATGTGAAAATATCCCCATTGTGGTGTGTGGCAACAAAGTAGATATTAAGGACAGGGAAGTAAAGGCAAAATCAACTGTCTTTCACCAAAGAAGAATCTTCAGTACTATGACATTTCTACTAAAAGTAACTACAATTTAGAAAATTCCTTCCTCTGGCTTGTTAGAAAACTATTTGGAGACCCTAACTTGGAGTTTATTGTCAGGTATGCTCTTGTCCCACCGGAGGTCGTCACAGACCCAGTTTTGGCAATATAACATGAGCATAATCTAGAGGTTAGACAAACAACTGCTATCCCAGATAAGGATGATGACCTGTGAAAAAAGAAGCTGGAGCCCAGCATCATAGGCAACTGTCCTATGATGTCAGTGATGCAGTGTGTTTGCCACTTCATTATATAGCTAAGCAGAACATGTGGTTAATCTTTGGGGTGCTGAAGGAGATAAATGATCCTCAGAGTGAATGTTGAAAAAAAAAACTTTCATTTTTTGACCCCGCATATTTAGCTGTACTGGAACACAGTTGTTTCTTTATTGAGTTTCAAATAGAAGACTGCTACAGTCACAGCACAACATTCAGTGGTGAAATCTTATTTGTTACTGTCATTCCCATTTCTTTTCGTTTAGAATAAGAATAAAGTTGTATTTCAAATTTTTAAAAAAAGGAAGAGTTTTTCGGTAAATATTAACATTATTCAACTGAACAGAAGAAAAGAATTTTTTAAAAGACATCAAAATCAAGATACCATTAATAAAGTAGTAAAATTAAATTATAGGTTATCTCAGAGCACATGTAGAATCTAAAAACACAATAAAAAAGCAATATGTATTTCTTCTTGGTTAGTATCTATCGGAAAAGTGCAAAGTAAAGTTCATATATAATAAAACTTATGCCAAGAAATGTCCGGAATAATTCTGTTCACATATAAAATTCATAGGGAAATTGGGACCACCAGTGTAGCTCCACCAAATTAAGAACAAAGAGATGAAATGTCAAAAAGCGGCAATCACAAACTAGATAAAACTTACAATTCTCAAGTATTTCGCTACCCTTCCAAACTAAATTGACTTAGGCACTCAGCACTATAATTAAGAGACATAACATTTTTAACGTTTCAAGAAAATTTACACACCTATCAAGTGAGGTCATCTAACATCCGGACTTAACAAAGGGTAAAGATTTGCCTTCATGTTAATATGAAATATAACGTTATGAGAAAGATGGTGAACTTTCCACGAACGGTTTTAGAAATTTAAACTAGTAAGAGGTCTTCTATTATTCTTCCCAAACCATCCATCTTCAGAACTTGCTGCTGGTGAGGCGCCACATGCTGCGGATAGGAAATGCGCACGCGCCCTGGAGTTAGTGGCGCCAACCCTCAAGCCGCATGCCTCATAACGCGAATAAAGCCTTTAGCGCATTAGCTACACTTAAGCTACACTTAACAAAGGAAGGAATTAATGGTATTTAAAAGTAGAATGCAGACCTAATGCGCAGAGTTTGGTTCTCAAAACCACCTCCAAGGCTCTCTATCATTTGATAGGGCTGAGACCACACTTAGGTCCCGATTTCTTCCGGTTAACCTCACCAATGAAGGGATCATTGCGGGGGGAGATAAGAGATGACTGCATGGGCAGAAACCCGGGAGAGGGGAGCCCACCAGCAGCGGCAGGACTCCTCGTGCCTCACCCCTCCCGTAATTCCGCAAGAAACGCTTCTGAAGATGCATCCTCTCGCAGAAATTTTCCAGCGCGCGGGCCCGAAGCACTGAACGGGGCAGATCTTTGTTTCAGAGTTCTATGACCTAATGAAGAAACGGGAGGGCAAAAACCAGGTCAGCGACAGTAAGCCAAACAAGGTTGTGATTTGTGCGGAGTAACGAAGGCAGAGGTTTCTAAAACCTTCAACTTAAAGGAGTTTCTATCACTTATTTGCGTCCACAACATAGGTCCCCCACCTTAAGCCATCAGCCTGGCCGCCTATCTTGAGAAGGAACCCCTGGGATATAGGCCCCGCCTATTGGTTGACCTGACGCGCCTGCGCAGAGTTATTAATACACTAAAGTGTCTCTGCCTACTTCCTTTCTTCGTAGCAGCGATGGCCGAGTGGTTAAGGCGTTGGACTTGAAATCCAATGGGGTCTCCCCGCGCAGGTTCGAACCCTGCTCGCTGCGAAATGGGAAGTTTTTACGTTTCTTTCTTATTCTTCCACTTTTATAAGATTTCTTTAATGATAAGCTTTCCTGCTGTATTTCCCAAACCTGCTGGCTAAACGACGCACCTGCAGACATGTTGGATGTGCCAAAGAAAAGCCAATGCATTTCAGGGCTACAAACATGCTGTTTACGCTGAGGGGAAAAGTTTTCCTTTGTCCTGTACGGTAAACTAACAATTTTAGAATCTTGTTCCTCAATTAGAAGTGCAAATTTGCAAAATAAAAATACAACGAATATAAATACTGGTGGAAGTGTGGGAGCTTAGCAAACTATCTTCTCACTCAAACTGATGGCAAAGCTAATGCTACCTCTCCTTGAAGCCCAGAATTACCTCCCACGGTTCTTCCACCACATTCAAAAGTGGTATGGAATGGGAGATAATAAAAACTTTTAAAAGTTCAGCTTCTAAAGCATGATAGATACATCCACAAAATGGAACACTATGCACATAGTCACTAAAATGATATTAATGACATGGGAAGGCCTTCCCAATTCATCGCTAAATGCAAAAAGTTGGACAGGTTGAAAAACAATATATATTGTGATCACGTTTTTGTTAAACAATTCATTTATGTAATCATTTATATGACAAGAATGAGAGAAAAACAGAGAATGAATGGGGGCTGGTAAGAAATAACCAAAATGATAGCAGTAGTTATTATCTCTGGGTGATGAGATTCAGGGATATTTTAATTTTCTTAACAGTTTTTTGCTTAATTAGTTTTCTAACGTTTGTATATCAACCCAGTATTTTTTCAATAATAAAAGAAAATTGTGAGGTTAGTCTTTGAGACCCTGCACAAACTCTTTCTGCTCCCTTTAGCCCACTTTCACCTTTTCCCTCCCACCCCATGCTTTCCAGATGATCTTAGGAGTTCCCTAACACCCTAAGGCTGGGGATAGCTTTCTGTGGTACCTGATATAGATTCCACCCACAGAGCCCCCATCATATTTGAGACTTAGCTGAACATAAACACTCAGCATATCCACATCTTCAACCCATTCTCTCTGCCCAATCCCCACCTCTTCTGCCCCCATTCCAGTCACTTATGTTTAATTTCCTAGCTGGTCTCCTTTCCTTTTTCTGTCAGGATCACATTGATCTTCAAATGATTGAAAACCCAACTCTAGTGACTTAAACACAGGAGTTTCTCTCAAATCTGGGAATAGGCAATTCTCAGGTGGAACAGGGAACAAGGCTCTTTCCATCTTTCTGCTCTGCCATTTTTAAGCATAGGCTCATCCCCTGCTTGGTGTTTCATCATCCTAAAACGGTTGCAATACCTCCAGACCTCGCATCTGTATTCAGTTAGTATGGGGAGAGATAAGAACCCTCAGTTCATATCTCATTTACTTGAACTGTGTAACATGTCTACAACCAGCTACAAAGAATTCTAGGGAAGTAAGCATTTTTAACTGGGTTTATTACTACCCACATTAAGTTGGAATTCTATTGGTATGGAAGATAGATAAATGGCTCCTGAGTGAGCAACCAACTATATCTACCACACTCGCTACCGGGAAAGTCAAAACTTAAAGGCATAAGGCCTTAAAAACAAGTTCGCTGTCTGCCTTTCCAGCCTTCCTCCCCTTCTCTCCTGTTTGCTTTTGAGTTATTAGAAGGCCTCCCAGCACTGTATGCTGGCTCATGTTTGCATATGTTCACATACAATTATCTGAAATATCTTTCTCTTGCCTATATCCTTTTCCCATCATTAAGAGAAGAGGGCTGCCCATCATTTGAACTCCCTTCCTATTCAGGGGACTTGCTCTCCTTTTGAATCTAGGTGTAAGACTTCGATCCATTCATTTTTCCCCCATCTCTATTATATAGAAGCTGAAAAAGCCACATATTTGCTTTTTAAGATTCCCTTGTAGCCAGAAAGGCAGCATATGACCTAGGCCCAATCAATCAAATATGCCCACCCCCCTCTCCCCCAATTTTCAGTCGGAGCTATTAATGCAAAGAATCAGGGAACATAAGGATCCATCCTGGTAGTGAGCAGAGAGACTACAATAGCAGCCACAGAGAATGCTAAAGGCAGCAGTGCCAGGCTATAGTTGGGGACAGTTGTCCAGTAGCGATGACAGTAGTGTCTATACCAGGCTGGTTTTGTGGCATCATTATGCCATGATCTTAGACGTTTCCTAGTCTACCAAAAGTGGCTTTGCAGGCTTCCTGGCAATTCTATGAACTATTTGATATGCTTCCAGTAAGTTTTCTGACTAAATCAGCCCCAGTCAAAAAAAATTTTTGCTTCTAAATACCAGATATAGCTTCCCTCCTCACCCTACCATCACATGCTGAGAAAACTCATGTTCTTTCCTCAAATATCACCTCTGCATAAGCATTTTGCAATCCCCTAGGCTGACTTAGAAGCCCCTTTCTTATTCTGTTTCCTAGTATAGCAAGGATCACATTGAACTATGTCTGCCAGTTTGCCTCTCTCCCTATTAAATGATAAATTCTCTGCAAATGTATCAAGGGATCATCTCTCTCATCTTTATACCCCTGCCTGGCCAGAAAAGGTAACAATTTTGATGAAGGAATGTATAAATATGAGTCAGCACGCAGATTCACACTTCAACCAAATGCCCAAAAAAAGGGAAGGGGGAAGGTCAACACACCACCCTCATTTTGAAGGTCACTAACCTTGTCCTTAGTATGAGTTGATTTAATATACAGTATCCTCCTCCTAGAATACTTTTAATTTAAAAAAAGGCAGAGAGTGACAGCCTAACAGTGTACCACTCCTGCCCTTCCCCTTTCTTTCCCTTTCCCTATTTTTTCCTTCTTTTTCTTCCATTCCCTTGTCTTCTAGCACTGAAAGAGCAGATTGAACCAAGAGTTAAGCACGTGCAGACCTTCTTCTCTGAGGGTCAAACCTCATCCCTATCTCCCTGAGGGTGGTTCACTGTTACCCTGGCTTCTGTGTAAACCAGTTATCAGCTTACTCCATGGTGAGCCAAGGAAAATCCATGGAAGATTTTAGAGGGGAGATGTGGAAGAAGTTCTGCAATGCACTCCTCAGAGGACAGTACTTCAACTCTTCTTTCCACCTTTCTCTTATCCAGAGCCTCCGCGGCCCCTCACCTTCCTATGCACCTCCTGAAGCCTGATTTCTCCAACCCAACTTCACATGGTACACCATCTTGACAATTTTCCTTCAACTCCAACTTTTTCACTCTTTTATGGTACATAACAATTCAGCCTTGTCCCTGTGCATTGGCATCGGTGTGCCCAGCAATCAAAGAGCTCCCCTTAGAAGGCAGAGGAGGTTATAAATATGATATCAAAGTCTCCTTCCCCCTAAATATTTCTCCATCTACTTCTATTAATAGAATATAAACTCTGCAATGTCCCAGAGTTCAAAAGTTTTCAATGTAAATAGATCGATGTGAACTTTTTGCAAAATGTAATCAGTTGATCTGTAAGCAAATGCTGAACGCATAATCATCTCTTCCCTTCCAAATCCAGGTCCTACTCCATGTTCTTCATCCAAGTTCGTGGCATCTTCAGGCATAAAGCAGGACACATCCACTTAGAATTATCCTGATGCTTTCTATCTCTCAGTCCATTTCCTATCCAACCCGAATGCTACTAAGTTTACTCCTAAATATGCTCAGAATCCACTTTGTTTCAAATTTCTACTACTACCACCCAGTCTAAACCAACATCACCTCTCATTTAGACTACTTCTCAACCTCCTGTCTCCCTCCCCATCCACTCTTCCTCCCCTTCAATCAGTTGTTCATAAAATAAAAGTTTCTTTAAAAAGGACATTTGATCTCATACTCCTCCTGAAAAGCCTTCTGGGGATTCCCATGTACTCTTACAATAAAGACAAAAATCCCTAGCATGACCCCATGGCTCCCCAGGATCTTGCCAGCATACCTATTGGGTTTCTCCCACTCATTTTCTGGCCAGATATACTCTCCTTCCTTTTAGTTCCTTGAAGAGACCAAACTCTTCCCACCTTAGAAGTTTTACACATGTTAAAAGTAATCTTCCCCATTTAATTGATCAGGTCCCCTTCTTATGATTTCATACCATTTTACCCTTTTTCTGTACAACACTTATACTATGTGATACATTAGTGCAAATATTTGCTTAATTTCTCCCTGTGTGTAAATGTGTGGTGTGTGTGTTTAACCACAGAATCCTCTTATCTGGTACTTAGTGGGCCCTCAGTAAATCATAATGTTGAATGAATTTTGTGGTTGGGAAGGTCAGAGAGCAAGAGGTCTCAGAATACCTAAGGGGGTAAGAGCTAGCATATCCAATGAGAGAGGGCAGACTCTGTTTTCCTTCAACTTTGGAGAATGAATGAAAATTGTGCCTGAAGAAATTGTTCCCTGACTGCATAGATCAGCAGGAATATTGCAGCTGAAACACCTGATACATTGCAGCACTATTTAGCATGACTTATGAAGCCGTTATTTTGTTTTAACACACTGTGTTCATTGTAAAGGAATTTCATTCCTAGAGGTTTCATTAATGGAGGCACTATTGTACAGGGAGGCAGTGGGAAAAGGGATTGAGACATAGGGCTGGCCAAGGACATATGTAAAGTATTCCAAGACCCCTCTGGCCTTGACAAGTCCCCCATACCCACCTCTGGAGGACTTGCTCCCCTGTGTGCCCATGTCCCCAAAAATATCTGGTCTTAGGCCCTCTCTACATGCTGCAGTGAAAACAACTAATAATGACACCTAAGTCTTAGCCCCTGCAGGAGTTAGAGAGACAGAAGCTCTGACACTGAAACTTTTCAGGTAAAACAGATGACTTGTCCTAGCTAAAGAACTGATGGAGAAAACTTAGAGCTTTCAGCTCTTGCTCTAAAACCGCATTTCCTTCCCAACACATAAAGTTGATCAGTCAAGCTCACCCAAGTTGGTAGACGGAATGCCACAGAAATGAGTTATTTCTATTTCCTTCCCACTCTCTCCAACATCTTCTCACCAGTCCTAGGTGTTGGGGACATTTTTTCATGGACTGGACTCTGAGGTCTAAAGAGTGGATGTGATGGACTTAGATTTACCTTAGCTACTTTGTCTTGTGCCAGGCTGCCAGGAGAGGGATGAGTGAGCAAGGCCAGGTCTTTATCTGCATCTCCAGGTCATTCAGAAGACTCCAGTGACAGAAAAGAGGGCCCATGGGGCTTATGCTCTTGATACTCTCTGCTGCTCAAGGTCAGAGATAGAGAAGAGTCAGAGATTGGTACGCTTCTCACTCGAGTGCTAAGGTAGGGTGCTAAGCCCCAGCCCAGTCAGCTCATAAATCCCCTGATCCCCACTCTATGGGTCTCAGAGCCTCTTTATTCTCCCATAATACATTTGTCCACAAAGACTTTTAGGGACTATGTTTCCCTTCCAAACTTATTTGAGACAAGGTTCTCAGAGTATTCATCCAGTGAGAGAACTTCATACAAATTTTACCTGACACCATAAGTCATTCTGAAAGAATATACAGTGTGCCTATAAAAGGTACTTACCTTCCAGATACTAAGACACATAATTCAGTGGGGACAGACTGCTAGTGTTTGGAAATAATGCATGTTAGGATATTGGAGCACAAAAATGCCACACTTACTTTTTGTACCTGCCTCTAGTACAATAGTCAGCAAACTTTTTCTATAAAAGGTCAGCTAGTAAATATTTTAGGCTTTGCGGGCCATGTGGTTGTGTTGCAACTACTCAACTCTGCCTTTGTGGCATGAAATAAGCCATAAACAAATGAGTGTAACAATGTTCTGAAAAAACTTTATTTACAGAAGCAGGCAGCAGGCTGGATTTGGCGCTGAGGCTGTAGTTTGCCAAACCCTGCTCCAGAGGACTCTCCCTAGTATGACAGAAAAGGGCTTTCCAAGTCATAATTGGTAAGATATGATTAGTTGGGACACTATTAAGAGACTAGCCAACATTCCACTAGTTCTTCCTAGTTCACACACATCTATGAAACTTTATAATTTCCATTATTATAAAGATACCAAGAAGGGACATTAGTAATGCACACGAGACAAAATTGGATGCAAATTTTTCTAAGATCATTTCATCTCAACACAGCAGAATGGTCCAGAAACTTCTAGCATCTTCTCTTGTACATTGTGCTTGTCTTCTTCACTCACCAGTGTGACTGGATGGGGTGCAGGCCATGGAAATGCTTGCTTATTTTCTCTTCTTTATGTAGTTTGTCACATAGGCTATTAGTCTGAAAATAGGAAGTACTGAAGTACTGATGTAGTAAACAAAAGCCTTCAGCCCTAGAGCATCTTATGGTGTGATCTGAATCCAGGTCTGCAAATTTATTTGTGAAGTGGCTTGAGGGAATGCAAAGAATAGAGGCTTTGAAGTCAGAGTGATCTGGCTTCAAATCCAAGTTCCTTCCCTTTCTTGCTATGCAACTTTGGGCAGGTTACTTAACCTTTGTAAGCCTTAGTCTCCTTATCTATTAAGTGGTAATAATTCCTTCTTCTAATGTCAGAATTAACTGCCATTTTCTGAACTCCAACCATAGGCCAGGCACTATGATAAGTGCTTTACCTGCATTGTCTCATTCAGCCCTCAAAGCAGGCCAGGACTGGTTTACACATGGGGAACTGAGGGTGAGATCTCGTGCTGTTAGCTCCCTGCCCCTTGCCTCAGAGTGAGTCCCTCATGAAGATGTCTCCACCAACCTGAGGGAGCCACCGAACAGAGATGAAAGAGGCCATTTGATTCACATTACTTGAGTGGAATTTCTTTTGCTCTGTTGTCTCTCTGACCTGGATAAAGGGGTAAACAAGTTCCTTGAGAGCTGATGTACAAAGCTGCCCAGAGTTGGCTCTGGCAGAGGATGGGTTTGGGACTATGTGAGGCCTCCTCTGAAAGGCTTACCGCTACTCTAACGTTCTCTCTTATTTGGGCCTTTGTTTCCCCTAATGCCTCATTACAACTCATTATCAATTTTACAAATATAATTTCCCAGGCTGTGTTTCATTCCTCTTTCCAAATCCAGCCCACCACAATTTTTAAAATATATGTATCAACAGCACAATATGTGTCAATGATCTCTGAATGTGAAATATCTTATCCCTGAAAAGGAAAATCTGATTTGGAGGAGCCTTCTCTCCTACTTCGTTTGGACTGGACGAAATCTGTCCAGCCCCGCCCCTACTGCCTCTTTCTAGACACTGATCTGACCACCTCTCTCATACTCACAGATCCCTACTGGATATCCATGGTTAATAGGGTAAGGCCAAAGTCCTAGCTTGGGAATCCTAGCAAACTGCATTGCCCTTCATAATCGGGCCCTAATGTCTTTTTGACCTTCTCTCAACTGCCCTCTGACATGATAAATCTGCAAGAGCAGTTAAACTGGCTTACATACTCCCACAGAACAGATCTAGCATTTTCTGGCCCTTTCATACATTGGCACCCTTGACTAAAAACTTCTCCGGTCCCTAATGGTTGATTAAGTATATACACACCCACCAATGGGCACGAAACATGTACACACATATACCCCCATTGACACAGGCACACACACAAAGATCTGAGGACACACACATAAATAAGTTTAAAATGTGTCATGTGAGTGAAACTTAATTTCTGTTCCTCCCTTTCTGTCCCATGTTGAAGAACTAGTCCAGAAAATCCAACATCATGTGTACAAGAGGCAGCCGAGGATTGAAACATCAGGAATCCTATTTGATAAAAAGACAAAAAAAAAAAAAAAGAGATTTTTTTAATTAAATGATATTAATTTGCACATTAAATAGAGAATATATTCTCACAGATCAAAATCACAGTGTTTCCCTCTCACACCTGTCCTTACTGACGACCAGTTATTTTCTCACTTTTTCCTTTCAGTGCCTTCTTCATGCACATACAAGAACATACACATTTTTTACACAATGATAGCATACTATCCAAAATGTTCTGAACCTTCTTTAAAAATGTATCCTAAATATCGTTCTATATTAAGAGTTTTTCATTAAAAAATGCCTCTGCTAACTCAAATTCCTTCTGCAGGAAGAGGTCACAGCTTCAGAATGAATGGACTATAATTTATTTAACCAAATCACAACTGAGAGCTATTAAATGTTTCCAATCTTTTGATTTTACCAAAAAAAAAAAAAAAAGGCTTCAAAGAAAATCTTGTATATATGACATTTTCTGAAGCAGAGCTCTTTATCCCAGTCATCCATTTTCATGTAGCACTGAGAGAAAGGGGCCACCCCTTTGTGTAGGTATCAGAAACTGGGCACAAAAAATCATGGTGGTCAGAGTTCAAAAAGCATAGTCTAACCTTAATAGAGCTAAAAAATAAAAAATAAAAAAGGCAAAGTAAAATAAGTAAATAAGTGAATAAGTAAAATAAAATAAAAGCATAATCTACACAAATATCCTAGGGAAAAAAGGAAAACTTCTCTCTCTGATAATCTGTTTCATTTCCAGGAAAAAGGAAGGGCAAGTAAAAATACTCATTTACCTTTTGAGATCTCAAATGAGTCAGTTCTTAGAAACAGTCTCTTGCCTTCTTCCCTTTCCTCTCCCCTCTCCTTAATTCCATATTCTACCCAGAAACTGCTGAACTTCCTGGAATTTTTATTAACAATTCAAAATGCTCCAGTACTAATTTCCATAACCACAGCCTCTGCTAACTCAAATGCTCTCTGTAGGCAGAGCTCACTGCCTCTGGATCATAAAAGGGACAAGAAAGACTGTAATTACAGAAGAATGTAGGTCTAGAACCTTCCCTGCAGAACGACAAAGGTTATTTATAAGGCAAAGGAGTGATGGGAGGTCCCTGAGACCCACTTTTGTTTACTGCTTCTGCTTGCAGAACCTTTCAAGGGTGAGATGAATAACTCGATGAATTTTTTTCAGTGCCTGCATGTATATCATGGCACAGTCCCAACTCCTTTGCAAGACTGACTTGAGGGTAGATTCATTTTAGAAACTAATTTATTTCTAAAATGCAGGCAAAGAGGTTCAGAAATGCTATTATCTATTGCTTTTCCTGTGCCTGCTTTTGCCATGAAAATTAGCCAATATATTGTTCAGATCTACTTTTGACAATTTGATTTTGGTTTACATTCATCCAGGCTTGAAAAATGACCACTGCTCAGACAGATTGATGCTTCCTGAGCTACTCATTTCTAACACATATTACTATATTAGCACTACCTTCAAGTAGTATGTCTTTCTAAATTATTCTTTGTCTCCCCCCAACCCCGCGCACTGCTTAAGCTTCATTAAAAAAAATAGCCCTCTAACCATTTTTCTCAAAATTGCCTCTATAAGACATCCAGCCTACTGCTGACTAAACTGTATCTTCATATTTCAATTTTTTAGTTACTCTTTTTTATTATCTATTATTACTATGACAATATTTGAGAATTTCTCATTGGGGGAAATGTTTGGCTGTTGGGAAAATAAAAAGGGATTTTCATCTTTCCAGCAAAAACTCACCACACAAGTTGTAACATTTCCCATTTATGACTTTTTGGAAATTCCACAGGTTCCGATGGGCTTATTTTTTTTAATGATAAAATTATCAAACTGCTTGTATGTAGGTTTTCTTATTCAGGAAGCTGACAGATCAGGAGATAGCCCTGAAAAGATAATTTGTTACTTACAATTCCCAAGGGGAGCAGGGCATGCCAGGTCAGCGGGGTCAATGCAGGGGAAACACCAGGTCTGTCGCCAGTCTGTCTAGAAGTTGGGGAAGCAAAGTAGAAATGTAGGCTAGTGTATTCGGTTTCTGCAGGAAGGAGCAGGGGAGTCAGGGGAAGCTGGTTTAGGACTGGCTAGTCTGAATGATTTCAGCAGGCTCTGGGGCATCAGTTGTCCCCAGCTGTCTGGTACCTGACCTTGGGGCAATTAGGGTGGGGGAATAGTGTCCTGAGAGTAAGATCTGCAGAAGAAAGGTGGTGAAGCTGTGGGCTCAGGATTGTTTCATTGCATATGTAAGGCACAGTTGTAGGTGCGTTGTTTATGGTCTCTAGGAATTGGCCAGCCCTGGAAGGGGCATTCTCTCCAGGGTCAGTAAGACGCCAAACGTCAAAGCATCAAGAATACAGCAAATGAAAAGGCATGCTTAATACAGTATCAGCCAGTAGCTCATCAGCAAACAGAAGGCACTCTCAATTTATGACCATTTTAAATAGGTTTAATAAAGAGACTATTTACATAGGTATGGAGAGGGAGTAGAGAAACTACAAGGGACAGCAAAGCAGTCACTACCCCTTAAAGGGGAGGGAGGGTCCACCAGAACCCAGAAGAAGAAAGTCCTGAGGAGAGGGCTGTCCTAGGGAAGCAGTGACCTTCCTTGAGGGAACACAAGCAATGCGAGGGGATCCCTGCAGGGTGGAAGCTGCACTGCCTCGCTCCCCCCACTCCCTCCACCTCTGGTTCTCCCATTGGCCAAACTCGACTGGTCAGCCTCTGCAGCTGGGACAGGGCAGAGCACGGGTCTGAAGAGGCAAAAGGAGATAGCCAGGACTCTCCCTTACATAAAACTTGGAAAACAGAAAATAAAAATCATTACCCATAATCCAGCATTTGAACATACCAACTTTATCACTCTGGCGCATTTCCTTCCTATATTTACATAGTTTAATATATAGTTACATTAAAAATTAAATTATTGACTATTTAAAACATACAGAGATGCACAGAAAATAATATAATACGTATTATACTTTATATTTTTCATTAAAACTATTTCATAAGCTTTTCACTGCTTTTTTTGTCTTCATAATTATGATTTTTAATGGCTCTATAATAGACTACACAGTAACTGCATCAAATTTAATGAAGCAATTGTTGCACACTTAGGCTACTTCCTTTTTTGCTAAATAATGATAAATAGTGTTGTGATGTATGTCTTTGAGATATAAGTTTTTTTCCATATTTTGCTATTTCTTTAGTATCTACATCTCTAAGAATAGAAATATTGAAGCAGAGGATATAGACAATTCCGTGGCTCTAAATAACATTCCTAAATTGATTGTTAAAGAGTTGTACCAATGTATAGTGCCACTAGTAATGCATAAGAAAGCTGGGATTGTAGAACCCTCATCTACATTTGAGTATTATCACTTGCAACATTTCCTTTTTTGGCTAATTTAATAGGTAAAACACTCCTTGTTTTCATTTAATTTGCTTTTCTTTGATTACTAGTAGAGTTTCTATGTTTTACCATATGTTTGTTTACCAGTTGTATTTGCTGTTCAATTTCTGACTTTCTACCAAATCAGCTATTGGTCCCTTAAGCTGCTGCTCAAATTGACCCCTGGGGAAATCCTTACTGAAAACAATTGAGCGTTATGGTGGTAAAACCACAATTTCAAAAGAAAGAGGCTAATGAATTTCAAGCTGAGGCCTTTTGCTCTTAATATCTACATTTTTGGAAAGTGTATAACTCTATTAGATTATAAGATTTATCTACTCCTCCCCTAATACCCTTCTTTCCTCTGTTCCAGCATTTAAAATAACTGTAGCAAAATTAAATGCAGCCTGAATGATAACAGCAATTAATTCTTGTTCCTTTCCATTCTTTGTTGGCAACATGATGGCTCAGCATCCGCTTTGGGAGATATTGGAGATGCCTCGCTTTGAGTGACTGATTCTGAGATATGTGTGGGTCTATTATGGTCTAGACATTGTTATTATCATCATCATTATCATTATCATTTTCTTTCTCTTTCCTTATCTCACAGGCTATTTGAGGAAGTATATTCCTTGACCTACCAGGCTCCAAGGCTATGGGAGATTTTTTTTTATATCAGACGTTCTCAAACATTAGAATAGCCTAAGAGAGCTTATTAAAAACACAATCCTTGGACCTTACTGCTAGAGATTCTGTTTCAATAGATATGAGGTGATCCCAGTAAGCTACACTTTTTTTCATGATTGAGATGTAGGGGTGTCTCTTGACCACTATTTGTGAAACATGTGTACAAATTCTTGGGATAGGAAATATATTTATACTGAACATATTCAAGATAGGAGCAGAAATGAGGCTAGAAATGGGAAGGAGGGGAGTAAAATCCAGTAAGGCTTCTTTCTGGGCCCATTCTCCAAAACTGTCATTGCGGAAGAAATTGTACAAATAAGACCAGGATTGGGTGGAGAAGGTGGTCAATGTGTAGCAACTTTTTATATGCAAGGGATACAGTGGCCAGCAAAACGACCTGTCCCTACCCTGTTCAAAGGCTACTAATTCATTGAAACATCATTGGTGATATTTAATTTACATTTTCAGTATTGTAACACCTTCCTAATCACTATTTCCTAACATTCTACCTTTGACCACAGTTTCAGAGCAACTTGTAGAACTGCTGGTTTGTTTATGATTTCTGCAGGCCCCTCTAGGTTTTATTCATGAAATGTCTGTGATAGACAAGAATATTATCTGACCATACTGTAGAGGTACAGAGGCAAAAAAAAGCAGTCTTTGCACCTTCACAGCAACCAGCAAATGCTTTCAGGTGGACCCTTCTTCTACTATTAGCCCAAGGCTGCCATCTTGTGGCCATCTGACAAATTGTACTGGAGCTTCTAGATTTGAAGAACTTTTTTTTTAGGGGACCATGTAAATATATTGCTAAGGAAAAAAAAAACCTTTACATTTCTTTGTCATATCTTCCATCAATTTTTAGTCTAAGTAGAACCTACTTTGGATAATTTTGAAAGTAAAATAGAAAAATTCTGCTCAGAGAAGCATAGACGTTTAAAATAAAAAAAGATCTTAGAAATCACCTTGTAAAAAAATAGCCAGGTTTTTTGTAAGGTTAGTTGACCAAAATGCCAAAGTATTAATGTATCACTCCGCTAAAACCACTAAATATTGATTACACATTTTTTCACATGGTAACTGCATTGTGAAACTCTCCTTTATCCAGAAATGGAATCACTCCTACGGAAAGATCTCATTCCATACTCACTGCAGAAACCAACTTACATGTGTTCAAAGTGCTTTATCTGGCTCGTTTTTCTTCAGAGATGCAACAGTACATTATATCTACAGTTCTGATGTCTTCCTTGAATAAAGAAAAATCCTTCTTCCAAGTCTTTGATAAATACCCATAGCACTGTGTCACTTTCTTGCTTCCTCACTGAAGCCAGTTGTAAGGCTTAACTTTCACCACTAAAAAGCACAAAACTTTTGACACACAAAAAATCTACCCTGGGCAAGCACTTGAGTTGTCCTCGGCACAGTTTTGGGCGTTGTACCAAATGCATAACCAATGGATTTTTCTTCAGAGCTGCAACAGTACATACATAACTTTAGTTCTGATGTCTTCCTTGAATAAAGAAAAATTCTTCTTCCAGGTCCTCGATAAATACCAGTTTCAGAGCATAATGAGATGGAAGCCTTAGGTGGGGGAGAGAGGTGCTCTTAGAGACTGATCCCCAAATAGGATATAAAAGAGCAGAACTTGGCAGAGCCCAGAGTAAAGAGTTAAAAAGTTATATGAAGACAAATATCTTCTTCTCTATTTCTCTGAAAGAGAATTTTTACCACACATTCAGATAGATTTAGCATAAATAGTGTTGTTGTGGCAGGCTATGTTCACTGAGCGGCTACTATGTATGAGGTCAGGGGTTCAGCCAGAGAATCTGGTTGTGAACAAGACAGTCCCTGCCTCAAGGAGCTCACAATCGCATGGTAGCGATAGTCGGCCACCAATGACAAGATGGTGTGCTGCATGGTATAGTAGGTGCATGTTGATTTGGGTGCTGTAGGAGCACCTGAGCCAGTGTCAGAAGAGCAGGGAAGACTTCCTGGTATATCCCAATCCCCTCACTTTACTGAGGAGAAAAGAAGTCTTTTGTATTTAACAGCTTATCTGACATCTCTGAGTCAGAAAATGGCAGAGCCAAGACCAAAAACCAGGCCTCGTAACACGGAGAAGGAATTAACAATGACCAGAGGAGCACAGCTTACTCGGGGCATGCAAAAGGCCTGGGGAAGCTGCATAGACTTATGAGGTGGTTTATGCATTTGTCCAGTTTTCTGCAAGTCTTTCCTTCCTCAGGTCCTCCACAATCTCTCACTCAGATTTTCAGATCTGTGTCATTCAGCGGGGAGGGAATTAAAGAAAGGGAAAAAAAAAATTACATGTAGAGAAAAAAAAAAAGGAAATGAGTTTAAGAAAAGGAGTATTTATTATTTTATTATTTATTATTATTAATATTTATTATTTTAACTTTTTCTTATGGGATGCATTTGTTTGCTAGCACTGCCATAATAAAGAACCACAAACTGGGTTACTTGACCCAACAAAAATTTATCATCTTACAGTTCCAGATGCTAGAAAGCAAGATGTCAGCAGGGTCATCCTCACTCCAAAGACTCAAGGGGAAAACCCTTCTTTGCCTCTCTCTAGCTCCCAGTGACAGCCAAATGGCCATTAACACAAGGAGTTCCTTGGCTTGTGGCTGCATCACCCCAGTCTCTGCCTCTGCCAGTCTCATGGCAATCCCCCTGTTTGCTTCTGTCCAAAGTTCCCCCTTGTTTCTTTCCCTCCTCATTGTGATACAGTTGACATAGCACTTTGTGTAGCTGAAGGAACACAATGTGTTGGATAGATGCACTTATATACTGAGAAATGATGACCACCATGGTGTCTACCACCTCCATCATGTCACATAGTTACCATTTCTTTTTTGTACTGAGAACATTTGAGATCTACTCTCTTAGCAACTTTCAAGTATATAATACAGTATTGTTAATTATAATCACCATGCCATTCGTTAGATCTCTAAAACTTATTCATCTTATAGCTGGAAATGTGGACCCATTGACCAACATCTTCCCATTTCCCTGACCCTCCAGCCCCTAGTAAAAAGCATTCTACTCTGTTTCTATGAATTCAGCATTTTTGGATTCCACATATAAATGAGATCATACAGTATTTGTCTTTCTCTGTCTGACTCATTTTACTTGGCATAATGCCCTCAAGATGCATCCATGTTGTCACAAATGTCAGGATTTCCTTCACTTTTATGGCTTGAATAATGTGTATATATACCAAAACTTCTTTATCCGTTTATCTGTTGACAGACACTCAGGTTGCATCCATATCTTGGCTGTTGTGAAAAATGCTGCAATGAATATGGGACAGCAATTATCTCTTCGAGATCCTGTTTTCATATTCTTTGGATATATACCCAGAAGTGAGATTTCTGAACCATATGGTAGTTCTATTTTTAATTTCTTGAAGACCCCCATACTGTTTTCAATAGTAGTTTACCAATTTACATACTGTTCAATTTACAATGAACAATACAGTACACAAGAGTTCCCTATTCTCCACATCCTCACTGATATTTATTATTTTTTATTTTTTTATGACAGCCATTCCAACAGTTGTGAGATACCTCATTGTGGTTTTTATGTTTTTATTTGCCTTTTTTTTTTTTTTTTTTTTTGATGATTAGTGATGTAGAGCACCTTTTCATTTACCTGTTAGTCATTTGTATGTCTTATTTGGAAAATGTCTAGTCAATTCCTCTGCCCATTTTATAATCAGATTATTTGGGGGTTTTTTTTTTTGTTATTGAGTTGTATGAGTTCTTTATATAATTTGGATATTAACTCTATAAGAGAGGTTGCAAATATTTTCTCTCATTCCATAGGTTGTCTTTTCATTTTATTGGTTTTTTCTTTTACTGAGCAGAAGCTTTTTAGTTTGATGTAGTCCCATATATTAATTTTTGTTTTTGTTGCTTGTGCTTTTGTTATCATATCAAAAAATAATTGCCAAAACAATGTCCATTTTGAGTTAATTTTTGTAAGTGGTATAAGATAAGAGTCCAATTTCATTCTTCTTCATATGGTTATCCAGTTTTCCCAACATCATTTATTAATGAGACTATTCTTTGCCTGTTGAGTATTTCTGGCTCCCTTTGCAAATATTAGTTGACCATATAAAATTCCCCCTTCTTATAAAAACACCAGTCATATTAGATTAGAGCCCATCCTAATGACCTCATTGTAACTTGATTTTGTCTGAAAAGATCCTATTTCTAAACAAGGTCACATCCAGAGGTACGAGGGGTTAGGACTTTAACATATCTTTTTGAAGGACACAATTCAACCAATAATATAGAGTATTTCCAACATAATACATATGCAAACACATACAGAAATGGGGAATCTAATTAATGAACCTTTAGGTACCCGTCACCTAGGTTCAACAATCATCAATGCACAGCCAGTCATGTTTCATCTGTACCTCATCCACTTCCTCTCCCCTCCGATATTATTTTTAAGCAAATTCCAGACTTCATATCATTTCATTTATAAATATCTGATTCATCTCTAAAGACTTGTTTTGATATTACCACAATAACATTATCATACCTAAAAATTTTAATCATTAATATCCAGTTACTGTTCAAATTTTCAATCAGCTTATAAATTTCTCCATTTTTTAACACTTTTGTTTGAATTAGGATTCAAATAAGGATCACAAAATTATTAACATTTAAACCACTTTCCTAGTGGTGAGTTAACAATCTCAGCATCCTATTCTCCCCCTGGTTGGTTGAGCACCAAATGGTTATGAATATGTAAAAGGGACTCTGAATTTTAAGTGGATGGAGGGAGATGTAGGCAGGAGAGAGAAGGGAGTGCAAAGACAGCAGGGGCTGGAGGGAGGGATTCAAGAAGGTTTAGATCTAGGGGCCACAAAGCTGTGGTAAGAGAAGCCTTGGGGTAGAGCACAGTGGCTCACATAGTGGTGGGACGTTTCTAGAAAACTTTTAAGAACAAGGAGGTCTGGTAAATAACATTATATACCTTATACATCAGCTACCCTGAAATTTTCTCTTTCCAAACACACCAAGCCATGTCAAATCTCCAAGCTGTTCCTTACACTAAAATTGTCCACTCCTACTCCTACTCCTATTCCTATCCCAGCCCTTCAGCCTAGAGAACTCCTATACAACTTTAAACCCTGCTCAGTTATCTACACATGTGTGAAGACCACTCTAACCCCTCCCCCTAAAACTTGATTTACTCCTTTATTTACCACTCCACAGGGCTTTGTACATACCTCTGCTACAACACTCAAGACATTGTACTGTCATTATCTGCACTCATGGCTGAGTCTCCCACTAAACTGTGGGCTCTTTGAGGAGAGAGGCAATGTTGGTTCACTCCTGAGTCCCTAGCAGTGTATGGCACATAGAGAACATTCGATAAATGTTTACTGGATAAAACATATACGAGTGTATGTGTTTGTGTGTGTACACACATATATTAGAGGAGGAGAAAGAAAAGAAAAAAGAGAAAAGAAAGCAAAGATGAGATCAAAAGAGGAAAAGAAAAAAGAAATAAAGGAAGAAAGAAAGATATACACAAATGAAACTACTGACCTTGGCAAGGCTTAACCAGACAGCTTAATTTTCAGGTCACAACACCAAGGTCAAAGCAGGTCTCCAGGAATGTTTTTGGCCAGCAGAGCATTTTTCAAATTTTGATCAAAATTTAAGAATCATGAGAGGAAAAAAATGGTGTAGATGATAGAGACTTTGTTCATCCCTCTTGTGACCACATCAAAGTTGTGAAAGAAACATGGAGCAAACAGCAAGCAAAATATCCTGGGATCTAGATGAGCAAAAGCCCTACAACTAGGGAGAGAAATAAGAAATCACCCTGCAACAGTAGAAGTTCAGAGGGGGGGAAAGACACAAGGCCGACAGTCCCTAGTGGCCGAGTGGGACAGAGGCTGTGGCAGCCAGCAGCTGCAGACACCTCTTAAAGGGGCTGAGTGGACATTCGCAGTGACAGATCCACTGCTCTGAGCACCAGCGCTGGGTCAGCTGCACAGGGAACACCAGGGACTTACAGGAGACACTGAGTTGTCAGAGCAAGGGCTGAAGGCAAGGCTCTCTCCCAGGCGGAGGTGCTGGCAGTATCCATTGTTCCTCTGTTGAACCCTCCCCGCTCCCAATGTGAGGACGCAGCGCCGACATAGCTGAGATGTCAACAAACTGGATAACAGAAGTCGCTCTGCCCAGAGGATTCGCTGAAACTCCACCTCCTCCAACTCATGGCCGCATCCAAGCCACATCCAATTGTGTCCTGGGGGAGTCTGTTACTCCTTGCTGAGCAGCACCAAGACTCACAATAGTAGCAGCTGACCTCAATTTCTGACGTAGCCTCTTAATGCAACTAACTATAAGCACAGCATCTGTGGATTGCTTGCTGAATTTTAACAGGTGGCCCTGGAAGGGCATAGGCTGGGGCTAAATTGGCCTGCAGCTAAACCCCTCTCAGGACTGTGCCACTGGACATCTACTATACAATAAGATTGGAAAGCTTAGGAGTTTTGCTTAGTACCTAGAAACAGATACAGAAAGGCAGCCAAAATAGGAAGACAAAGAAGCCAAAACCATACAAGAGAAAAGAAGAGAGATACAGGAATAATGGAGTTGAGCAGTCTAATAGATGCAGAGTGCAAAACACTGGTTATAAAGATGCCAATGAACTTAGGGGAAGTATAGATGAACTTGATGAGAACTTTAACAAAGAGATAACAAACATAAAAAGGGAAATGAAAATTATAAAAGGAAACCAGTCATAAATGAAGAACACATTATGAGATTAAGAGTATTAGAGGGGATCAACAGAATGAATAAAGAGGATCGAACCACCAATATGAAGGATGGGAAAGCCAAGGACACTCAATCAGAACAGCAAGAAAAAAGAAGCCAAGACCATAATAATAATTTAAGGAGCCTATGGTACACAATTAAGTGTAAAAATATCTGTGTCTTTCAGTACCTGAAGGAAAATAAGAAGTGAAGAGCTATTTGAAGAAATAATGATGGAAAACTTCCCTAAGCTAGTGAAAGAAATAGACATACAACCCCAGGAAGCTCAAAGAGTCCCACAAAAGATGGACCCAAAGAGGCCCATACCAAGACACATTATAATTAAAATGCCAAAGGTTAAATACAAAGAGAGAACCTTAAAAGAAGCAAAAGGAAATCAATTAGTTACCTATAAGGGAGCACCCATAAGACTGGCAGGTGATTTCTCAAAAGAAACTATGCAGACCGTAAGGGCTTGACACAAAATATTCAATGTGATGAAAACCCATGATCTACAACCAAGAATACTTTATCCAGCAAAGCTATCATTTAAAGTCGAAGGACAGATAAAGAGCTACCCAGACAAAAAAAAAAAAGCTAAAGGAATTTATCACCACCAAGCCAGTATTACAGGAAATGTTGGAGGGACTTCTTTAAGAAGAAGAAAGATATATCAAAAAATGAATAAAGAATGGCAATAACTACATTCCTATGAACAAGTACCTCAAATGGAAAAGAATTAAGTGCTATAATGAAAAGAAAAAGTGGCTGAATAGAGAAGAAAACAAGACCCCTACATAAGCTGCCTACAAGAGACTCACCTCAAATTAAAAGATACACACAGACTAAAAGGAAGGGGATGGAAAAAGATATTGCCTTGATGGACCTAGAGGGTATTTCTTTATCTGAAATAAGTCAGATAAAGAAAGATAAATACTACATGATTTCATGTACGTGTGGAATCTAAAGAACAAAATAAAAAACAACAACAAAAATGGACATAAACTCATAGATACAGAGAATATTTTGAGGGTACTAGATGGGAGGGGTGTTCGGGAGGGACTGCAAAAAAGGGCAAAGAGATTAAGAAGTACAAATGGATAGTTACAAAATAGACATGGAGGTATAAAGTATAGTATCAGGAAAATAGTTAATAATGTGTAATAAATATGTAAGGAGCAAGAGGGGTACTAGATTTAGTGGGGTGATCACTTTATCAGTTGTATAGATCTCTAATCACTATGCAGTACAACTGAAATTAATATATTATTGTATGCCAACTATAATTGAAAAAACTCGTTCCATTGTACAATGTAAAGATAAGCAACTGTCTATTATATTTCAATAAAGCCAGGAAAAAAAGGTAGAAATAAAAAAAAATTAAGACTCATATTTTAAAAATCCAGATTTCCAGCTTCTTAAACAAAAAGAGAACTATCTAGCCTAGTCTGAGCCTAGCCTCTTCTATGGTAACTATCAGCTAGATCTGAACATACTTTTCCTGTTACCGTAATCCCCAGCACTCCCTATTGTCAATCAGCATGGATGTTGAGTGTTGCTGGTCACTTATCATTGTGCTTGTGCTCTTGGTTCTCTTATAATTGACTTACTTACTTCATTTTCTTTACCTGCCTGGCTCTTAAACATCAGCATTTGTCACACTTGTCCCAGGCCATCTGCTCCACCTAGATGATCTGTGATTACAAAAATAAAAAATTAAAAAATTAAAAAGATAGTAATGATTATTCTAGAGCTGCAATCTCCAATGGAACTTTCTAAGATAATGGAAATGTTCTATAATCTACACTGTCCACTAGTTACCACATATGGCTTTTGAGCACTTGAAATGTGGCTAGTGACTGAGGAACTGCATTTCTAATGTTATTTCAAATTAATTTTAATTTTAATAGGCACATATGGCCAGTGTCTAATGTATTAAAAATGCAATTCTAGGGCAGTGTTTCTCAAGATTTAATGGGCACAGAAATACCTGTGGACCTTGTTAAAACACAGATTACAATTTAGCAGATCCAGAGTAGGGCACATGATTCTGTATGTCTAATTGATTCTCAGGTGATACTACTGATTCCCAGCTTTGGACCACACTTTGGGGAGCAAGATTCTAGAATGATGCTGCTCAAACTTTAGCATAAATAAGAAGCCCCTGGAGATTCCAGAGAGATTCCAAACAGATTCCTGGGCCTTACCCCTCACAGATTCTGATTCAGTAGGTCTGGGGTGGGGTCCAATAATCTGCACTAGTAACAAGCTCCTAGATGATGCCGAAGCACTATTCTAGAGAATGGGAAGGTATATGTGTGATGGGGAATCATTTTAGTCACTCTGATTTTCTTTCCCAATTGCTATTGTTGTTAATATTTGTGTCAAGGTAGTTACTATTCCATTTTACTGATGAGGAAACTGAGGCACTGGGAGGTTAACGAATTTGCATAAGGCTACACAGGTGGCAAGTGCTATCTCCAGAGCCACCCTCTAACCCCTCACATTACATTGTGAACGACATCACCATGGATGTCTGCCACTGTAGTATCCTTGCCTTAGTGAATACACTCCGTGATTTCTTGAATTTAGACCAAAAGAGAATAATCAAAACCAGAACAGTCTGGTTTTGATTCACAATCTTCCTGATTTTGTTTCACTTCCTGGTAAAACAAGGTTTACATTTCCTCATTTTACAAGGGAGGAAATGGGCTCAGAGAAGTGAAAGTAAAAGAACTTGCCTAAGTTCACACCGCTAATTACGTCTCTTTAAGTATTTTCTGGTGAACAACATTCACATCGGCTTATATTTCTAAACTTTTCAGTGCCACGTTTTTACTAAGTATCGATGGAATTTCTAAAATTAAGCATTTTTAGCTGTTACTGATGGAGACCCGTCACCCTCCCCTCTATACAAACACACCCCATAACCTTTTGTCCTTCATCTTGCCCAGGTGTTCCTTTTTCCACAGCTGGGGTAGGAAAGGCCTGTAAATGAGACCAAGCTGAGAGAGAAGGATGGTCAGAAAGAGCTTGGTGGGGCCGGCAGTGAGGATCTGCAACCCCTTGCTTAGGGGGAGAGTCCCAGCAGCTGGGAAAGCGGCCGGCAGCAGACTCTTCTTCCAGCCAGCAGGTGCTCAGAACCCGGCAGTGGCCACAAGGGGCGCTCCAAGCAGCCTAGTGGGCTGGAGACGACCAGAGAGAGCTCAGCGCAGGCAGAGCGGTGACTGCAGCTCATGGACCTGTTTGGAAGCCCGAATGGGGTGCCCCTGGAGTCATGGGGATCCCCAGAAATAACTGGTGGCACGGAAGGAATGATGACATCAAGACGTCAACCATTTTCCCTATAATTCATATTAGTTAAGCCACCGTGGTCCTCAACCTTAGAAGCACATTAGAATTACCCCAGAGTTGTCAAATAGGACATCGGGACCCATTAAATCAGAACCTCTGGAGTAGAACCCAGGTATCAGGGTTTTCATGTTTCCCAGGAGATTGCAAGGTTGAGAGTCAATGATTTAAGAAAAAGAAAAAATAATGTGTTTCATTCCATTGCTATTTTAATATAACAAAATTTACAAATTACTAAAGCTAATAAGTTAGTTGTGAGATACAAACAAGATTTGTGAAAAAAAAAATGCTTTGGAAACTGTTAAAGGTAGAAGTAATAATAATAATAATAATTATTATTATTATTATTACTATTATTATTATTAGACCTTGCTTTAGATCCTTCCCTAATGGCCTAACAAGCTGGAAAGTATTTAATACAGTTTATTTATATTTAATATAGTAAATATAAGTATATTTAATATACTTTACTCTAAGGACAAATCACTGTTATCTTCAGAGGTGGAATGCTATCAAGAATGGCATGGAATTCAGCTGAATGTAAAAAGATAAATGATGTGTTTGGAGCAAGTGTGATAGACACACCTACTTAATTGTAATCTCTCTCTTTCTATCTCTAACCTTTTTCCTTAAAATAACTGTAAGAAAGCAAGAGTTGTCAGAAAGGATGATGAAGGACACCAGCCTTTCCTGTCTCTGCCTTCCCTGCCTCACCAACCCTTCTCTTCTGCTGCTGGGCTATACACCCACCAGTTTCCACACTGTCCTGGCCCCACTGGGGGCCCTAAACAGGCTAACTCTAGGTCTGGGCCTGGGCCTGGGCCTGGGCCTGGGCCTGGGGGAAGGCCCTGTGCTCTGCGACAGGGAGATTCATACGTGCAGCCACAGGTAGAAAGTAACTGGATCAGAGTGCTCAAGTGATTGTCCCTATGTCCCACAGTAAGTCAGAAACAGAGAAAGATCTAGTGCTCCATGAACCTCACCTAGATTATACTATGAAAACATTCACTCTTGACAGCTAATTAATCCAAGAAATTATCAAAGCAGAAATACTGGAAGAAATGAAACAGCCTGGGTGGGAGGAGAAAGAACAAGAATGTGCTGCCTGATGCAAAATATTCTCCCACAATGAGGGACACAGAAACCCAAGAAGTAATAATACTGGAAGACACAGCCATGCTGATGCATATCTCAAAACCTGAAATTGAAGGGAATTGAAGCCTTTCATTGTGAGACATTTCATCATTTTTTCAGTAATTGCATCAGTTTTATAATTTCTTCCATCACTGACTCCCTCGTAGTCCTGGCATCTCTTCGTCTGTGATATGGAGGTGGCGGGTAATGGTGTTTGCCTCCAGGAAATTAAAGACCTCTTTCAATAACTGCATTAGTCATCGACACTTGCTGCTGTGATTAATCTTGTAACTACCATCAGATCTGGGCACAGAAAGGATATGAAAATTCATAAGCAGGAAAACAACCTTATCTTCCCCTTATCCAGCTCTCTCTTTACAAGAATTATCTGCAAAGTCTTTTTTGCATTTCTAATTTGTTCATCAAGGGGCATATTTTTGATGGGCTGGGATATATCCACTGAGGATTAGAAACTATTTAGGATCCTAAGAAATTGTGAATTCTACCTAGGTTTTCCAGAGTTGCTCTGTTGAGTTGCCCTTTAACTTAAAAGAGCAAAACTGTTTCAGAATCGTATTTCAACATTTCAGGACACCCAGAAGGCAAGACGCCATAACACTAAAAAAAAAAAAAAAAAAAAAAAAAAACAACAACGCCGTTCTCTTCCTGGCTCTGTGGAAGATACCAGAAGAAAAGTGTGCTCTAGTTTTATCATTGCTTTATACCATGGGCACTCCCTGGTGTCAGGGGCTAGGAGAAGTGCTGGGTAAATTGTTCCATAAGAACAGTGTTTCAAACTGAGCCAGCCACTCAACAAAATCTAGCCTAGAGAGAAAAAAAAACCTAAAAGCAAGAATCCCAATAAACATGCATTATTTTCTGGTTTTTCTAATCCGATGGCCCTAAGATCTCTGAAACTTGCCAAATTGCATTTGTTATTTGCTTAAAAAGACAATAATCAAATCCTAAATGTACATATATACTCTTTGATCTATTTCCAGTACTATGTATTTACCCTACAAGAATACTTCACATAAAAGAAATACTGTGGTATAAAGCTATTCATTACAGTGTTATTTGTGATTTCAAAAAAAAAATTTAAAAACTGTAAAATTTAAAAGCATCAATAGAGGACAAGTTAAATAAATTATGGTTCATCCACACAATAGAATGCCATGAAGCAGATAAAAAGAATAAAGTAGCATTTATGCCCTTTTGGTTCTCTGGGCAGCACCATGGCAGTTGGCAAGAACAACTGCTTACAAAATGTGGCAAAAAGAGAGCCAAGAAGAAAGTGGCTAACTGATTTTCTAAGACTGGTATGATATGAAAGCACTAGCTATGTTCAATATAAGAAATATTGGGAAAACATAGTCATGAGAACTCAAGGAACCAAGTGACATCTGATGGTCTCAAGGTTCATGTTTCTGAAGTGAGCCTAGCTGATCTGCAGAATGATGAAGTTTCATTTAGAAAATTCAAGCTTAATTACTGAGAGTGTTCAGGGCAAAAACTGCCTGACTAGTTTTCATGGCATGGATCTTACTGGTGATAAAATGTACTCCACGGTCAAAAAATAGCGGACCGTGATCAAAGCTCATGTTGATGACAAGACTACTGACGGCTATTTGCTTTGTCTATTCTGGGTTGGTTTTACAACACACACACACACACACACACACACACACACACACACACACAAACGCAACAGTCAGATTCTTATGCTCAGCATCAACAGGTCTGCCAAATCTGGAAAAAGATAATGAAAATCATGACCCAAGAAGTGCAGACAAGTGACTTGAGAGAAGTGGTCAATAAATTGATTCCAGATAGCATTGGAAAAGATGTAGAAAAGCCTTGCTAATCTATTTATCTGCTCTATGATGTCTTTGTTAGAAAAGTAAAAATGTGAAGAAGCCTAAATTTGAATTGGGAAAACTCAAGGGGGTTCATACGAAGGTAAGTTCTGGAAAAGCTAATGGGGATGAGACAGGCGCTAAAGCTGAACAGGCTGATGGAGATGAGCCCCCAGTCCAAGAAGCTGTTTAAAGTTCAGACTTTTTATAGTGACAAATAAAACCTACTCAGGATGTTTTGTTTTGTTTTGTTTTAAGTGGCATTTGTGTACTAAAATGGAAAAATATCCAAGATTAGCTGAATAAATGGAAAGTATACAGCAGAGTAAATGGTATGCTACCATTTGCATAAGGAAAAGAATAGAAGCACACATATGTGTGTAATACATAGGATACTAACGAAAAGATATGCAAAAAACAGTGCCTCTGGGATGGAGTTCTAGGGAAAAGAGATTGAGGAGGGAAGGAGGCCACAATTCTGTTCACTGATTATCAAAACATATAATTATATATAAGAATAGTAACTAGTATACATAGTGCTTACTGAGTGCCAGGCATGTTCTAAGCACATTAAATACTTACACTAATTTAACATGCCCTTTTTAAATCATGAAATTCAGATACTGGTCTTATTTCACTAAGTTATTAACTACTTGAAGCATAAACATGACTTAAGCCTTTTTATATCCTAAACAAGTGTTAGTACAATATTTAGCACATGATAATGTTATCAAGTAATATGTGCCTTATTCATTCATTCATTCACTCAGTATCAAATATGAGAGAAACTAATCATCTGCAACATTTAGAACTGACTCAATAGCTTTATTTAAAATTATCTTTTCATAATCAGTTTGTTCTGCCATGAAGTCGAGCCAAAATCCAAAAATAAATGGCTTTGAAAATGTGTTTTACACATACCAATTGTAATTGTGCTGGACACGCTGGGGAATTCAAGTTATTGAAGAGTTTTCCAAATTTCCCTTTATTTTTTTATTTTATTTATTTATTTTTTATTTATTTGTGTGACCTCACAGATTGCAAGGACCTTATCAGCTTACAATCCCTTTTATTTCATTTTTTATGCCTACAGCACATGGTCTTCCTAGGTGGTCTCCCATCCAAGTACTAACGAGGCTCGACCCTGCTTAGCTTCTGAGATCAAACAGGATCAGTCTTGTTCAAGGTGGCATGGCCGTAGACTCCCTTTATTTTTCATTCAAAGAGAATAACTGATATCAAAGCACAGTCCCCTCCCTTTTAAACTTTGAGTTCAGGAAGGGATTTAAGTATAAAAGGTCTCTTGCTAAGTTATATACGGGACCAAGTATACAAAGTGCTCAGAACAAGCTGTGCTGGCTGGAAAATTATTGCTTGGAAATTACTGCTTGGCTATCGCCCATAGGAACATAGGCTATCACCCATGGGAATATAACATTCTAACGATAAGCTTTCTGCTTCTGTACCCCCGCTTGCACAACTGACCTATGGGTTGACAGTAAATAGAAGAAAAATGGACTTTTGTGTTCAGACAGAATGAAGAATGGGGTTTAGGGCTTAAAAACTCTGTACCTCTACATGTCGGGGCTGCTTAATTTGGAGTCTGCATACCCATGGCAGACCCATCTGGCTGAATAAAGAGTGTGTTTCCTATAACTCACTAATTTCTGGTGGTCTGTGTGTCTATCGGGGGCTGGTGGCTACAACAAAACCTAACCCATCATTAACTCCCATTGGAGAAAAGTCAGTCCTCGAAAGAGAAAAGTAAACAGGAGCTGGCCTTCAGTCTTGTCCATAATTGGGAAATCCGCCTGTAACAAAAGCAGAGAGGACTATGGGAGTGGGAGCCATTAAGGGTCATCGGTGTTGTAAATCAGACAATCCGGTGAGGGGCAGGGGAGAGAGAAAAAGTTAAAACTCTGATGCTTATATTTACAAATTCACTTATACAATCTAGTATTTATTTGTGTGCCTACCTGAGCCACGCAGGCATTATGACAGGCAACTGTAGTCCAAAACATTTTATTAATTAAACGTGCTTCATTTTTTCATTTATTTTCTATTTTTGAAGTAAAATATGCAGATATGGTAACAACGCCAAATCACAGTTTACTGAAGTAATAAAATATTGATAGAAATAATTCTTTAAACATCTGGTCCTAACTTTTGGATTCGACAAAACAGTAAAAATTCAAATAAAATTAAGAAAAGGAACACAGGATAGTATTTATTTTTTAAAAAAAGTTTTCACTTATATTATGAACTTAATTGTGTTTCAGAAAAATTCATATATTAAAGTTGCAACTCCCAGTATCTCAAACTGTAAACTTATTTGGAGGTAAGGTGTTTAAAGAGGTGATTAAGTTAAAAGGAGGCTTTTAGGGTGGGGCTCTAATACCATAGGACAGATGAATTTATAAGAATAGATAGAGGTCTACAGCCATGCTACCCTGAACAAGCCCAATCCTGTCTGATCTCAGAAGCTAAGCAGGGTCAGACCTAGTTAGTACTTGCATAGGAGATCACCTAGGAAGACCAGGTGCTGTAGGCGTAAAAATTTTAAAAATTAAGGGATCGTAAGATGACAAGGTCCTTGCAATCTGTGAGGTCAACCAAGGGTTGCCTCGCCTTAAAAAAAAAATCAAGGATAGAGACACCAGGGATGTGGATGTGCGGCACAGGGAAAGGCCATGTGAAGACACAGTGAAAAAGCAGCCATATGCAAACTAAGGAGAGAAGCCTCAAAAGAAACCAAACCTACAGACACCTTGATCTTGGACTTATAGCCTTCAAACTGTAAGAAAATAAATATCTGATCCCTTGCTATATATCAGAAGAAATCTGGTAAAAACGTATTTCCTCAAATAAAATAATCCTTTAAATTTACAATTATTAAAATTACAGTAGAAATACCTATTCAAATTATTTTCAAAACATAGTTGAATTATAAATTCATTATGAACTTTGGGGAAATTATTTCATTCTGTGGGGTTTAGACAAGTAACTTCACATTTCATTTTAAGTTCAGAATCAGAAAACATTTCTTATACATCCAGCACTAATAGAGCTAGCTCATCATATAGTAATGAAATATTTAAATACAGAGATCAATTTTTTTTAATTAAGTTTATTGGGGTAACATTGGTTAATACAATTATATAATTTTCAGCTACCATATATTTGATCCTCTTTATCCACTTCATCCTCCTCCTACCCCCATATATTTGACCCCCTTACCCTGTCTACCTCCCCCTACACCCCAGAGATCAATTTTTTAAATGGATTTCTATAAATAACATAAACAGGAAAACACACATAGAAACTTGTCTTCTGAAATTTTTCTCATTTGAAAAACATTGTGAGAATGGGTTCAAAGAAAATCAGTCGGTACTCAGGATTCACTAACATGACACATAAACATAACATTTTTAAGATGTGAACAAAGACTGTATGTTGGAAGCACAGGAGATGGTCTTGTTTGCTTTCTCTCCTACAGAGTGGAGACATTTCATATTTCATAGTTTCTGAATTTCCTCAGGAGTTCTGAAGGAGCATCCCCAGACCAGCGAAAACGAAGGTGCCAACAGTTCGCATCTGAAAAACCTTTAGAGGAAAGGAGATTTTAAGATCAGAGGTAGGAACAAAGAAATCAAACTTGTAATAGTAAAACAGCTTGGTGATAAGATTTCACTGCAATATGTAAAATGTAAGGGTAAGTCTTTGGTATGAACTATTAATATCTTACAGAAACTGATTAACCTAAGCAGATTTTAGAATTCTTCTGAAAAGAAACTAGTTTATATGGCTGAGAAGCACTTCACATGCTTAAACTTAATATTAAAAAGATATTTATAGATGTCTCCAGTAGTGGGAATTTTAGCTGCAAATAAATTGGAAACAGCTTTCAAACAGCTGCCAAAAATAAAAGGTCAATGGTAAAGGATCCCTGGAAATACAAATAATTTATTCTATGAGAGTAAGTTTTTTTTATTATAATAAATAATTTTGTTGAAAATTAAAGGTCATTTTCCTTTTCAACTAGAGGAAGTGTAAACTGACAAAACTTCTGGCAGGCAACTTGGCAATATTTATCAAACTCATTAAAATGTATAAACCTTTAACCCAATAATTCTACTTCTAGAAACTTATCTTAAGCAAATAATCATGGATGTGCTCAAGGGTTTTAAGCATAAGGATGTTTATTATGATACCATTTATAAAGGTTTTTAAATATCAAGAAACATTCTAAATCTTCAGTAGCAGAAAGGTGATTGAAAGATTTTAATATAGTCATTAATAATTTTTTAATATTTACAGTCACAGAAAAATGCTCACAACATATTGCTAAGTGACATGTAGTTAGAAACAGTGTAGACAGTATGATCTCATTCTTAAGTTCCTTATTTACATGAGTATTTATATAAAATTTTTTTAAAGTCTACAAGGAATTACTCTACATGTTAAGAGTAGTTATCCCTGGATACTTGGAATAGATGTGCTTTTTTACTTTTTTACACTCTCTTTTTGTTTATTTGTATTTTACTTTTCTGCAATGAACAAGTATGCCTTGTGTCATTTTTTGTTCATCAAAATGATAATGACAAAGCAAGTTACAGGATAATATATAAAATATGCTTCCAATGATATTTTAAAATAGTACCTAAATATCTAGTCAGGAAAAATATACACAGAATAGTTGACAATGGTTATCTCAGGAAAACAGGTTCTGTTTGCACTTTTTTAATAATTATCAGAGAAAATGAATCTAAAGAATTTCCATTGGGAAAAAAGCAAAAAAGAAAATTCTTTCTGACAACCTGTCATTGAAACACACACACAAAATATGTACAGTATGATCCTCTTAGTTTTAGGTATACTAACATATATAAAAATACACCAAAAGATCAATAATAGATATGTTCTCTAGGTGGTAAAATAACAAGTTGCAATTTCATCCTTTTGCTTGATCATATTTTCTCATATCTCTATATATACAAGCGTTATTCTGTAGTTTGAAAAAGGTGTTTTCTAGTTTAAGTTCCCCTAGAAATAGGCCCCTAAACCAGACAAGAATTTGAATGCAAGAGGCTAACAGAAGCAATAGGGAAGGTAGATGCCCAAAGGACATGACTCCACACCGACGGCGTCTGCTACATTTGATTTTTTCTTGTTGTTTTTACTCCAGTGTGTTATACAAAACTATCTGATTCTAAATTTGTATTCATCAGAAGTCATATTTATT
Source organism: Eidolon dupreanum (assembly GCA_028627145.1). Taxonomy (NCBI): domain Eukaryota; kingdom Metazoa; phylum Chordata; class Mammalia; order Chiroptera; family Pteropodidae; genus Eidolon; species Eidolon dupreanum. The sequence continues at coordinate 38,923,885 of CM053506.1, forward strand.
CCATGTCTAAACAGAAAGAAGGTAAAAGTGAGATTGTCTCGCGCACCGGTTTTCAGGCACTGTGTTCCATATTTTATTGGTAATGAAGAGTCAGAAGGATGGGGACTATTTGATGGCTACTGATCACAGAAGAGGCATTAAAAGGCAAACTCCAAAGTAAATATTGAGCACTGGTTGAGAAAATTTGCTGAAAAATTATTTAAGAAGCCCTCAAGGGCTTGGTAAAGCTGACATGAATAATATTTCTTAAATGCTGACATTATAAAAATTTACTTTACAGTCAAAACAAATTATAAATAATCATGCAGCTGCACTTTGATATTTTAAACTCCAACTTTAAGGCCCTACTCAGAACAGCCAATAGTCTCTTAAATAACATTAAGAAAATAACGATAAATGCAACCTTTGGCAAAATTTTATCATTCTTATTCTCCAAAAACAGGTTCTCAGAACACTGAGTCTCCCTCCTCTCACCCCCTCCACTTCACTCCTCCACCACAGTAAGGGCATCAAGCTAGTATCACAACTTATCCTGAATAGTTTATGAAATATCTGTGGAATATTTATCAGCTTTTAAACAATAAGTTAATTCTAAATGTAAGGGTCCAGGGAAAGTCCTATAATTAAATCTAAAAAAAAAAAAAAAACAACCAAAAAAAACATGTATCTGATCTAAATATTTTACATATATTATTTACTCAAAAAAAAAAAAAACACCTTGCGAAGTACATACTAATATTTTAACTATTATATATAGTTAAGAAAAACAGAGGTTAACCCCTGTCAACATAAGAACGTCCAAACCTGTGGAGAATTTTTATAATATTTGAGTTAAACAGAGGATATGCCTGAAAGTAAGATCTCAACAGAATGAGAAAGATGCTTCTGAGAATAACAGTTTGCAGTTTCTTTTAAGCATTTGAGATTAAGTAGAGAAATAAGAAAGATTATATGGAGGTGGGAGAAAGCAAGGTGGAGATAGGATTATAGGTTAAGTGCTCTCTTGAGGGAGGACATGATTTAGGAGGAGTCTGAAAGAGGCATTTCAAAGGTATGTTAACCTAGATGCACAGAAACAACGGACAGGGCTTGCTTAAGGCAAAGATAAGCCTTTTACTAAAGAAGTTATATGCTTGGGGTGAGACTACCCGCCATGACCTGTCCGGTTAGGAATTTATGATCAGATCACTGCGAGGTTACTTTCCATAGAACCCCTTTGTTTGTCTGTGGTCACTTGCCCAAGGTTGCACTCATCAGTGGAAAAGCTGGAATTGTGCTGGCTAGAAAATGACTGCTTGGCTATCACCCATGGGAACATAGGCTATCACCCATAGGAACATAACATTCTAACAATAAGCTCTCTGCTTCTGTACCCCTGCTTGCACAACCGATCTGTGGGTTGACAGTTAGTAAATAGAAAAAAAATAGACTTTTGTGTTCAGACAGAATGAAGAATGGGGTTTAGGGCTTAAAAACTGTGTACCTCTACACGTCGGGGCTGCTTAATTTGCGGTCTGCGTACCCATGGCAGACCCAGCTGGCTGAATTAAGAGTGTGTTTCCTATAACTCACTGATTTCTGGTGGTCCGTGTGTCTATCGGGGGCTGGCAGCTACAACAGGATCTGGTTCCAGAGTCTGTGCTCTTAGCCACTAACTGTGTAACACAGAGGAATGTGCTCAGTGTATTGCCGTTCTTTATTTTAAAGCCTTCATAAGTCAACATATACTATACTTACATATGCTTGTATTAGAATGGAAAAGAGGGTGGAGGGAGACACACCTGGGCATCTGCATTGGTTACTACAGGAAATAGAAGCAGAGAAAGAGGGGAGACTGGGGTAAACCCTGAGTTAATGTTTGTATATGATTCTTTGAATTTTCTAATGACAAGCTCATTATTGTGGGGTTTTTTAAACACCTAAATAACTTTTTTAAAAGAGAAAATTTCAGAGAATCGTATGAGAGAGATTTAAGCGAAGCCTCAGCATAATGCTGGAGTCTCAACTCCTCCAGTTTGGTAAACTCAGATTAAGTGTAAATCCAAAACAAAGTCATGGGGGATGGGGCAGGCAGGGGTTAGGGAGGGACGATCTCAACATTCCAAGGCTGAGTGGAGAAATATTGCTTGTATGCCTGTGTGTGTATGTCAATGGGTGTTTGTGTGTGTTTGCTTAAAACACTGTTTTGCTGACATTCACGTTTCTGCTTTCATCAGTTTGCTATAACTATCTCCAGCTATGAGGCTGATGCAATCAATGTACAGACTACAAAAGGATCTCTTGGGTAACCATAAGAGACACCTGAATCAAACTCTAAGAATCTATATTCCCCGCAAATAGTGAGCATTTAAAAGTTCTCCCCAAAGAGATTTGATGTGACTACAGCCAAGAAAGATTATAATTTACCACAAACTATTTAATTATTTCCTTTTATTAAATACGTGTTCAAAAATGTTCAGGAACCTTCTGCTTAAAGGCTAAAATCTAATGAGGTGTTGTATCACAACCTTGAAAATCAAATAAGAATTTGAAGGACAGTTATATTGTGTGTACATTACACACCTATCTATACAAGACAAACACAATGAGATTGCTAGATAAACAAACAGAAATAATAATTGTTCACGTTTACCTAGGGCCTGCTATAAGCGAATCATTTTGCCTGGATCTTCTCATGATAAGTCTGTGAGAAGGTACCATTATGATCTCCATTTTTCAGATGAGGAAACTGAGGTCTAGAGAAGTTAAATAACGTTTACCAGGTAATATAGACGATAAGTCGTAGAGCTAGGATGTGTAGCTTGGGAGCCAGGAGTTTAACGTCCCTAATGCCCTGCTTCAGTGGCTCTATAACTGATTCAGAATATCTACTGAGCTACTTACAGATAAGGTACCTTCCCAAGACAGGGTAGTGTCTGAGAAATAGACTCTGAAGCCAAACTGTTTTAATTCAGACCCCTGCCCTGCAACCTACCAGCTGTATAGCCTTGAGAAAATTACTCGACCTCCCCAGGCTTCAGTTTTCCCATTTATAAAATAAGAATAATATTGGTACCAACCTCACAAACTTAGTAAGGAGGATTAAATAAATTAATACATGTAAAATTAATGTTAAATGAGATAATAGATGTAAAATAATTACACAAAAGCATTCCTGCATATAATATGCACTCAACAAGTGTTAGCTGGCATTATTTCAGGGGAGAGGAAAATACTCCCAGAAATATGTCAGTTTCCTTTGCCAGGAAATGTATTAAGGAATGTATCTTCTAGTTTTCATTTCAATGATAAATAACTGTCTTTTAAGGTGCCGAAGCGATCCTTACCTTGGCAAGACTCAGACTGCCTCTGTTCTGCAAAACTATATGAGATGACTTACTTGAAGAATCTGGATTTTGTGGGGAGAATGACTTCTCCAGGGACTCAGATTCTTTTTGCTCGATTTTCTCTGTGGTTGAACCCAGCAATTCCTTCTTTATTTCTCTTTGCTCATTCCACTCCTCATTTTCAAACTTGTTGGTATGAGTCTGGTCAGATTCTTCCAGCATTAGATCCTTTTTGCCTTTGACAGCCCAGTGCATTGACTACATTAATTAAAAGCAGACATATAATATAAAATCAATATTATATAGTTTTCTATAATTAAAGTTTAATATGTGGTAACCCCTGACCTACTATTATAATGCTAATTATCAGAATGTTAGACTTGACTATTAATTGATTAATATTTATAATATTAATATCCAAATAGTAATTAATTAATCTCCCCTGATTTGGAAGACTAATGATATAAGGAGAAATCCATGTTATGGTACAGAGAAGAAGGACCAGCATCAGAGAGGTTCAAAGAATTAGATGTTTCCTCAGAAAGTTAAATATAGAATTACCCAGCTATTCCATTCCTATATGGTATATGCCAAAAAGAATTGAAAACTGGTGTTCAAAGAAAAACTTATACAGTAATGTTCATTTATAAACATCAAAAGGTAGAAACTGCCTAAATGTCCATCATCCCATGAATGGGTAAACATCAATAAGGTGTATCCATACAGTGAAATATTATTTGACCATGAAAAAGGAATTGAGTACTACAATGTGGATAAGAAACCAAACATAAAAGCTACATATTGTATGATTCCACTCATATGAAACATCCGGAATAGATCAATGCATACAGATAGAACGCAGATTAGTGGTTACCAGAAGCTAGGAAGAGAGGAATAGCAAATGATCGCTAAAGGATACAGAGTTCCTTTTGGGGTGATGATAAAGTTCTAGAACTAGGTAGTAATGATGGGTGAACAACACTGTGAATGTACTTAATGTCACTGAATTGCACACTTTAAAATGGTTAAAATAGTGAGTTTTATGTTATGTATATTTTACCACTAAAAAACAAATGAGGCCGTGTGTCTTGAGCCATGCCAGAGATTAAACCTATTACTATTATAACTATTGTAACTACTATTGTGACCTTCCATCCAGCCATGATCACTGCAGAGTTGACATTAGAATTCGGGCAATAAAAATATTAGAATTCTGGATTATACATCTTCTCTTTAAGAAAATTCATGGCATGAAGCAGGAATTCAATCAATATTTACTATGAAATATTTGTCCTAAGTTTAAGTGGATTAAGATTAGATGAACTTGGTTCCAAGTCCAATTATCCACAAATAGCAAGAGCTTTCTAAATAAATTTCCATTTATGGGTTTTTTTTTTTAAGGATAATATGAATGTGTATGTGTACACTATATGGAAAGTTTCTGGAGGGAAACACAGGAAACTGCAGTGGTAGCTTCCTGAGATAGGAGGGTAGAACTGGGATCTGGAATAAGGATGAACTCACTTTTTACTATATATTCTATCATACTATTTTGACTTTTTTAAACAAAGGTTGTGTTGGTTTTATTATATTTTTAATTTACAATTCAAAAAAATCAAGGACCATAAATAAAGAGTGTCGGGTATTACCCATTGATTTATGGTATAATTTATATTTTTAGACATACACAATCCTTGAAACCTGATATCCTCAAATTGTGTTGAATATGCTAGTGGAGGTCCTTCGCCCAGTGATTTAACTGTGTGATTTTCCCAGCGTAACTCTGACTACTTATGGTGGTGTCTAGAGTAAGGGGAAGATCAAAAATGGGTCTTCAAAATGAGATAGTTTGTTAGGTCAGGGGGACCGAGGAACAAAGGTAAAAGACAGGGATTCTTTTCCCCATAGACCCTTTGTACCTTTTCCATTTTGTGTCCTGTATATGTATTTCTTATTAAAATGTTTAAAATTGGATAGATGAGTAGACGAATGGGAGGAAGAATAGATGAATACAGAGTGAGAAAGAGAGGTTGAGAGTTTGCTGTCTCAAGAATATTTTACTTAGAATAGTTAGCCATAGCATCAACCAAAATAATAAACATAACTTTATTTTCCTGATATCCAGAATATCACTTTCCTGTGTGTGGGGGGCCGGGGTGGCGGGGTGGGGGTGGGGGGACAGATAAAAGGAAAGCGAAGAAACCAAACCAAAACATTAATTTTTTGAAGTCCAAGGTTTATTGAATAAGTTCAGAAGTTGTGACATTTAAAAACTGCCAGAACCAGGGAAGGGGCCACTGCAAGGCTATGCACGTGCCCCATGATGCAACAGGCATCTTGCTTTTCATCTACAGCACGCTTCTTTTCCAGAAATTCCGAACTATCTTAAAATACCAGGGTTGCCAAGTTCTGTCTAAGAGCACCACTTTATTTACCAATTTAAACAAAACAATTTAGGGAGGTAGTGGCCGGATATTATTTGTGTACATATCCAAGTTGTCTCAACCAAGCAACCAAGGGGGTGTCCATCAGCATCCAGCATCTTAAAGAGCTTAGGGAGACCCCATAATTTCATACCACCTGCCTCAATATCACTAACACTGGCCTCACACCAGGAACCAGTAGTAGCACCTTACCAAGAAGAAAATGAAAGAGCAAAGGAGTAAAGTGCCTTCTGGGAATCCTTTAAATCTGTTCATCACAATTTTTTTTAATTGGATAGTTGTATTAAAAGGTAGATAGAGTTAAATATAGATATATAAATATATATGTAGATACATATACATAAAATATAGACATAAAGACAAAATGGAGGGTCATGTGACCTTGTACATGCCCTAAAATCATAAGTATATTCAAGGCCTCTGCCCTAATGCAACCAAAGAAGCCACTCTTCCCACATTCAGCCTCTCTTCCCAACTGCAAAGGAGCAGCATTCTTAATCTCTTTCTCCAAAAATAATCAACCTACTCACCCCAAGATTCAAGTATCATCCCATAAAACAATTACTACCACCATTCACTGTAATTGGCTCTCACACTAATCAATGAAGGGGGGCGTGGGGGACACAATGAAAGAAAATGCACCAAAATGTTAATGTGGTTATCTTCGTACGGCAGGGTTATAACGTTATTTTTTTCTTTTATTTTTATTTGTTGGTGTTTTCTAAATTTTCTATGACAAGATTATACATGAATGTTAGGCAAAATGGTTTCTAATGTTTGATGTGACTGACCTGCCATCGTAGGAAGCAAGTAGCTCTCAGTGACCTCCGTTCACCAGAGAAGGGTTGTGCCCGTATTGCCTAAAGGAATGTTCTTACATGGATAAGTAGGCCCAATAAGTTGTTTCCTGTCTCAGAATATACAGCTCTCAACAAGCCTGTGCCACTTGGCTAGAAGCACCGGTATTCCTGGAGGCTATGTGTATGTCAAGTCTCCATCCCCTTTTGGTTTGCCAAGATCCAAAGTCTTGCTGACATCTCTGCTTCTGTCCAAAAGTTTCCTTAATAAGCTTTGATTCTGGAGTTGTCAGCCTCTTTCTTCAGTCTCTGAGCCCTGTCCTCCTTTAGAGGTCAGTTTCTGTATACCTCAGGAAATTTTCCCAACAGTTTAAACAATTAGAAAAAATCAGACTTTAAAAATTAAATGCAGTTATGATTGCCAAAATATATAAGGGGGGGAGTTTCTGGGTGCTAGTAACGTGTGTATTTGGAGAGATGGTTACAGAGTATATACTTCACAACCATCTACTAAATCGTAAATGTAGGTGTTACACATTTTCTATAGGCTTTATTTCAAAAATGAAAATATGAATTTTAAAAAGAGGCAATAGCCTCAGCTGTTGTAAAAAAATAATCTACTTTTGGTTTGGTTGGTTGGGTCTGTTGTTATTTTGTTCGTTTGGCTTTTTGGGGTTTTTGCATATAAACAGAATAGCAAAGCTGGCCAGTGGCTTCCTCTGTGGAGGGGAAAGAATATTAGGAAGGTTAATGAAAAACAAACAGTAAGAAAATCTAGAATTCAGGGCCCAGAATGCTGAAAATGTGAGCTGTAAGAGTCACAGGTCAGCAAGATGGCCTGTATATGATGTATTAATTCTGTCCCTCAGTACTTCTACCTTGAAATAAAAGTGTCTATAGTCTGCCTTAGATAAGTGGTGAGGACTAATGATTCACCTACAGTAAATGCTTTCGAAATCCTCAGGGAATAGACATTCTGAGATAGTAGTCTTACTCATCCATCCTCTTTATGAATAAATCAGAATAAAGTATTTTATTATCAGACCCCCATATCTGCTGATCCCAATTAAAGAAATATACAAAGGAGGGGGAAAAAAAGAAATATACAAGGGAAAAATCCAAACTGTACGTAACCTTCTATGCAGGTACCTCTCGTGCTTTGCAGTTCAATCAAACGACTAACATCGGACTAACCCAAGAGCAATGTTAAGCAGCTTAATTTGCTGGGACCCAATTAGATCACTCATTTCTGCATCCACAGAACATATTTCTCAGCCCTACTAGGGTATTAGTAGTTGGGCACGACAATATTTAACATCAAGCAAATCATTGCAGAGTGACTCAGTTCAACAGAATGACCATAAATAAAATATCAAATGATAGTAGTTGATAGAGATGAAGAGGAAGACTAGGGAGAGGAGAGTGTGTACAGCAAAATAAGCAACTGCAACAGACAGAAAATCAGTGTGCATGGAGCAAACTAACACTAAACAGACAACAAGTATGGGTTTCAAAGGCCACTGTCCTTGGTCTGCAAAATTGGTATGTTGTTGTTCTGCCTTCTCAATTAACTTGTTTACTAGCTTTCCTTAATGAATTGCTTGTTGTTTTTGTTCATTTCTTTGTTTATCTAGGGAGCCATTTTCTTAAACTCTGGACCTTGGTCAACACTGGAATAGAAAAAAATGTGTCTACATGCCAATAAACATTGAGACAAATAAAAAAAAAATCAATGGACTCAGATGAACCATGGATCAGCTGAATACTACTGAAAATTAATGGGTTATTTTTATCTTGGATCTCTATGAGTTCATTTTTCACTTGCCTGGGTGATTCCTGACCTGTTTTTGGATAACATCCAATTAGGAAAGACTGCCTCCCGAACAGGTCCAAAAGGTGTTGAACTGCCCAGTTTCCCATCTGACTGGGGAAACTGTGGCTATACCCACATAATAGGAAGCTTCGCTAGTATTCTGTAGCCAACTGGACTCACCCCAAGGACATGTTATCCAGCCAGAAACAGACAAATAGGTCCATGTGAAGGTGACTGGCAGCCCCAACAAGCCTTCCCAGAAGCAATGTGTCAAACAATAGATTCACCAAAATGTGTTTCTATTAACTCTTTATAAAACATAGCAATTGCTGTGGCGTTGGGCAGTTTTAACAGCTTATGAGAATTTTTCTCAGCACTTCATTTTGATTGTGGATTTGCTGCAACCACTTTCACAGAGCTATCTTAAAGACATTCTGCCACATATTTTGGAGTTAAAGGGAGAGTCATGTATACCTTGGATCCCTTGGGTTAAAACTATTTAACACGACAATGATGAATTTCCCTAATTCTCTGAGCCAGAAAGGCGTCTGTTTTCAAGTTTTCCCAAGATCCCAAAGGCCATGGTTACAGAAGCCCTCACCTCATATTCCTCTTTTTAACCAATGTCACATATCTATCTAAACTTAAATTTCCAACATATTCATTGACCTGAATGAATTTCTAAAATATTTTGACAAATTAAACTATCAGGAGAAACTTCTAAAAAGGAAAAGAAAAATAAATAGCTATTGAAGTGACAGGCACTTGGTGTGGGAAAAAAAATATCAGTTACATTTTCACCATTCTTGGATGATAGATATGTGTCACTCCTGAAGCTGTGGCTCATTTGAGGGAATCTCCCAAAGGGGATTCCTGCAGATATGAACCTGTGTGTCATGCAGCAAAAATGCACTGTGATTTGTCCTGCCTTAAAGGTATTGCTCCCAATCAATGTTTTTCCTTCCAGAGGGATTATAATGCTTAAATAAAAAATCAGTAACACAGGGTTTATAATGTGAAAGGGAAGGATTTTATGAGATTTAACAATCTATAAATGTGTAGGGCAAGCAAAAAGGCAGATGTGTTTTAGGTGAATGTCACCTAAAATCCAAACCTAAGTTATAACCATCTGATTGTTAGAATGGCATATGCAATATACCTAACCCTAACCTCCTAATGGTGATGTTAATCTACAAAAGGATAGATGACCTAAATATTAAGGATGACAATTACTAATTTCCTAAAGTAGTGAATGTGAAAGGATGAACAAATGAAATGAACAAATACAGAAAGCAACAATTAAAATGTTATAGAGCTGAGGCTTTCACATGCAGAAGTCATAGTGAGGATGAGAACAAAAGCGAATGAATGGAACTTTATAGAAAGTTACAGAACTTTATAGAAAGGTACAAAGCACATGAAACTTGGCATAGAGGATTCAAAGTCCACTGTGGAAAAGAAAAAAAAATCAAATGGGAAACAAAGTTTATCCAAACAAAGGAGACCGTGCAAGAAAAATGATCACTGCTAATTTAAAGCAGAAAGATATGCACCTCATCATTTTTGTACCATAATAAGAATAAATCTAAAACCAAATGCTAGCCCAGCATACTATTTCAATTTTGCTGACAAAACAGTTTACATTTCATGTAAAGAAGCAGTAAAATCTAAAATGTAATTATTCTAAGACCTAAAACAGTTCACAGTTAAGCTAAATTCAAAGCAGAAATGATGTTTTTAGAGACAGGAAATTGGTATTTAATGGAAAGACATCAGCAATATAAATTAGGGCAGGGATTTGGAGAATTTTTTTTTAATCCACAGCTAACTTGACATCAGTGGTTAAAATTAAGTAAGAGTTTAGTGAATTATCAAGAAAAATGAACTATAAATCAAAAAGCATTAGAATAGTACGCGTCACGAATTCAGTTGCAGTTACAGTGTGTCACAGAAGAATAGAAATATGGTTATACAGAGGTGGTAAAACAATGCTGATTTAGTCAATGCCAACAACAAACTTCAGATATACACAATGTAAAAGAAAAAAATCTTACTTTTGAGTAAGATTTTTAATATATTCTCTCTCCAGTTATTTTTGGCATATATTCATTAATCATACAGTTAGTCCTTCAAAAATAATTAACCCACCTTAAAGAAATCATATGAATATACATTTCATTCCAAAATGATGAAAAAAAAACAGTTTACATTTTATATAGACAGGCTTAAACCATATACTTGGAGAGTTATGCGCTGTTCTTCCCCATTATTTCAAAGACCCTCTCTCACTATTACAAATCTTTTGTCAATGGAAAAACAATTTGCTGAAGTCTTCCTAAAATAAAAACTATTAAAAAGGAAATTTAAATGTGACCCTGAAGGGTTGTAATTTAAAAGATATGAATCAAATTTTAGACTAATTCTAACAAGTGTCCCTGAAGACTTGCCTATAAGGTAACTTCTGCATTCTAAATCTCACATCATAGAAAAGTGTTCCTTCAGAAATAAAGTTGGATAATAAGTCATGCCTAAAAATGCAGAAATCTTTAAAATTACATTTTCTCTATATTATGTAAAAGTCAATGTAAAAACAAAATAAACATATAATATAGTAAATATAGTGATTACAAAATAAATATATATAATATAGTAAATATAGTGATCAGGATGATATAAACCAAAAAGACGGAGGAGATGAATATACAATCATTCAAAATTCCACAGTTTTATATGAGCAATTTAAGAAGCACAATTATCATAATATATAAACAGTAAATAATAATGAGTAGTGTATATAATGAATCAAACAGCCCAAGAAGCTGACAAATGTAGATATGGGCTATTTTGGCACTGATCCATTCAATTTCCCTTCACGGGATTTTGTGAATTATATTCAGATTTTTCCAGCTTCTTGGTCTTCTCACTCCTATTCCTTGTTGACTCTTTAAGCTACTAAATAAAGATATCTAATAGGCAGCCTGAGTTTCATAATTCACTTCACCCCAGAGACACCTACCGTTTTCACTGAGTCACTCAAAGTTTCCCACTGCTGGAATGGCATCGATATTTGGCTCCTTCGCCAGTGGTCATAGCGGGCTCGACTCTCTTCATTAGTCAGAATCTCCTTTGCCTTCTGCAGTTTCTGAAAAGTCTCCACTGGAAAACAAATCAAAAGATGAGCAGCTCTCTCTTGGAGGAGTTATTTTAAACTCTCAAGCAATCGAACTGATCTCACTGGAATATGTGTCTGCTACTGACTAGCTGTGTGACCTTGGGCCAGTTCACCTTGTAAAACCTAGTCTCCTCATTTCTAAAGTGTATCATAAGGACAAGTGAGATCATGTATGTAAAGTGCCTGGCTCACAGTTTATCCACTCCTTTTACTGAGCTCTAGTAATTGTCAGGTGCTGTTCCAGGTGTTAATGACATAGGTGTGAACAACAGACATGATCTATTTAGTGGGCTAGACATTTATAAACACTGGGAAAAATCATAATTTTGTCTAGTAAAAAAAAAAAAAAACTACTTTTTTTAGTAGTAGTTTTCAGGCAGGGTAGTGACCAGGCTAGAGAAATATTATAAATAGACACCCTAAGGCATGGTGATTTAGAGGAAGTACAGGATGCCAATGTGGCTGGAGGACACAGGGTCATGGGGAGAACAATGAAGGATGGGGCCACAGAGCAGACAAGGACCCAGTACCCAGGATTTCAGAGGTCATGCTAAGGATTCTGGTCTGTTTTTTGTTGTAAGAGCAATGGAAAGCTATTGGGAAGTTTTAAACATAGGAAATAACATGGTAGATGCATGATAAATGGTAGCTTTATCACTGACCTATTTGACCTGGTGGCATACAATAGAAACCTTTTATGGCCCTGTTGGAAACACTTCCAATTTCAGTCATGTTCCTCAGTGAAGTTAAAATTTTCTATAGAGCAGGATAGAAGATCAATATATGAAAATCAATTATGTTTCTATACATTAGCAATGAGCAATATGAAATTAAGAAAACAATCCTATTTACAGTAGCATCAAAAAGAATAAAATATTTAGAAAAATACTAACAAAAGTGTAAGAATAATACACTGAAAATTATAAAACATTGTTAAAATAAATATCTAAATAAGTAGAAAGACATCCATGTTCATGGATCAGAAGACCTAATACTGCTAAGATGGTAATACTTCCCCAAGCTGATCTACACATTCAACACAATCTCTATCAGAATCCCTGCTGCCTTTTTTTGCAGAAATTGAAAGTTGATCTTAAAATCCATATGCGAATGCAAGGGGCCCAGAATAATCAAAATAATCTTGAAAGAACAAAGATGGAAAAACACACTTCCCTATTTAAAACTTTCTACAAATCTCCAGAAATAAAAACAGTGTGGGACTGGCAAAAGGATAAACATAAATAAATAAAATATTGAGAGTCCAGAAACAAACCTTCACTTTTATGATCAACTGGATTTCTACAAGAGTGCCAAGACAATTCAATTGAGAAAAACGGTCTTTTCAACAAATAGTCTGGGACAACTGATATCCACATACAAAAGAATGAAGTTGGATCCCTACCTCATATTATATACAAATATTAACTCAAAATGAATCATAGACCTACATGCAAAAGTTAAAACTATAAATCTCTGAGAAAAAATATAGGAGCAAATCTTTGTGACCTTGGATTAGGCAATAGCTCCTTAAATATGACTCTAAAAGTGCAAGCACAAGCAATAAATGAAAAAAATAGAAAATTGCATTTTATCAAAATTGAAATTTTTGTGATACAAAGAACACTCAAGAAAGTGAAAAGACAAGCTATGGAATGGGATAAAATATTTGCAAATCATAAATCTGATGTGGGATTTGTATCTAATTTTTATAAAGAACTCTAACAATTCAATAAGAAGACCAATAAATTAATTTAAAAATTGGCAAAGGATTTAAATAGATATTTCTCCAAAGATATATAAATGGCAAATAAGCACATGAGAAGATGCTTAACATCATTAATCATCGAGGAAATACAAATCAAAACCACAGTGATATACAACTTCACACCCACTAGAATGGCTAAAATAAAAATATAGATAAATACAAATGTTGGTGAGGATGTGGAGAAAATGGAAGACTCATACATTGCAGGTGGGATTGTCAAACAGTGTAGCTGCTTTGAAAAACAGTTTGGCAGTTCCTCAAAATGTTAAATGTAGAGTTATCATATGACCCAAGAATTCCAACCATAAGTACAGTCGGTTCTCTGTTTCTGCAGGTTCAGCATCCATGTATTCAACAATTGTTGAATAAAAATATTTGGAAAAAAATGTTAATTGTTGCTGATGTGTACTGTGTAGTCAAGCCTATGATGGTGCTCATCTGTACTGAACATGTAGACTATTTTTTCTTGTTCTTATTCCCTAACAACATAGCATAACAACTATTTACATAGGATTTACATTGTATTAGTTACTATAATTATAATCAAGTAGGTTATATGCAAATAATGCAGCATTTTGTATAAGGGACTTTTCATATCCACAGGGGTCCTGGAACCAATCCCCAACAGATACCAAAGGACAATTGTACAAACTCAAGAGAACTGAAAACATATACCCACACAAAAACTTGCAGACAAATGTTCATAGCAGCATTATTTATACTACCCAAAAAGTAGCAACAACTCAAAACTCACAAATGTCCATCAACAGATAAATGGATAAACAAAATATGGTATATCCATATAATGGAATTATCATTCAGACACAAAAAGAAGTGAAGTACTGATACATGCTACAATGTGAATAAGCCTCAAAAACATTGTGCTAAATGAAAGTAACCAGTGACAAAAGGTCACATACTACATGACTCTATTTATATGAAATGTTCAGAATAGACAAATCTATAAAGAACAGTAAGTAGATTTGCAGTTGCCAAGAGCTGGGCAAAGGAAATGGGAAGCGACTGCTAATGAGAAGAGTTTCTTTTTTTTCACAACAACCTTATGAGGTGAATATTATTATTACTATTATTCTCATTTTACAAAATCTAAGTTTTTAGAAGGTTAATGTAACTGGCCCAAAGTCCCAAAGCTTCAAATGAAGGAGCCATGATTCAAATCCAAGCCTGCCAGGCCAGCAAACTAGTGTTCTCCACTTGATTGTCTTCCTGACCCTTCCATTTCCTACAAGGCAGGCTACCCGCCAATCTTCACTTCCTCCTCCACCTCCAGGGATAATAAAAACTCCATCATTCATCAGTAAGATCCAGGTTTGCCCTTGAGAAGCTCAGAGTCTGGTAAAGCACACATAAATAAATCATTTTAAGACAATGTGATAAAGAGGAATATAGAGACAAGACTGGTTTCTGCTTGGGGAGTTGGGAAATATTTCATTAGTTTTCTGTACACTTGGAGTCATCCTTGACTCAGCTCTTTCTCTTGCATATCATTTCTAATGCATTAGCAAACCTTCTTGGCTCTTCCTTTAAAACAGTCCCAAGATCTGACCTCTTGTCATCACCTCTACTGCCACTGCTCTGGTCAAAGCCACGATCCTCTCTTGGCTAGATTATTATAGTAGTTCCTCAACAGATCTTCTTGCCTTTGCCTCAGTCTATTTTCTACGCAGCAGTCAGAGTAATCTTTTAAAAAATAAGTCACATAATATCACTCCTCTGCTCAAAATGACTTCCAAAGACTTCTCATTTCTGTTAGAATAAAATAAAACATTCTTACCCTGGCTAGTAGGTCTGAGATGCTCTGCCTGCCCTCTACCCCTCTCTTCCTTCTCTGACCTCATTTTCTTCTACTTTGTCCCATCTCCCCTTGCTACAGCCATGGTAGGTCCCCTGCTGTTCCTTGAGTACCCCAAGCTCACTTCAGCCTCAGGGCCTCGGCACCTGCTATCCTTTCTACTAAGAACACTTTTACCCCAGGCACTCACATGTTGTTTCCTTTAGATGTTGGCTCAGACACCGTCTTGTCAATGGGGGTCTTCTCTGACCATGCTATATAAAACGGCTACTCACCCCATCAGCCCCATTCCTTTATCTCCCTGCCCTATTTACCTTTCTTCATAGTACGTACCTCCTGACATTACACAGTTATTTGTTTATGATCTGTCTCCTCTACCAGAATACAAATTACATGAGGGTAGAGACTTTATCACTTTTGTTCTCTGCTGTATCCCTTGCAGTGGAGCAGTGGAGCAGGTGCTCAAAAAGCACTTCTAAACTGAATGAGTGAATGAATGAATGCTTCCTATAATGAATGCTTCCTATTTTGAGTATGAATATATTCATATAGTACTATTCCCTGAGCTCCAAGCACCAAAGAAATGACACATATCCTGTCAACGTTTTGTGAATTAGGAACGTTTCAACAGTATCATTGGGAAAAATAATTTAAATTACCCTGATAGTGCTTTAAAATACCTCATGAGAAATAGTCAAAATCCTTTCAAACAGGTGCAAGAGCAAATATGAAGTCAGTACTGATGGTACCTCCACACCAATTGTGAAAATACTGAAATACTTCCGTACTCCAGTCAATAAAGAGCTGCTCTTCCTGAGACCCCATCTCCCCAAACACCACCACTTCAAGTATTGCCCCAGCAACCAGAGACACAGCCCGCCACAGAGGGCACCTCCAGGAACCTGCTCCAAAGCCGGATAACAAAGATACCTAAAGGCAATTAACTATTTAATATCACCACTGGAGGTAGTAGCAACCAATGGGTTAAAGGAAAGAACCTGAAGATGAGGCTATTGAAAGCTACCAGATACCTATGTCCCTTTAAAGTAGTGTTTTCAGTTTCTTCAGATAAATACCCAGAAGTGGGATTACTGGGTCCTTCTTTGTCTCTTTTTATAGCCTTTGTTTTAAAGTCTATTTTGTCTGGTATAAGTATTGTTACCTCAGCTTTTTGTTTGTTTCCATTTTCATGAAATAACTATTTCTATCCCTATTACTTTCTACTAACTATTTCTATAACTATTACTTTCAGTCTTGTGTGTGTGTCTTTCGATCTGAAGTGAGTCTCTTATAGGCATTTAATGTTCATTGCAGCATTATTTACAATAGCCAAGATACAGAGGCAACATGGGTATCCATCGATGGATGAATAGATAAAGAGGTAGTACATATATACAATGGAATATTATTCTGCCATAAAAAAAAAAGAATGAAATCTTTCCATCTGCAACAACATGGGTGAACCTAGAGAGTTTTCTCCTGAGTAGAATAAGACAGAGAAAGACAAATACCATACAATTTCACTTACTAGTGGAATCTAGAGAACAAAATAAACAAAAACAGAAACAAACACATAGATATAGAGAACATTTTGATGGTTGCCAGGGGGAATGGGTGAAAAAGAAGAAAGGAATAAGAAGTACAAATTGGTAGTTACAAAATAGTCATGGGGATATAAAGTGCAGCATAAGGAATATAATCAATAATATTGTAATAACTATGTATGGTGTCAGATGGATACTAGATTTACTGGGATGATCACTTCACAAGTTATATAAATGTCGAATCACCATTTTGTACTCCTGAAACGAATATAATATTGTATGTTAACTATAATTGAAAAATAAAAAATTATTTTAAAAATGAAAGCTACAGGAAAACAAACAAATAAAAAGCATCTCATCATATCAGTTCACTCCAGTGAGCAATCCTTCCTGTTGCTGATGACAGTGTAAATGTTCCTCCTTATAAATGAGATATCACTTTTTCCAACAGGAATAAAAAACCTCATTATCACCAGATGCATATGCCAGTTACTAGCAGAGCAGGGGTTGTAAGGATTTACATATTTATCTATGAGTCACCTTCTCTTTGAACATTACTGTTAGTGTGTTTTCCAGAGTTTCCAGAACAAAAGAAGCCTGCTCAGAATTATTCTGAGGTCAATCCCTCAACAATAGTCAGTCGAGAAGCAGAAAGCAAAAGACTTCATCTTTCCTGTTAGGTGGCCTTCTCTTTATTACATCCTCTTCGCCACATTTAATAAAAATGAGTTGGGGTTTATATTTGTACTTTAATATCACAGTTAATTAAATGAATCGCACAAGATAAATATTTACCATTCTGAGAAGAGAGATCTCATTTTCTAAGCTTACAAAGGATGCTGGAACCTTCAAGAGATATTCTGATTTAACTCCTTGGTCTGCTTGACAATACAGAGGTTCTTTTAAATTCATATTTCACAACAGAATTTGTATTACTATAGCCACATTTTAAATGCAGAAAACTTACAATTACTTGAGAAATAACAATAATAATGATAATACTCATAATGTCAGAACATGCTTTGAAAAAAAATCTGGAGAAAAATACATCAACTGTTAATAGCAGTTCTCTGGAAGGGAGAGATAAGAGTGGACTTTCTCTTATAATATGATTTATTACTGTATGTTATTTTTATTCTAAGGGAAAGAAGCAATAAAGAGTTTTTAAAGTAGGAAAATATTGAGACAGTGAAAGATGTCAGCAAGAGACAAAATCTCCCCTTTAAATATCCAAATGTCTTTGAAGCCTGCAAATCAATAACAAAAATATCTTTGAGAACCTTTGACCTTTTCCTCCAGGATGAAAGAGAAGTTAATAAGGCATTGACCTGAAACAGTTACTGTCACGTGTACACACGGGACTGGCCTGTGCACCAGCCAGGATCTTTTGAGTTCAATAACACAATTTCTATAGCACAAGTCCTGTCTCTATCATGCACACCTAGAGTGGAGAAGGGATTTCTAAAAGCCTTAGATTTAGGATTTTTTTTTTTTAATGAAAGCAAGAAAGATCTAATAGTAACTTATTAAAAAATAACAAAAAAGAAAAGTATCCCAATTTGTTAAATTTTTATCTTGGAGTGTTGCATCAAAACAAGAAAAGAAAGTCCACTGACATAATTGCCAACATTCATTGAGCTCTTCCCACATGCAAGACATCTCATTTAATCTTCACAGCAGACACGTGAAGTAATATACTAGTAGTTTACCTATTTTACCCATGAGAATGCCGAGGCTCAGGGAAGTTGATCAAGGTCAAAGCTCACAAGTGAGAGCTAGGAGCAATCCAGACAGACAAGCCTCTGTTCATATTTACTACTCCATTATACTAACATATCAGTAATTTCAATGGCAATAGTTGAGACTACATTTAGTGGATTAAAAAAGGTATATATAAGTATAATTTCTCCTACCTGCTATTGCTCTATAGGCTAGCCTTTCACCTTAATGAAATATATTTTGAAATCTGCCTGATGTACTCAGAATTTCTGTCAATTTAAAACTCAGCATCTGGGCAAATTTTTGTTTAACATCTTAAAATATTTTTTAGCAGTAGCCTTATTCCTTCTCCAAGTGTGTAAAGCACCACTTATATTTTCAGAAAGTCTTATTAATCCAAATTGAGTAAACAGATGCTTGAACAGATTTAAAAACAATTTCTATCCAAAGGTTGAATCATCTATCACTGCAGGCCTGACAAGGGAAGATATTGATGTCTGTATACCTTTTCATTTTAAACAATATTTACATGGTTCAGGGTGTCTCTAAACAAGGAGCTTGGTAGCCTGTACGTAAAAACTCCCATCACTATGGCGACAAGAAATAGCAATGATTGCACAGTGATTCATTGTGTATCCCAAAGAGAAACTGTTTGCCAGGGACAGAGAAACAATTCAAAGCCACGCTTCACTGAAAAATAACTCAGTTAAAGAATAACCTGGAGCTGGTAGTTGTTTTTAACTGATTATCAAATTTTTATACTTTTCTGTTAGGTTATCTATCCTAATATTGACTTCAGTTCAGAGAAGTAATTACTATGTCTCCTAAAGAAATGCTCATAAATTCATTTATCCACTCATTCAAGAAATCATTTGCACAAAGTCGGAGTCCTCCGTGGTAAGTGCTATGCTAGGTGAGGGGCATACTACTGTGAACAAGATAAGCAAGAGACCTGCCTCACTGATTTCCAGTATGACTAATAAGGAAACAAGCAACAGGGAGACGGTCTGATAGGTTGCCACCTGACATATATGCTGCTCTGGGTAGCTGGGGCACAGATGACTCCCTGAAGGAAGTGACAGCTAAGCAGGGACGTGACAGAGGAGCATGACCTAGCCAGTCAAAGCAGAACAGGGAGGTGTGCAGGCCTCGAGGGTGTTCCAGGCAGAGGAAGCAGCAGGCATTAAGATCTGTAGAAACCAGGGCACCTTATGGAACTAAGGCAGTTCTGAGTGGTTAAAACATGGAGTCGTAGCTGTGGTAGAGGAGAGAAAATAAAAATGAAGAGATAAGGAGGGGCACAATATGAGGGTGTTTGTACCTAAAGGTCCAGCAATGACAAAGAATGAACTCTTGCTACACGTACAACATAGGCGAATATCACAAACATAATGTGAAGCAAAAGTAGTCACACACAAAAGAGTACATATTGTATGATTACATTTACATGAAATTCAAAGCCAGGCAAAACTAATCAATGGCCATAGAGAGTGCTGACTTTGAACAGGATACGAAAAGGGACTTCTGGAGCACTGGTAATGTTCTCCGTCTTTGTCTGGGCAGTGGTTAAACTGGCTAGGCATAGACACAAATTTATCAAGTTTACACTTATGGCTTAACTTGTTGCCTTAAAGAAGTTATGCATTAATAAAAAGAGGAAAACCAATCAAACAAAAGTAATAGGTAAGTACCTAACCAAAACAATGACTTCATATATTGAAAAATGGTTTGTTTATACCAATTGAAGGGATCAATAATTTCTTTTAAAATATTAATGAGCTTTAAGATAAGTGAAAACTTTTTTAATGAAAGAAGAGTTTCAGTTTTTATCATTTGTGTAATGTGGAGTTATAGATAGGTCTTAATCATAATATTTTTCTTATAGAAAAATCACATACATATGCCCATAGCATACGCATACCTATAGGATAAACATATAGTAAACAAAATTATCAAATTTAAAATAGTATTACCTACCGTGAGGATAAATTCAAGAGGCTTCAGCTGCATTGGTGAAGTTTTAAGCTGGGTAGTACATACATAGGCGTTTGTTATAGTATTCTTTATACCTTTTTGTACATATTAAATCTTTTATTTTTTCCATGATTAAAAAAGCAAGATAACTACTTGCAGTGTGAAGCAATGAAAGGAGTGCTGTAGGGATCCAGGCATGAAATGATGGTATCTAACCTACTGTGGTGGCTATGAGGATGAAGGGAAGAGGACCTACAGGAGAGAGATATGGAAGGCAAATCACCAGCATTTGGTAATCAACCAGATGTAGACATGAGGGAGTGGAAGGAGGCAAGGTTTTTGCCTGGTCAACTGAATGGTCAATGGTGCCATTCATTGAGATAGAGAAACATAGAAAAATGAGAGAGATTTTAGAGAGGGTGAGAGGAGAAAAATGAGTTAGTCCACTTTCTGACAGGGTGACTTTGAAAGGTCTCCAAATAGAGACTTCCAAGAAGCAGTCAAAACTACAGTCTGAAGATGAGAAATGAGAATTGAGTTAAGGATAGATTTGGGAACCATCAACAGAGAGCTAATGACTGAAGCCATAAACCTGGAGAAGACCCCAGAGAGAAAGTGGAGAGTAAGCCCAGAAGAGAGTTTGGGAAAGAACCTTAGGGCAGCAGAGAAGGAGTCCCAACGGAGACAGCAGATTAGGAGGTTGGAGGAAAACCATGAGTACATAACCTGATAGCTAAAATAAAAGTGTTTAAAGAAGGAGGGCATGGTCAGGGAAGATGTAAAAACAACCATTAACTTCAGCAGCCAGGAAGTCCTTGGGGACTATTATGAGAGTAGTTTCCAGGAAAGGTGAAGGGGAAGTCAGATGGATAAATCAAAAACTGAGTGTAAGGGATGTAAAGACATCTACTGTGGACTTCTTTTTCAGGAAGTTTGGCTCTCAAGTGAAGGACAGAGATAGGAGAGAAGCAGGAAGGAGACAGGTTAAGGAAGGATTATTGGTTTGTATTTTTTCAGGCTGAGATATACATAAGCATTTATGTCTAAATTTACTATAACAGAATTTAAATTATGATAAAGAAAAAACAAAAGTATGAATATATTATAATATATGTGGACATATATTATATAATGGCATACATATTGAATCACATATGGACATATTCAGGTTCTGAAAATGAAGAAAACACAGCAAAGTTCTCATCAAGATGACCACCTGGTAACAAACATACTTAAATCATGCTAACACTCCAGCACTGGTGAAATAAATCATAAACTGGACAAATTTCAAACCATGAAGAAGCACATTATATCAGAAAGAAAAATGGAGGTTAAATGACCACTACTAAACCACTACAAGTTTCCTTCCTCTCCTACCATCTAATAGTGTGAAAAAATTATTTGGCATTGAATCAAAGAATAAGTTTGAGCATAATAGATAAAAGAAAATTAAGTTACTATTCAATGGTTTTTAGTTCTATATGCTATTCATTTTCATGAGAAACAGCTGTTAAATACCTACCAGCTTTGGAGTTTTCTGGATGTTTGTCAGGATGACATTCTAGGGCTCTGACCTTAAATTCTGCCAGGATTTGTTCAACCTAAAACAGAAATCAACGTTTAAAAAAATCTAAATGGCATGAAGGAAGAAGTTGGACATCAGTCCTTCCCCCAAACAGCCATGATCAACTCAACTTTTCACTTTGATCCTTAAATTTGTATTTTGACCTTTTACTCTAAGAAACAATTTCCTCAGTAACAAAATTCAGAAAGTATCCAATAAAAGTTCCTATTCAAATACTGGTCTGTGATGACAATTTAACTTGTTGCTACATTTAGATGATGGTCCAAGACACTTATAAGCTCAATATATTTAAATGTCAAAAGTGGTCAGATAGGTTTATCCTAAGAATATATAAAAAATGTGCTCACACATCTGATTTCTTCAAAAGATGCTTAACCAACATTCATTATTCAGGGATGACTGTCAAGCAGCTCAGCTCAATATTGTCATAAGACCCACAGCAAGAAGAAACATATTTTTACCAGTTCCATGTCATCTTTAATCAATTCTCATTAAAAAATTCTTCACTTTTACAATCAAAGTCAGGCTGTATTAGACATACCTGTGTAAAAAACCTAGACTAATAATTCTATTCTTTTCCTTGTTAAGCATCTACTGAGAATCCCTTGGAATAATAGGAAGAGGCAGACTTCCTGTTAAGAACTATAATTAATTGTGTTTCCTCTTCCTAGTGCTCCCTATAACCATCAGTCACCATAGCCTGTTTATATAACAACTAAAATTGAGAATAACTTTTTTGTTTATTTTAAAATATTAAATATTCTAAAGATTCTAGTAGTAAGCATTTTTAGTTAACAAGTAATTTTTGAATACTCACAATCTCTCTTTGAAAACAGTTTCTGTCATTATAGAATAAAAAATAAAGTCCCCTTTCCCCAAGATAAAAGGTTATATCCTTAAGGCATTTTTTACACATTTATATGCATATTTACATATATATCTTGGAAGATTTTAATAACATAAATGGATAAAATTATGACTATCAGAGGTAGAAATTTGGAGAGGTTATTATTGTTGTTGTTTTATTTTTTAATTTTTAATATTCCCTAGGAAACATTCTGGTATTAGGAAACATTCCTTTAGGAAACATTCTGATATTAGCACATGGAAGCAAATATGTCAAAATGGTTAATTTCCAGTACTGCTAATGTGTGTGATTGTTAATTTCTTCTTTATATTTTCTATATTTTGCCAGTTTCATATTTTAAAAAATTAAGAATAGTCCATGCCTGTCCTTCAGTACTTTTCATAGCTTTACTGTCACAAAGTTTATCACAGATCTCCTACATAGGGCTGGTTCTGGGTAAACTAACTGGTAAAGTGGGTTAATTTGTCTTGAACACATTCTGCTTATCTCCTAGCATCCCCATCCCTCTGTTCCCAGTACCAAATGCAACCCAAGGGCAGGTGAGGCCCACTACGTCAAGGTCTACTGCCCTCCTTGTTCAATGTTCAGTAATCTGGGAAAGCACCCTATCCTGTTGGCCAGTAAACAAAAATGTTCAACTTTGCTTGTACTCAAACAAATTTTAACATCCAAGGGGTGATAACGACCAGTGTTATTCAAGTTACAAAGAACTGAATATTCTCATGTTTTAACTTGGTGAGGAAAGCAATTGGTATACATACATATTTTTTCACACCTTTAACAATTTCATTTCTAGAAATTTGTCTAAGGAAATAAGGATTTAGTTGTAAGAAGTTTCAATGAGTAGAAGGCTATAAATTTTAAACAAAAACCTATGTGTCCAGTATTAGGATGTCTGTTAAAATTAAGTGTAATACAGCTATAGGCTGAGATATTTTGCAGTCATTAAAAAATCATTTTGTAGTAGAAGACTTTCAATAATCTGAGAAAATTTGTATAAAACATTTCTATGAGAAAAGGTAACTTACAAAGCATCTTGTGTAGTATAAATTCATGTTTTACCTCATGTAACATGTAAATTCATATAATATGTATATGTATATCTGTACATATATATCTATAATAATAATAACAATAATAATAATACCTAAGATTTATTGAGACTTACTATGTGCTAGTCACTATTCTAAGCACTTTACATACAGTGTCTCATTTAATTCTCACAACAACTCTATGAGTTGGGTACTGTTATTATTACAATTTTGCAAACTAGGAAGTCAGACATAGAAAAGTTATCTTCCCAAGGTCACACAGCTAGTAAATGAGAGTCAGGATTTGAACTCAGACAGTCTGACTCCAAAAACATATAAATATATACACACATATGCATGTACTTATATACATAACACATAGATATAGCATACATATACGCACACATACATCACAGTCCTAAAGGTTAAGCATTTAAGTTAACATTTTTCTTTGTGTTCTCTTCATACTCCACATTTAAAAGTTAAAAATATATCTTTTCCATATCCTATTAGCAGAATATTTTGATCTGTGCCAGGAAATACTACAGTATGTAATAGAGACTAATCTGATCCCCACTTGAATGGATCTTGTCCAGTTTTCCCTGGTCACACAAATGCCCTCTATCTCTTTCTCCATACATCTAAATTTTGATTGAGTGAGATCATTTCAAGCCCCATCTATTCTCTGAAGTTTTTTCAGATATTCTTTCTTTAATTCCTGTTGCACTTATAGACAGTACCACATAACACAGTATTTATTTGTTCTCGGATTGTTTTCTGTGTATTAGCTTTGGCTCCTCACCTAGACGCTAAGTTCTTTAAATACTTGCACCATGTCTCACTTTTTTGTTTTGTTTTGTTCCTGTCCCACCCCCATCACTTCTAGTACTGGCTCAATGCCAAATGTTAAATAAATACTTGATTACAGACTGACAGATGTTCTTAAAATAACATGACTGTAGTATAATCAGAGCTTTCTGAAAATTGTGATTTATTCATTAAAAGAATGAACTGATTCTAGTAATGAAAATTTACATACTGCAGGATATGCTGCAGAAAAAACTCATTTTAATAAATGGGTTAATAAGTATCCATCATTTCAATTCACTTAGTCTGAAACTGGATTTTTCATACAAACCTCCAGATATTAGTAATATCCCTGAAATAAATTCCATAAAAGATCATCCTACATCAATCTAATCAAATGATAATTAATTAAAACATGAGCTAAAGAAATAATTAGAGCTACAAAATATATGATGGTAGTATTGGGTTATAATCCATAAAATACATAATCTATTAATCCATAGTAATAAAAATAGTTGAATAAATATGAAAGAAAAGATAGCTTTTCTTTACAGAAGAATTCCAAGTAATAAAGGTAAAATGAATGAAGAAAATAGAAAATCACCATCAAGCAAACACATAGTAGTAACTGTAACAGGCAAGACCCACCAAAGGATGCTAAACTCAGTGGGCGAAATTTTGAGGAGAAACCCTAGAGTCTCAAAGAATCTTTACCAAGATACTTGTTAATTACAAAAGGGGACATAAGTAATCCTATTGTGGAAAAACCTGGCAGAAAAAAACTGACAGACCCCACCTTCACCAAGTGATCAAGGTCAATAAGACATATCACCAACATCATATACCCTTGACACTGAGAACACTACTTCTGCAGTGTTCTTTCCAAAAACATACAACTTCAGTCTAATCATGAGAAAACATCAGAAAAACCAAAATTAAAGGACATTCTAGAGAATAACTGACCATTTCTCTTCAAAGTGTCCAAGTCATGAAAGATGAAGAAGGTATGAGAAATTGTCATTTTGGAGATAACCAAGGAAACAGGATAACTAAGTGTTAAAAAAGGATCCCAGCTTAGATCTTGGAAGAGAAAAAGGACATTCATAGGAAAATTGATGAAATTAGAATGAGACCTATACTTTAAATAAATTGTTGGCTAACTCTGGCCCACAGGCTAAATCTGGCCCCACCACCTGTTTTATTTAAATAAAGTTTTATTGGAAGACAGTGATGGTCATTCATTTACATATTTCTATGACTACTTTCCAGCAATGTAATAGCTGAGTAGTTGTGACAGAGACTGTAAGTCCTGCAGAGTCTAAAATATTTACAATGTCAGGGCCAGCACCAGGGTGAGATGAGCCAGATACCTAGATTAAAGGAGGTACTCTCTCTCTCCCTCTCAAGTTTCTGCACCTTGAGCAACCAAGGCATAGGGAAGCTAAGTAATTTTCCCAAGGTCATAGAGCTAGCAAATGGTAAGATTTAAAGCCAGGTGGTCTGAAGTCAATAAGAAAAAGAACCAGCCAAAAGAAAAAAGAAAAAAAGAAAAGAAAAAAGAAAAAAGTCCTCTTTTCATTACTATTGAAATGGTGACTCAATATTTAAAAATCAAGTAAGATCCACACCAGAGAGGATGCCTTACACCACCAGAGTATGATGTCTGCATCAGTAAGGACTTTAGAAAACTTTACAGCATGTGCCTTTCATGTAAAATCTAATATAAGGAGAAAGAGTTGATTGACTTGGAATCAAGCTTCAGTAAATGTTTCTGAAATGAGGAGGTATGTTGTTTTCTACTCAACAGCATGAAAATCCTCTTTTAGTTTATATGTGTCACTTAATTAATTTCTAACATAACCTTCAAAATTTTAAGAACTATATACTAAAGCAAAAGAATGATACATGTGTGTCAACTCAGTTGTTACAAGCAGGATCAAGATATCAGGTTGCTTTGAAGTTATAACTGCCAAATGGTTTTAGAATATGAACATTTCTATTCAATTTTTTAGAGCATCAAATCAAAGAATATTTGAAGTAAAGGAAATCCATCCAATACAAATAGAGTAAAGAAATGTCACACTAAATACTCAAAAATGGAATAAAATATTTTTTAATGGGAAGGATACATATAAAGAGAATTAACAAAATTGTGACAGGTCATTTCATTTTTCATAAACAGTTATCTACATGTGCTGTGCCAGTGACAGAATCAGTGAAATACATCCAGAGGAGGAATGTCAAGATAATCCTTTTATTCTCCTTTTAATATATGCCACAGTACATACAGAGAAGTATGACTGTACCTGGTAAACACAAAATGAAACTGTTATAAACATTATAAATAAGCAATGGGATCTTTTTTTTAAAGTCTACTCAAAATTAATCCTTCTCTTTTGTAGACTGAAAAGACGATAACAGAACTATGAGAGAATGACTAAACAGTCAAGAGATTTAATATGGGGATATAATACTTACTTTATAACTTAGCATGATAATATTTTTTTAATTCAAATTGTGAAGCTTATCAAGTTAAATTACATTCCTTTGATTTTAAATAGTTCCTTCAAAAATTTTTGGCAATAGTATAATCTAAAGTACGAACAAGACATATAGTAAAAATGGTAATAAGCTTTCTCCATTGTTATAAGCAAAATTGCCACCAAAGTAAACAAAAGTAACATATTATCTTACAGGACAACTATGTACCTAAAAGAGCATTATAACCTAGTGTGTGTGTGTGTGTGTGTGTGTGTCTGTGTCTTTGTGTCTGTGTGTCTGTGTGTCTGTGTGTGTCTGTGTATGTGTGTTTTTAACTACGAGGTACCTGAAATAACTTCCTCAAAGTGATAAAGATAGAGATTTTAATCCTTTGTGTCCAAAATCACATTCTATTCTCCAAAGTACATTTTATTGCTAAATTCCAGCCATGTAAAAAAAATATAAATAGAAAAAACATTTT
The DNA here is from genome assembly GCA_028627145.1 of Eidolon dupreanum. Classification (NCBI taxonomy): domain Eukaryota; kingdom Metazoa; phylum Chordata; class Mammalia; order Chiroptera; family Pteropodidae; genus Eidolon; species Eidolon dupreanum. The sequence continues at coordinate 38,951,505 of CM053506.1, forward strand.
GCTTTAAAAAATCGTAATATTAATACCTATATTTTAGTAATAAAATAGATATTTTAAATATACATTTACAAAATAGAAAATAATATGGATATATTTAATAATATAATTGAAATAAACTTCATAGTCATCTCAACAGTATTTAAAATATTGAAAACTGGTAAATAAATGAAATATTTAACAAGAGAATAATCAATTGTGGTGAAACAATAAAATGAAATATTATGTAATCATTAAAATATGTATTAAGAGTGTTTAATCACATGAAAAAAATTCTTGTTATAATGTTATTAGATAAAAAGCAAGAATCCACAATTATATATAATATCCTCTTGAACATGTCTTCAAAAAACAAGTATAGGAAAAAGACTGGAGATTAATATACCAAACATTAATAGTGTAACCCTTGGGAGGTAGAACTCTAAGTAAGTTTTTCATAATCTAAAAAACTTTACAACCCTTACAATTGTCTATGGGGACCTTTAAAAACATTATTCCATTTTAAATCAAGTGAACACTACAGACCTTTCACATGCTTTATGTCAGAAGCCACCCTTTTAAGAAGTAATTTCTCTCACACAATTTGAAATATTAACATAAAGGATGTTTCTTCGTTTATATAAACATAAAAGTACATATTTTAATAAAACATTTTAAAATGACTCATTATTAGAAAATTACATTTCATCTCAATTAGAGTGTAAATTACCATACTAAAGATATAGCTTACGTAAACTACTGAAACATAGCCAAAAGCAATTACAACAGAATTTCAAATATCTACTTTAAGTATACTTGAAATAGAGTCTGTCTATGGCCATGTACCAGAATATACATATTCAATCAGTAGTGTCCATAAAATTGCAAAAGGACACTATTCAAGTAAAGACTTAACACACATTTAAAACCTTAACTTTCTCTGAACCAAAAGTGCTTTAAAATAGTACAAGATTAAGGGTTTTAAGCAATGTGACTAAAAGTGTAAAGTTAAAATCTTAAATAAAACTTGAAATACTGTTGTGAAAAAACAGCATTATCTACTGTCTTACCGAAGACAGTTCATCACATCCCAGTAACATGTAGTAATCTTCAGTATCTTCCAATCTGTAATTCAGTATTGCGTCCATTTAGATCGCTAAATAAATTCTTCTTCCCCCTGGAACAAGAGTAACAATGAGCTGCAAATTAACAGGGAAAGCCTTTTTAAATCTGGTTTACAGCAGCACATTCAAAATAGCGTTAACTGGATTTAAGGCTGGCCAGTCAAAACACAGATGTCGTCATAGACTTTTGTAAACTCTACCTTTCATTGGCTGTTAACAGAAGAGAAAAGAATAGCCCATGTACCTAACTGTTGCAGTGCTGCCTGGGACTTGTAGTTTGAGTTTAGGTAAGTGATGGAGATGAATCATTCATCTCACAGGTAAGCAAAGACTCTCCCGAAGTTAGCTATCTCTCCATTTCATATTTTTTTTTTTATCTTTTTCTTTTTTTTCAAAAGATAGAAGAAAATGTGAAGCAATATATTAAAATTTCAGGATTTGTTGGATATAAGCAGTGGGCGTTTTTCTGAGTGTCTAGAATATTTCAGAATTTTTTAAATAGTTTGAGTAGAAGAAATAAACTAAGAGCAAATATTCATTCATTTGATAATTTATTCATTTGACAAATATTTATTGAAGACCTATTTTGTGCCCAGCACAACTATAGGAAAAGGTGTGGTAAACAAATCTCAGTTTTTAAGGAGCTTACATTCTGAAGGAAAGAGGTAGACAAGAAATACACAAACAAGATCATTTTAAAATAGTGATTTGTATTATAAAGGAAATAAAATAGGACAGTGAGAAGGACAACTGTCTGATGATAGGGGTGGATTCAGCATGCCATTCTCCTGGACTGGCTCTCTCCAGATTCAGGAGTGTGTCTGACCGAGAGGGGTTGCTGAGAGTGAGTCTGTGTTTCAGCTCACTGTGGCCCAAGGTAATTCTGCTCAAGTCTAGGATTTAGAGAAGGTAAGTGGTCAGTTATACAACATCTTATACAACAGCCTTAACCCTTTAAGTGCCCCCCATAAATAATTACCTTGGAAAAAAATTCATTTTCATTGAGCCCAACTATAGACACCTTTTTTAAGGTTTATTTCTGAAGAGAACAAAGTATTAAAGCACCATTTTTATTAATACTTCATTATATACCCTCTCTTGCTAAAAGTTCTGTATGAAATTTTTAAATAAAGTAATTTTGTTTTAGAAATTTCACATCCCTTGAGATATTTGGAGGCCTACTTGGGTATCACAAAATCCTGACCAGAATAACTGACAAATGGCCTTAAAATGATGTGAAGTTCTGGCTATGTAAAATTATTTCTCAAAAAATTAAACATAGAATTACTATATGATACAGCAATTCCATTTCTGGGTATATACCCAAAGGAACTGAAAGCAGGGATTTGAACAGGTATTTGTACACGCATGTTCGCAGCATCATTACTCACAATAGCCAAAAGGTAGAAACAATCCAAGCATCCACTGACAGAGGGATAGATACAAAATGTGGTTTATACATATAATGGAATATTATTCAACCTTAAGAAGGAAGGAAATTCTGACATAGGCTGCAACATGGATGACCCTTGAAGACATTATGCTAAGCAAAATAAGCCAAACGCAAAAGGACAAATTCTGTATGGTTCTACTTATGTGAGATACCTAGAGGAGTCAAATTTAGAGACAGAAAGAAAAATGGAAGTTTCTAGGGACAGCAGTGGATGGACGAATGGAAAATTATAGTTTAATGGGTATGAAGTTTCAATTGGGGAAAATGAAAAAAATTCTGTGGTGATGGTTGCACAATAATGCAAATGTACTTAATGCCACTGAACTGTACACTTAAAATAGTTAAAATGGTAAACTTTATGTGATATATTATCTTACCACAATTAAAATGAAAAGTGGTGTGAAGTCTCTCAAACACCAAACAACTCTTACCAAAAAAAAAGTATTGCTCTGTTACTCTCCATCATGAGAACAGTCAGGAAAATGCTTTAATGTTGTTCTGAAGGACTAGAAAAGATGACTATGAAATGAAGTTTTGTAAACACTTGCTCGTGTTTTATTAAATACAACTCGAAGTCTCTTTTTCCTGAACCACAATGTTCTCACATTCTGCATTTTAAAGTCAGTAAAACTTTAACTCAACATCTACTGGCTACAGAAGAAATTGGTAATAACCTTTCTGAAATGGAAATCTGCATATCAAAAGTCAGAATTTTACATGATCTTTGTCTAAGCAATTCCATACCTAGGAACTTATCCAAAGATTATAATCAAGAATGTGTACAAAGATATAGCAATAATGATAGCTATCTTCACCAAAAATATGGTTATAATAATAAAAAATGTTTAGAGAAGTTAAAAGTCCAACAATCACATAAATAATGGTCTGCATACAGTAGTATACCATGCAGTCATTTAAATGATGTAGAAACATATTTAACACCTGGGGAAAGTTAAAAAAAAGTACGTACTATGTAAAAATTCACTGAGCACTGAGACTATGCACGTTACTGGGTCTAAGTTATATCAAATTTATCTCAATTTAAACAGTAAAAAATATAAAATTTAAATTTTAAAAGTCAGTATGGTATGATCTCAGTTTTATGAATATGCATTGTACATGTACATACATTGTAAAAATATTTATAAAATATATATATATATATATATATATATATATATATATATATATACACCAAAATAGACCAGTTGTCACTAGATAATGAGGTCACAGGTAATTTATATTTTATTCCTTTTACTCATCTACATTTGCTAAAAGGAACATACATTATTCTTGTAATAAAAAAAAGAAGCAATAAAAAAGCAAGTAAAAACTACAAAATGTCAAACTTTACATAATTTACTGACTAAATGAAATGAATCCTGCCATCACAGAGCTCCTCCTCTCACAAGTGTCTTGGCCCCTCTCCAGTCTCATTGGTAGGTCCAATTATTGTATATTCTTCTGAATGACTCCTTGCTTATAGAAATCATGGTACATGGAACAAAGCCCAAATCTGCCCCTTATTCCTTGAATAGGAATATGCATTAATCGCCACACCTTCCATATCAATAAATTAATTTGGTTGAGAATATAAGATTAATTCGAATGAAACATTAACACATTACATAATCAAATGCTAAATTGTGTGGTTTTGAGGGAAAATCTAACAGGAATTCATAGAAGCTTTCACAAAATGGAAGGTGGAAGGGGCAAAACGCCTAAGTTGTCATAGAGATGAAAATGCCCATAGCAAGTTCAGGCAAAGGTGAGAAAAACAATCTTGTATCAAGTGTGTTGAAGAGAAAAGCCTTTAAACTTAGTACTGAAGAGACCTGGGCCAGCACGTGGAGAGAGAGCCTTGCCGCTCAGGAAAAGGCTATTGAGGAAGAACGAAGGCAGCAGGGATCTGCTGTAGCTTCTTGAGCTTCTAACATGTTAAAAATGGAGCTTTAAGATTAATCTGGTGGCTGTCTGCTTTTGGAGGAAAGAAAAGCTGAAAAACAATGACAAAAACAGTTAAACCATCAATTTGAGAGTTAGGCCTACTTTTATTTTAAATTTTGTTTTTTTTTTTTTTTTTTTTTGAACAGACAATGCATGCACACAGTAAAAAATTTGAAAGGTACAAAAGGGCAGGCATGAAACGTAAGTGTCCATCCACCCTTGATCTTCTGGCCACCAATTATCTTCCCTAGAGGAAACCACTGGTAACAGTGTCTTATGTTTGCAGATTCAGTCTGTGCATTTACACACACACACATATATATCTGTACAGGTTTCCCGATATCCAAAAGTAGGGTGTTTCTATGACATTTCATAAGCGAAAAAGACATTAAACAAAGAAGCAATTATCATTAATTTATATGGAAAAAACTGGGGATGTTCCCGACCCCTCAGAATAACCTACCAAATCATAACAAATAACATATAAAACGTAAAATAATATGAACTTATAGTAAAAGCAATGGATTCTCACTGCTCAGGGTATGTGCTGTCTCTGTATTGGCTTCCTGCAAAACAAATACTAAATGCTATTTTTGCTTTTTGCCTTTTATCATAAAAGCGAAACCCTCTTTGGATTTATTTCGGTTAGCAAAAACAGGTACTAATGTAGATCTGTCGTAAGAGTGAAGTGACATTAAGACAAATTTTCAAAAATTGGGAGATACTTGTATATCATATATATAAAATATATATGAGTCCTTTTGCCAAACATTTCCAATCTTCAGCGCTTACAAACAATACTGCACCGAATATTCTTGTTCTTAGGTTCTTTCATTCGTGTTGGCACATTTTTTAGAAAAGAAAATGAACGTATATCAGTCAGTAGGGATTTACTGAAAGCTTACTGGATATTAGTGGGCCCAAGTACCTGTAGTTTTTGCTATTTTTTCTTTTAAATAATTCTGTGATAACATTTTTTGCTCCCTTTACATCTTGTAATTGAATTTTACCAAATTATTATTCCATGTAAGTATAATGTATGTGACAAAATAAAATCTACTAAAGGTTTTCATACTTTTCCTCAATAACCTTAAGATCAGGCAATTCTAGAGAATAGACTACACCTGTATCATAGTATATTATTATATTATTTACCAAACTGTGGTCTACGTTTCTGACACCTTGACTCTAAATGTCTCCTCCTCCTTCCTTCTTGCCCCCCAACTCACAATACCCTTTGGGGCAAGGGTTAAAAATAAAAAGAAAGAGCTCATATAATAGAATGAAATAAGGAGGCAGTTTGAAAACGTTGCATTTGAGCTTGCCTGAAAATACTATAGGATTTATTGTACACACACAAACTATATATATATTTCAACACTGGTATTCTAGGACATGCCAAATATACTTCTGATCCTTAAAGTACTTCAATAGGCACCCAGTTGAAGGTATCCTTTATATTGTAATGTTGCAGGTTTGCACATCATTACTGGTTATTTTCCTCATTTTGATATCTCCACATCTATTTTCACTGTCAGAATTCAATAAAAAGCTCCTTCACAGCTTGTTTTAAGCCTCTGAGTTTTTGTTGTTTTTTAATAATAATGCTGACTGGCTCAATTATGAGAGTACATCCCTAAAATAAAGTTCAGTTTGATCAGGTCTTCGATGAAATGCTTACAGTTCCATTTTATAATCAGAGAAAAAAGAGAATTTTGAAAGAAATGCCCAACCAGACAGTCCTCATATTTTTCTTATTATCAACACTAATACAAATTTTACATTCCTTTTTTAAATTAATTTTTATTTATATCAATGTTATACATTCTCATGAGTTTTGGGTTTGTTTTTTGTAAAGACAGAGCATTCCACGGTTTATAAGAAAAAAGTGGAAGACTTTCCTCACATCTCCTTCTACCTAGAGGCAAATACTGTGAAACATTTTAGTTATTTCTTCCTGCATTTTTTACCCTTTTTCTAAATAATGTTTGTGTTTCAGAACTAAGTACAAAGTTTTGCACTACTGCATCTACACTGAAGCCTTGATCATACAATAGCAAGATGACAAAAACAGGCCTGAATAAAAGCCAACTCTAAATTTCACTAATGAGGCAATATAAAAAAAAATTTGGGGTCATATATCTATATATTACATATAAATATAATGTATGTATTACACTATAATAAAATACCTATATACAATACTTAACTTTCATTATTTAGTTGTATATAAACTGATAAAATAGCCCCTTATACTATTCACTTTTTAAATTTACTCAAATATACATATTTAAAATCTTATATTACAAAAAAAAGTATTAATTTAGGAATAGTACTGATCTTCCACTGTATGAGAAACTTTGTGAGGTTACAAGTATAAGGCATCTATCTTTTTTTCTAAAGGGTAATTTTGGGAAATTTGGGAACTATACTTCAATAATTCTTAGGTTTTAAAATCATTTTCATAATTTTTTTCTCTTTTTAAGTTGCATATTGATTAGAAAAGTTTTCATTACTTATTTTAATAAATATTAGCAATCTTTTGGGTATTGTTCAGAGGAAGCATTAAAACAAGATGAGTGAATGGCTTGAGAAAAGTTGGAATGCCACTTATTTATTTCTATTCTTTTCCCCTAAACTAACCTTTGAAATTTCTGGAGAATCTCATGGTGTATTTTTAACATTCACTGTTTTTTCCTCCCTAATTATAAAGGTAACAAAAATCATGTTGGGACCACTGGTTAATATTTTGAGAAAATGATAAATGATCAAGCTAGAGCCATTCCTCCTTATACCAAAATAAATTATAGATAATCAAATAACCCAGAAGCCATTACAAAATTAATAAACATGACTACATAAGAATTTAGCATATTTGTGTAGTCAAAAAATACAAAAGCAAAATCATAAGGTAAATAAGGTACAAGTAAAATAATTTCACGATCCATGAGAGACAAAAGGCTAACCTCTCAAATTTACAAAAAGTATAGATAGATCAGTAAGAAAAAAATTAACAACACAAAAGAAAACTGAGCCAAGAATATGACTATTTTCAGAAATATTAATGGCCAATAAATATATCACTAGGAGCACAACCTCGCTCATAATTATGAAGCTGCTGATCAAAGGAAGATAACTTGTTCACCTATTAGAGAAGCAAAATTTCTAAAGTCTTATAATATCCACTGCTCAAGCAGAAGTGACAAATAAGCACTTTCATACATTCTTGGATAAGAGTGTAAATTGGTACAATTCAGCAATTAGGGAGTTTATCAACTTTTATAAAGTATCTCATTGCCTGGGCCATTTTGTCTGAATTTAACCTGTGGGTGTACATCAAAATATGTTCAACGCAATCGCTGCAATATTTTTTATAACACAAAAATTGGAAACAACCAAAATGTCCCTCAATGTTGTGGAGAAGAGCAGTGGATTGATAAATTATGGTATTTGTGTAATGAACTACTATATAGCCATTAAAAAGAGTAAGATAGCTCTTTTTTGTGCAAGTATGAAAAAATCTCTGAAATGGATTATCAAAAGAAAAAAGATTCTGCTCAGCAAAAGAAATTATCAACAAGGTAAAGAGACAACCATCGAATGGGAAATATATTTGCAAGCAACACTTCTGATCAGGGCCTAATATCCAAAATATGCAAAGAACTCATATAACTCAATAACAACAAAAAAACAAATGATCCAATTAAAAAATGGGCAGAGGACTTGAACAGACACTTCTCCCTAGAGGACATACAAATGGCCAACAAATATTTGAAAAGATGATCAACATCGCTAGCTATTAGAGAAATGCAAATCAAAACCACAATAAGATACCATCCCTCACTTGTTAAAATAACTATAATCAACAGGACAAGTAATAACAAATGTTGGAGAGGATGCAGAGAAAAAGGACCCCTCATACACTGCTGGTGGGACTGCAAATTGGTACAGTCACTATGGAAAACTCTGTGGAGGTTCCTCAAAAAATTAAAAATTGATCTAGCATAGGATCCAGCAATCCCTCTACTGGATATTTACCCCAAAGACTTTAAAACCCATATTGAAAAAGATATGGGTTTGCACACGGCTGTTCATAGCAGCATTATTCACAATGGCCAGGACATGGAAGCAATGGAAATGTCCTATGACAGATGATTGGCTAAAGAAGCTGCGGTACATGTATATAATGACATATTACTCAGCCATAAGAAGAGATGCCATACTGCCATCTGCAACAACATGGATGGACCTCAAGATAATGCTAAGCGAAATAAGCCAGACAGAAAAAATTGAAAATCACATAATATCACTTATATGTGGGATATAAACGTAAAAGCAACAAATGAACAGGACAAAGTGAGACTCATGGACAGAGATTATAGTCTGGTGGTTCACAGAGCGTTCGGGGTGAGTGAGGAGAGGGTAGGTGGACGATTAAGGGGGGGAGGGGTCAAATATGGGGAGTAGGAGGATGGTGAAGTGGGTAAAGGGGATCTAGTGTATGGTAGCTGAAGGAAACTGGAATTTGGGTGGTAAACACAATAGAATGTATAGATGTCAATTTGTAATGTACACCTGAAAATTATATAATTGTATTAAGCAATGTTACCCCAATAAACTTAATGAAAAATAAAAATAAAAAATAAATTTTAAAAAAGAAAAAGGAAGGTTGAGGAAAGGTATTCCAGCATTCTCTTTTGTGAACTTTTTAATAAAGTGTACATTTGCACCTACATTTTTTTTTCCTTTAAAAAGTGTTTTCCTTTTAAAGGCGGGAGCTGGGCAGGTAGAGACAAAAGGCTTTTAGTTTCAGCTTATTCCTTTGGGAACTGTATGAATCAATGCGGTCTTCCCACCTCTTTTGTTTTCTTTATGGTTTTCAGTATTTTAAAAGAGCAAATGTCATTTCCTTTATTTACATATGCTCGCTGAAGAAACCCTTTAAAAACGTATGAAATAGGGTAGAAATCAAGTAAAATTTTTAAGAGTTAAAGCTCTTTGTACCTCAAAAGCGACACGTCAAACGGCCAATCTCAGGACTAACCAGACCAGAAATACCGCTCAGTCCACTCCCAACCGGAAGTGTCCGCCGTCGCCAGGACTACAGCTCCCAGGAAACATCCAGAAACCGCGTGAACGCGACTACGGGAGACGTTCCCATCACTTCCGGCCTGCCGGAAACGACGCTCAGCAAAGTGTCCTTTTGTATTATTACGTTATTGTGCTACCTTTAAGTGGGGAGAAAGAAACAAGTAAAACTCAGCTCAAACGTAAAAGAGGAAGGCTGGAACTTAAGAGTCTGCAAACCTTACAAGCTCTGAGCGAAGACAGAAATTAGGCGCCTCTCCCCACCAGAGTCATGCCGAGGTGTGCCCCGCGTCTGCTTTTCTTTCCAGTCTCTTGCCGTATTTCTCTCGTGCAAAACAAACCTTCACCTTTTCCCTGTGATTCTTCGGAACCCGAGCTTCCTGAGAGCTAGGTCCGAGTTCCAGAAACTGCCTGCAACCCTTCGGCCAGATTTCCCACAACACAGGCTCCCACTCCGGGCTCAGGCAGGGGTCCTGGACACCATTTGTGTGCCCTCTGAAAAAAAGTCCTGGATTCTGATTTAGCTTCTAACCTTCAACGTCCGCTCGTCAGAATCTATTGCTCTGTTCCAGCTTAAGATCTGGTGAAAAGACAACAATCTGCCAAGACCTTATCCTCTCGTGTTTCAGTTCCTCCATTTGTAAAAGCCTAATAAAATCCCTTTTGACTGCCAAAGCTAAACAGCATTCTGAGACAAGAACAGGATATGTTTTAGAAGAGCCTTTCTGTTAAATCAGACAGAGAATAGAATTTGTAAATGATTCTTTAGAGGCTGTCGAAACTTTGCTTTGAAGTTTTAATCAAATGCAGTGACAAATGCTAGTAATCCCCTAATAGTAGTGTAGGGGATATCAATAGTGGGCAGTGTTGTGCATGTGGGGACTGGGGGTATATAGGAGCTATGTATTTTTTGCTCCAGCAAAATGGAGGTATATAGGAACTATGTATTTTTTGCTCCATTTCGCTTTGAGTCAAAAACTGCTCTAAAAAAGTTTATGAATTTAAAAAACAATAGTAACAACAGGAAGTATAACTACCATTAGTGAGCTCCTACTATGTGCCAGTGGTAAAATTAGGATTCAAACCTTGCTATATATGACTCCAAAGCCCATCCTGAAGAAAATGCATAACAATGCTACATCAAATTATCTGGCCAGAACTTTGGCATATTAGAAAACGCACCTGACAATGCCGTTGGGAAGCCTGATTTCTAGTATCAACTCTCCACTGGCTCCTTGTTGAGGCACACTTCCTTGATTTGTGAAGGATATCAGACCAGAGCAATGATTCTCACAGGTGCACAGGAATCACCTGGTGATCTGGTTAAGATGCAACTTATGCTTCAGGATGAGGTCTGAGATTCTGCATTTATGACAACCCCCAAGTGAAGTCCCTGTTGATCCAGGGACCGCACCTGGAATAGTAAAGGACCCGATAATCTGTGAGATCTCTTTGATGGCTAATAACACTCGATCATTCTTTCCCCTTTAACCTTAGTGCCTTTACTTTCAAGGAAATTTTAAAGGATCTGTCAAAAAGGTGAGTGACCGAAGGTTTCAATTTGAAGCCAAAAAATAAAAATAAAAAATGACTATTTAAACAATGAAAATGTCTCTCGAAAGATATATACACACACACA
>CM053506.1:38963231-39251882 GCA_028627145.1 Eidolon dupreanum
ACACATACACATATACCAATGCAAGGACCCTCCTGTAGACCAATTAAAATGAACTCTCTTGGGGTTGGGGTATGGGTATTTTTTAAAGCCTTACACAGTGACTCCAAATGTACAGAAAGGTATGACCTAGATCCTGGGTATTAATCTCATACTTAAGAAATATTAATGAATAAAAAAACAAGAAACACCTTATGAATACTTTCTATGTCCTAGGCCCCAATCCTCTTTGGGAAATTCAGAGAATCCATTTGAACCAGTGATAATTTATAGATACCATGTGATTCTGTGAAAGCCCAAGCTTGCCAAATGAATGTCTGCAGAAAGTAATTGAAATCTAAATATAGAATAATACTCATGAGCTGCTTCATGGATCAGTAAAACTCTTTGAGTACATGATGTGGGCCTAGCACTGTGGGAGATATATATTGTTTTAATGGTTCCTCACAGAGAATTTGCATTGCAATTAAAAAGAGACAAGATTGAACTTGCGACCCATAGATCAGCCCTACCAAACCATGTCTCTAAAACATTGTGAATTAGTTGCCAACATTTTAAAATTGAGAGATTTTACTTAAAATTACAAGCTTCTACCTCCTCTTGAAAACTTGGAAGATCTGACAGTTTGGGTTCACTTGCCATTCCCAGTGGCAACATTTGCCTGGAGCTGAAGGAAGAATATCCCCCTATAGATGGATGGGGCCTGTGCTATTGAGTTTGTCTCAATCTCCTAACTCCCAGTTACTTTCTGATGCTTAGGTCATCTGTCGGTTGCCAGGCATTATCACTTATATTTCTGTGATAGAGTTAAGAGGAAAGTGAAATATTTCTAAATCCCTATTTTTATCAAATATAGAACAACAAAATAACAAGAATGCCCCATATTTCAAGAAAAACAAGAAGACATAGTCCTTTGACAAAATAAAGACCATTATATCAAGTTCTCTGCACTCACATCCTGGCGCCTATACACATCTTAGTTTATGACCCATGATCTACACTGATTGAAGTATATACTCAATATCTATCCAAATAAAAAAGTAATATATTCAAGTATAGACTACTAGTTAAATGCGTGTGGTACTGAGTCAGACAGTTCCAAGCTACCATTTACATGATCTATTTTATGGCCCTAGACCTCAGGTTGCCCTTCTCCAAAGGGGATGACAACAGCCTCACAGGGTTGATTTGAGGATTGAACAAGGTGACATGAATTAACAATGTATCTGGTACCCAGTGACAGCACCCTCAATATCAGCTGTTTTTATCCTGGTAAGGAAGGGCTAAGGAATACATTTAGGAAGGACAAAATGAGTCATTAGGGAAGTTATGTACAAGGGGTGAACTGACCAAAAGGGAAGGAAGACATATCCTGTCCAGGTGGAGAGAAGACAGGATAGTATAGGACTGAGCAAAAGCTTAGAAGAGGTGGTGACCAGGGCCTGGATATTTAAGTTATATACTTACAAGACAACCGAACTGGAGATTTTTTCTCATGTTTTAATTTTAAAATCTAAAGACTTTGCTGGCCCTGCTTCATGATATACAGTAAATGACTGTGACAATCACTGTAGTAATTTGGGGGTATTTATCACTCACCATTTGCAAAGAATTACAGAATTTCAAGAATTCAAACTTCTAAGTGTTTCAGAGTTCCATTAAAGATATTTTAACACTAGGATGCTTGTGCTTGGACACAGTCACCAGTACTACCTCATGATCACCACTAGAGGGACTAGAACCAAAGGAATCATGGTGCTTCTAGGTACAGTATTCTTTCCCAGATTACCACTCGACATTCTGTTTTGTTGTTTTTTTTTTTTTAACTTTTTGAAGCATATTTCTTTTTTTATGCATTTTTAAATACTTTTAAAAGTCTAAATCCTACTGGAAAATAGGAAATTAAAGGGTCCTATTGACTGTCATCCCTAATTCCAACCCACAAAATAGCCACTCGATAACATTAATAATTTTGTGTCCTTCCAGATATTTTCAGTTTATATATAAATGTATATATTGTTCTTTTATTTAAACCCATAATTTGTCCCATGACTGCCACTCTGACTTCATCTCCTACCACCTTCTGCATGCTGTATAGACCATAGTCCAGATCTTCACACTTGCCATCTAGTTCTGGTCTCAGGACATTCGCACTCACTAGTTATCTTCCTAGACCATTCTTCTCCCAAGTCTTCTTCATTCAGGTGTCAGCTCAGATGTCACTTCCTCAGAGAGGCCTTTTATGATACACATCAAACAACTATTTTCCAACCCATATCACTCTCCATCACCATGTTTGAAATTACCTTGTTCATTTGTGCACTTACCTACCTACTCACTACTAAAATGTAATCTCCATAATAACAAGAGACTTGGCTGCCTGGTTTACTTCCATATCTCTAGTATCTAGAGCCTAAATTAGAGACTCAAAAGTATTTGTTAATCGAATAAATGAAAGAGTGCTGTACATACTACTCTTTTTTTTTGTATACATTATTTTGCAACTTATTTTTCCACTTAATGTAGCTTGTACAAGTTGTATTTTACTTTTTGTAGACATTTTAATTTTATTTCAGTTATGTTCTTATTTTTTTAATTTAATTATTTTTAGGCTAGATATTCCCATGTCTCAAAAATAAAACAATATAAAGAGGTATTCAGTGAAAAGTCTCACATTCACTTCTATCTACTATCTATCTGGTCTCTCAACCAAATAACCTTATATTGTATTAGTCTACCGTGCATCCTTGTTTATGCAAATACACACATACATATACTTATTATTTTTTTTTCCAATTTGCATGAAACAGTAGCTTGTTATATATACTATTCTGCACCTTCATTCTTTTAACAGCTACATGGTACTTGTAATTTGTATAGATTTATGATTTATTTTACTCAATTCTCTACCAATGGACTTTTTGGTTGTTTTAATTTTTTTTATTATAATCAATGTAAAAATTGTTTTCATGCTCAATGAATGTATGGTAGAATAAATTCCTGGAAGTAGAATGAGTAAATCAAAGGTGTATGTACATTGAATCAAGGAAGATCTTATCAAACTTCATTCCAAGAAGGTTGCCTCAGTTTATATTCTCACCAACAATGTACAAGAGCACCAACTTCCCCACACCCTCGTCCATGATATTATAGACCTGAATATGTTTGCCAGTCTGATGAATGAAGAACAGTTGCTCATCGTTGTTTTGATTTTCATTTCTCTAATTATGAATGAAGCTGAACATCTTTTCACATTTAAAAATAACTTCATAGATATATAATTCACCCATTTAAAGTATACAATTGAATGGTTTTTAGTATATTCACAAATATCACCATATTTGCACAGATGTGCAACCATCACCACAATTTTAGAACATTTGCATCATCTCAAAAAGACACCCATATTCTATAGATATCGCTCCCCTATCCCTCCATTTCCCTCAGCCTTAAGAAATCACTAATCTACTTTCTGTCTCTATAGATTTGTCTTTTCTGGACATTGCATATAAATGGAATCATATATGTGTTTTCTTTTGACTGTCTTCTTTCACTTAGTATAATGTTTTAAGATTCATCCACGTCGTAGCATGTATTGGCACTTCATTCCTTTTTATGGCCAAATAATACTCAATGGTGTGGTTATATATTTTTTAATTCAGTTGTCAGTTGATGGACATTTATGTTGTTTTCATCATATTTTTTCAACAACATAGCATTTTAGAGAAGTCAAGGACCTTAGAATTGTGACAATGAGACTACACTTAGCAAATAGTCTCCTTAATTACTATACCTGAAGAGTCAGTACAGGTGGGTAAAATAGTAGGCTAGGAAACACAACACTGAAAATATCAACCTTGCCACAGGAAGGTAAAATTACACAGGAAGGTTCTCTGTGTAATTTCAATATTTGTCTTCTTTGAGCCTTAGATTCTGTATTAGCCTGCTCAAGCTCCCATAACAAAAGACCGTATACTGGGTGGCTTAAACAATAGGAATTTTTTTTTTCTGCAGTTCTGGAGGTCGAGAAGTCTAAGACCAAGGTGCCTACCAGTTTGCTTCTCTGGTGAGGGACTTCTTTCTGGTTTGCAGATGGCCACCCTCTAACAGTCCTTATATCACAGAGTGGGAGCTCTAGTCTCATACACTGAAGGACTTTTAACATTTGTGGTGCTCTGAACTAATAAATGCCAACAGTGGTCTCCAGTTATTGTGACTATGGAAAATACCCCATATATTTCCAAATGGTGCATGGGGTGAGGTAGTACTGATAAAATCTTATAGTCCAACTCCTGCAATTTATAAGTGAGGAAACTGGAGTCAAGAAGTCACGGAGCCAGGTGATATGACTTCTTCACAAGTGTTCCTTCCATTGTTGTATGTAATACTTAATTCTCCCTCTCGTTACTCAAGTTTAAAGCAGGAATAGTTCTCCGCTGGAATCCCATCCTTACCTGCCCACATCTTTCTTGCCATTTCTTCTTTATTCCTTTTTTCTCATTTTGCAACACAGTAGGTTCGAGTCAAATTAAACCATTTCATTCATTTATTTTAACGAATATTTATTGGCTAACCCAATGAGTTTCAAGTTCTGGACTAGGGGCTGGGGATTCAGTAGTGAACAAAACAGACACAGTCCCTACCCTCATGGGCAAAGTGAAGGAGGTGGACTATTTTAAAGTAGACTAAACACATAAAAATATATAATCACTAGTTGTGATAGTGGCAGGAATGAAAAGAACCCAAGGAGAACCTAATTTAGAATTAGGACAGCAGGGAATGTCTCTGAGGGAACTAGGTGACCTGTGTGGCTAGAACACCAGCATTATGAGCACAGGGTAGAGTTGGGAGACAATGCTGGAGGATTAAAAGAGATGCAGGGCCTTATTGGTCACAAGGAGCTTGGATTTAATCCAAGACTATTAGGAAGCTATTAAAGGTTTTCTGCTGTTGATTAGCATGATCCAATTTGTGTTTTTTTGAAAGATCACTGTGAGGGTATATGAAGTTTGATTCAATTTCAATGAAGTTCAAGAACAGGCAAAACTGATCTAGGATGGTAGAATTCAGAAAAGTACCTATGGTAGAGGGTAAAGATTGACTTAAAGGGACATAAAGATGTTTCCTGGAGTGATGGAACTGTTCCATGTCCTGATTGAGTTGGTGGGTACACAAGTGTATTCATTTAGCAAAACTCATCAAAATGTAAGTTAATATTTGTGCATTTCACTGTATGTACATTTTACCTCAACTAAAAAATAAAGATCACTCTGGCTGCAGTTACTTAAGTGAAGCAGTTTCAGGGTTCAAACTACATAAAACTGAGGTTTTAGAATGTTTTTTAAAACCTGAGGCCCAGAAAAATTAATTTAGAGTCTCTCAGGCCTCAAAGTATCATTTAGTTCATTTAAAACTACTTTGCTTTAAAGAAAGATGATACTTTCTATATAGATCCTGTGGAATATATGCTCTAAATATCAATTAGACCCAAATATCTTATTTATCCTTGAATTCTTACCATAGACTAAATCAAACAGTTTGGTTTATAAATATACTAACTTAAATGCAATGAGCATCTGCCTGGAAGGCAAGATCTGGGCATCCCAGCTCTCTCCAAAGGTGCCCCTTAGTGGGGCTTCACTGAATACTGGAAATCAGCTGAGCAGGGTTAAAATTGTTAAGAACTGGGTCCCACCCCCAGAGATTCCAATGTAACTAGTCTAGGGTGTGACCTCAGTATTAGGATTTTTAAGAGCCCCCCAGAGAGAAGTCAAGGTTGGAAACCAAAGCCTGCCCAGTTCCACCCAGATTTCATTCTTCTGTCTTTAAAATGACTCCTACAAAATGTCACATTTTGCATAATAAAGGCCCTAGAAACTGCTATTGCCTTCTGTTGGATTGTTGAAAGTAAACTTTTAAGATCCTATATTTAGATTTAGATTTCAATACCTTCCCAATCCCCAGGTCACACACTAGTCTTAATGCTGACCTGGAATCAACGCCCCTTCAGCTCTCCACCCCAGTTTTTGGAGCTCTAAAGCTGAGAGTACATCTGCCCCTCTGGATATAATCCTCATGTGGTTCACTGCCCCATTCCCTCTGGTTTGCTTTTAAGTGTGTTTTCTAATTGACCCTCTTCTAGCTCACTTGGTTAAAGTTTTATGTCTTCCATATTCAGCTCCCTTAGATCTTGGACTGAGTGAATGCAGAAAGAACAAACCCTTCCCCGCTCCACTTCTTTGCCCGGAGGGCTTGACAGGAGAGTAGGGAAAGTGAAAATTCCGATTTGATGGGGGCAGTACCGAGCAATTACAATCAAGCTGCTTCCTCCTATCCTATTTGGTTTTATTTTTTTTAAGTATATTAATGTCTGTCCCCCACAAAGTGTCCTTCGACTTGTTCAAGATTTTCTGAAACTCTCTAGTTTCCACCACATGTACAGCAGGCCCTGAGAATTCACTGTGATACTCATGTGTTGCTGTCCTACGAAGGACCAGGTGACACATCTCCAAGTCCTAATGTTTAATTTACAGAATAAAGTGCTCTCAAAACACGTTCAATTTTGCCTACAGTACTTCTATTCTTTGGACAGTGCAGAAGCACTGTTTGAGAATTAGAATTATAAAACAGAGAAATCCTGTGATACAAGAATATTAATAAATGTGCTTTTCAATGTGTAAATATGGAAATAATACAAATTTCATAAATTAAAAAATTCATAAAGAATTACATGATTTCAAAGCTGGGAGATTGCGTTAATTGCAAACATTGTTGCTGCTTTAGCTACTAAACAAAAATCGTTTCACCATGGTCCTTTATCCAAATTTGTCTTGGAAAATGTGATGTTTGAGTTGATGTGAGATCTCTAAGAGCATAGATGTTGTTTAAAACAAAATGATATTATGCCCAGGTTTTCTATACAAGAGTCTTATTTCTCCTTCTGAATTTTGAATTTCTGAAACTCAGGAAATTGCCTCTCATCTTAGCATCCCCTCCAGCAATGAAGTACAGAACTTTTGCAAGAGATAGGTGTTCAACAAATCTACATTGAATTTAGAGTACTTAGAGGGAAATGGTTCATTGGTAATCTGCCTTTTTGAAGTAGTGAGTTGGCAAAAGGTGGCCTATGGAAGATAAATATAATGGAGAATTCTGAAGCAAGAATCCGACTGCGGTTATCCTGCCCCATCCAGGCAGAGGGACACCATTTCTGGTGGACAAGAGTCTCCTGTGACCATTGGAAGGCCATTGTCTACTTTTCTATCACTTGCCTTGCCCAGTGCTATTGGAGGAAGGACTGAAAGGGAATAAAAATGATAAGATACAGTCACTCATCAAGAGGAACCCATGTTCTATCGCCCAGGTCTTCAAACTGTAGTACTGGAAGATTTTCTAGATGTGTAGGTGCACAGAATTTTAAGATATTCTTTTCCCAAATCCTCAACCGTACCCTTATATAGAATGATTCTGGTTCTTTCCCTATTTCCCCTTCAAAACAGCATTTCTCCTACAAAGAAAAGTCACTCCCTACCTCCATCCTGAATATTAGTGCAGTATAACAATGTCCCAAGTGTGAGAACTTCTAAGATGCCATACAAATGGACACTTGGAAGTAGTCCCTTTAACGTTTAATCAAGATTACATATATCTTCCTCAGGTTTCTGCCTTTCCCAAACTTAAACATATTTCTGTTAAGGGTGGATCACTGATTTATAAATAGGTGTTTTGGCCTTGGGAAATTCTGAAATCAGTATGGACAATGGGAGTGGTGGCAATTCTTGTTTAACAACGTTTCTTCTTTTATCCTTTGAATATTGTCCAAGAATGCACTCTTCATGAAGGAAAGTCTGGGGAAAGCAAAGGGAGCTCCAGTAAGAAATACTGAAAGGCTTAAAATTATTTTTATTATGAATTTAAATTTTAAAAATTCTCTTTATTTATTACAGCACTAATCCCCATGGTGTGTCGTTAGCTAGAAAGAAAATGCAGATGAGTAGCTGAAGTAGTACTAGGAAGGCTGATTCTTTTAAAAGGAACTAGAAAGTTTTTTTGGAGTACCAAAATTTTCAAGTTTTTGACACTGAATAAAACCCATAGATAAACATTTTATGTAATTTCTTTTAGATTCTATGTGAATTATTAACTACCATGATTAAAACACGTTTTCTTAAATCATATCAAAAATGTTTATTTACTTACAATAGGAGATCTGTAATAGTTTTTTCTATGTTGCATAAAAAGTTTCCATGAACCATGAACTTAGCTCAAAACAACATAACTTTATTACTACACAGTTTTCACTGATCAGGAACCCTGGCAGAGTTTAATTGAACGTGGCATTCAGGATCTCATGGGCTGCAAAGAAGGTTTAGTCCAGGGGTTCAATCTCGTCTGAGGCTCTGGTCCTTTTCCAAGCTCACTGGTTGGCAGAGTTCATCTCAGCAGTTGTAGGACCAAAGTCCCAGATTTCTTGCCAGCTATCAGCTGGAGTCTACTCTGCTCATAAAGTCCCCTGTAACTCTTTGCCAAATGACTCTCTCACAAGTATCTTTGCAACATAGGAGCTTACTTCAAAGCCAGCTGGAGAATCTCTCCAGTCAGTTAAAAGAAGCTTATAGAAAGTAACCTAATCAAGGGAGTGGCTCATATTCACAGGCCCTGCCTACACTTAGATAGAGGGGATGATAGGAACAGGAATCTTACGGGGCATCTTAGAATTCTGCCTACCACACCACCTTCATCTTATTTCCATTTTTGAAATGTTTAATATTTTCTGCCTTCCATTACCAAAAAACAAAATTATGTTTTAGTGGCTGGAGCAACTGATTAATTTTTAGCATTATGTAACTATCTGTTTTTGGTAAATAGGAAAAATGTGATGATGGTATCCAGAAAAATTGTTAGAATGATTTCAGGACTCATCTTTAATTAATGGAACCATTTAATAAAATTACTATTTAACTATTCCTAAAAAACAAATACCAGAGATTAATATGCACAGATTTGCTTAGGAATGCCACATCTTCTAACTTTATAAGTAGCATACTTTTAGCTATACTGTATTATTTTATTACATTCTTATAAATTAAATAATTTAAGCCTTAGATTTAGGATCATGTCTTATCGTTTATAAAAAATGGATTGGGGAAAAGCTAAAGTGTTTTCCTCAAGATCAGGAACAAGACAATGATGTCCACTTTCACCACTTTGATTCAACCTGATATTGGAAGTCCTAGCCACGGCAATCAGGCAAAAAAAGGAAAAAGAAATAAAAGGCATCCAAACTGGAAAAGGAGAAATAAAACTGTTATTATTTGCAAATAACATGATATTCTATGTAGAGAACCCTAAAGATTCCACCAAAAAAAAACTATTAGAACTAAAAATGAATTCAGTAAAGTAACAGGATACAAAATTAATATTCAGAAATTGGTTGCATTTTTATATATCAATAACAAACTATTAGAAAGAAATTATTTCTGAAGTGTAAATTTTATTTACACTTGCATCAAAAAAAAAATCTAGTAATAAATTTAATCAAGGAGGTAAGAGACCTATACTCGAAAAATGATAAGACATTGAAGAAAGAAACTGAAAATACAAATAAATGCTCATGGGTAGAAAGAATTAACATCGTTAAAATATCCATACAACCCAAAGCAATCTACAGATTCAGTGCAATTCCTATCAAAATTCCAATGTCATTGTTCACAGAACTAGAAAAAATAATCCATTTATATGAAATCAAAAAAAGATTCTGAATAGCCACAGCAATCATGAGAGAGAACAAAGTTGGAGGTATTACGCTATTTGGTAACAAACTATACTACAAGGCTATAGTAATCGAAACAGTATGATACCAGCATACGAACAGACACATAGATCAATAGAACAGAATAGAGAGCCCAGAAATAAACCCACACCAATATGATCAATTAACCTATGACAAAGGAGGTAAGAATTTACAATGGAGTAAAGACAGTCTCTTCAATAAACGGTGTTGGGAAAACTGGACAGATACACACCAAAGAAGGAAGGAAGGAAGGAAGGAAGGAAGGAAGGAAGGAAGGAAGGAAGGAAGGAAGGAAGGAACTAAACCACTTTCTTATATCATATACAAAAATAAACTCGAAATGGATTAAAGACTTAAATATTAAGACTTGAAACCATAAAATTCCGAGAAGAAAACATAGGTAGTAAACTCTTTGACATTACTTTTAGTAATAATATTTTTGGATATATCTCCTTGGGCAAGGGAGACAAAAGAAAAAATAAGCAAATGAGACTAAAAAGTTTTTGTATATAGAAGGAAGCCATCTACAAAACAAAAGATAACTTACTGAACGAGAGAAGATATTTAACAATGGTGCATCCAATAAGGGGTTAATACCAAAATATATAAGGAATTCATACTACTTAACCCCAAAAAGACCCAAGCAATCTGACTGAAAATGGGCAGAGAACTGAAATACACATTTCTCCAAAGAGGATGTACACACGGTCAATAGACATATGAAAAGATGCTTGACATTGCTAATCAGGGAAATGTAAATAAAAACCACAATGAGATATTACCTCACACCTATCAGAATGGCTATCATCAGTAAATCAACAAACGAGTGTGGCGAGGATCTGGAGAAAAGGGAACCCTCATGCACTCTTGGTGGGTTTCCAAATTGGTGTGGAAACTATGGAAAACAGTACGGAGTTTCTTCAAAAAATTAAAAATAAAAGTACCTTATGACTCAGCAATTTCACATCTGGATATTTATCTGAAGAAATCCAAAACAGTCATTTAAAAAGATATATGTGCCCCTATGTTTATTGCAGCATTATTTACAATAGCCAAGGAAGCAACCTAATTGCCCATTAATACATGATTGGATAATGAAGGTGTGGTACATATATAAAATGGAATATTACCCTGTCATAAAAAAGATTGAAATCTTACCATTTGGGAGAACATGGATGGACTGAGAGGATATTATGCTAAGTGAAATAAGTCATAGAAAGACAAATACTACATGATTTCACTTATATGTAGAATCTAAAGAACAAAATAAAGAACAAACAAAATGGAAACAGACTCATAGATACAGAGAACAAACTGATGGTTATCAGATGGGAGGGCATTGGAAGGCTGGGCAAAAATGGTGAAGGGATTAAGAACTATAAATTGTCAGTTACAAAATAGTCATGGACATGTAAAGTATAGTTTAGGGAATAATGTTATAATAACTATGTATGGTGCCAGGTGGAGACTAGACTTGTTGGGGGAATTACTTCATAAATTATGTAAATGTCCAACCCGCATGCCTGAAGCTAACATAATGTTCATTCTCAACTGTTATTGAAAATTTTTAATTTAAGTTTTAAAGAAAGAAAAAGAAAGGGTGAGGGGGGAAGACTTCTAAGAGCACTTGATGTGTTCCTAAAATATTCTCTAAGAAATGGATTCTATTTTTAAATGCAAAAATTAAAAAATAAAATAATAATAATAATAATAATAAAAGACACTCATTCTTTATCCCCCCCCAATATATAGATTAATTTATATTATATAAAAGTTGATTTAATCTAATTTGGCTGCTTTTAGTAACCTATTTTACATGATATATCTTTATAAAAAATTTTTTCTTAATCAAATTTATCTTTTCTGAATCTACATCTGACTTAAACCCACAAAGTCAGGGAGGATATACTGTTCCAGAAAATAGAATAGGGTTTTAGCTGCTGAGGAATTTTACCAGTCACTTGCAGGAGATACTTTGTGGTAATTTTCCTTCTTTAAGAAAATGGTAAATTAACTGTGATTTTAATTATTATTTTATTTCTCTTTTTTCTGTAAAATATGCAACTATATTCTTCCATTTTTATTTCTTTACAACTATTATGGATTTAAGTGATGATTTATCAACTTAATTATTAATAGATGTGCAGTCTAAGTAGCTTATATTTTCATTATAATTGCAACAGATGCTATATTTTAAAACACTACCCACCACAAAAAAAAATGTACATTCTACAAATATTTTTTGAATTCTCCTAAATGAATAAGTGATATATTCTCCAAGTTCTATGTGATTAGAAAGTACAAACAGATGCTTCCCAACTTACAATGTGGTTAATACAGACAAACTCATCATAAGTTGAAAATACTGAAAGTCAAAAATGCATTTAATATGAATATCACTGCTTAGCCTAGCCTACTTTAAATGTGCTCAGAACACTTCCACACTCAGAACATTTACATTAGCCCATAGTTGGGCAAATTCGTCTAATACAAAGCTTAATTTATAATAAAGTATCAAATATCTCATGTAATTAATGTAAAAACACAAAACACACTATCCAAAAAAGGCTAGCAACATATTATATGGTACAGTATCGGCTGTCTATCCTTGGCATCCTGTGTGTCTGACTGGGACCTGCTGCCGCCCAGTATCACGAGAGAGAATTGTACTACATCTTGCGAGCTTGGGAGATCAAAATTCAAAATCTGAAATGCCATTTCTACTGAATGCACATCGATTTTGTACCATTGTAAAGTCAAAAAATCATAAGTCGAACCATCGTAAGTCAAGGACCATCTATATTTCTCATCCATGCTTATATTCTATTATGTATCACATTGCCTAGTACATAGTAGATCCTTTGTAGTATTGATTAAATGGCCAACTGAAGACTAAATACAAAGATACCTCAATATTCTTAAAAAGCTTATCTCCAAATAGGCGAGATAATACAAATGCACAAATAACTACTATAGTTCTAGAAGTGTAAAATAGAAATTATCATGTACTTATTTTGATAGAAAGAGAAATATTCAAAAATGAAAATAAGTGAAGATTTCAAGGTACAAGTAATACTTGTGGTGAAGTGGATTAAAAAAGTGCTCTCAACAAAGATTTAAATTAAACATATTTGAGTTTACTTGAACTGATCAAAATAGGTTGAATCATCAAAAAGCTCAGTGAAACATCAGAGGGCTCCATACAGGAGGTTTAAGTGGCAAAAGTGTTTCCAAGAAAACACTTGGATTTCTGTCCATTTCTGAATTTTTCTGGAGCCGGTCAAATAATTGTAGTGTACTTCAGTTATCCTTAGAAGACTACTATGTCTTTCAACTTGAGCCTGTGCCCTCTTTGGAAACTCACAAAGTAGATACAAAGCTTCTGCACCAGTTCTTCCTCAGAGGGTCTATGCTATTACCATAGAACCTTACTTACTAACCTGAAGTTGGCATTATATTTACCACTTAACCATAGAGTAATTTCTGCCACATAAAGCCCAGGAGAGTACACTGGACTATAGCAGATTTTCTGATCTATACTGTCTCTCAGGTATGGAGTAATATTTAGGATGAGTAAATACTGTTCAAGGGGCTTCCCAGCATTAGGAAATGGGAGCAATAGCAGAAAATATTACTCATCTTAGTTTTCTCTGTTGGGTTTCTGACTCTTCCTTTAAGGCACTAGTACCAAAACTTACTTGTCTATGTAAAGTTATACAGTATTAATGATTATGAACTTTATGATTCATTCAATAAACATTTATTGAGCTCAGGTGCTATATGTTAGGCATTGAGTGAAAAGCTGAAGCCAAAAGTGAAAAAAAATAAGTGTTCTTTGACCTTACAGAATGGAAAAAAAGTTATACTTATTCAGGTTCTTGTGACATCATCAAATACTTATTTTTAAAATACTACAAATTATGCATTAAATGATCCACTGAAGTTTTAGTAATATATGAGTTGATCTTATGTAAAATGTGTGATTAAGTATTTTTCTGTTTCTTCTTATTTTTTGAGATATAATTGTCATAACATATTAGTTTCAGATGTGCAGTATGATTTAGTATATGTATATGTAGCAAAACGGTTATCAAAATAATTCTAGTCAATATTTATTATCACACTTAGTTATATTTTTTCTCATGATAAGAATGTTTAAGATCTCTCTTAGTGATTTTCAAATACACAATACAATGTTATTCGCTGTAGTCACCATGTTGTACATTATATCCCCAAGATTTATTTATTTTATAACTGAAAGTTTATACCTTTTGACCACCTTTAAAATATTATTTGGCTGCATTTAGTATACTATTTTACATGATACATTCTTACAGAATGCTTTTATGATAGTTACCAGTGTGCATATTATTTTTTGTTGAGACATTCTTACAGAATGCTTTTATGATAGTTACCAGTGTGCATATTATTTTTTGTACTAAAATTAGTACACCTAATTTTACAGATTATATTGATAATGAAGATTAGTTTTGCTAGTTAGATTATGTATTGGACATTTTCTGTAACTATACTGCCCAATAGAGTAGCCACTAGCTACATGTGGCTATTGAGCACTTTAGTGTGGCTAATGTAACTGAGAAATTGAATTTTTAATTTTAAATTTAAAAACCAAAACAGTGTAAATTTTATTATATTGATTATATTTTGAAATATTTTTATAATTTCACCTGGCCCTTTTAGATGTTTTTAGGGTGGCTACCAGAAAAATTAGAATTACATATGAGACTTATTCTGTTTTAATTGGGCATCATTGTTCTATGCATTGACTGAACTAAATCTGGAACTTCAAGAGAAAAATATATTCAGGTACTTGAAAAGATAATATCAAAATGTGTTGTATTGAATTTAACAATATTTATTATTCTAACTGTTCTTTATTAAACAAGGGGCCTCTATTAGAAAAAAATTAGGTAAAAAATAGTTGGCAGATGTTGCTGAACTCACAAATGAGAAAGCAAATGACTTACGACTGAGTAACAAATTCCTTTAATTTTAAAAGTTAGGTAGTTTCCATTTCTTTTCTTCCAAAAACCAAAGGAGAAACTAATCAAATTTTCAGCTCTTACTCTCTGTGGTGCTTGTGAGCACTGCAACCAAGACTTAGCCTGCTGATAATTATGAGTCTGAGGCTGCATACAGTCCCTAAGGTTACCACGGTGACTATGATATGTGCACAGGAGATCCAAAGCAGGACCTGGCTTATGAACGTCAGTATGAACAGAAAACCTATCAGGTGATCCCTGAAGTGTTCAAAAACTTCATCCAGTATTTCCACAGCACCATCTCGGATTTGATTGACCAGAGGGTGTATGAGCTAGAGGCCAGTCTTGTCTCCAGCAATGTCATTGATGAGAACATATATGAGATCCAGGACATCTATGAGAACAGCTGGACAAAGCTGACAGAAAGATTCTTCAAGAATATACCTTGGCCTGAGGCTGAAGCCATTGCTCCACAGGTTGGCAATGATGCTGTCTTCCTGATTTTGTATGAAGAATTGTGTTATAGACACATAATGCCAAAGTCAGTGGGGGATCTTCCTTGGAGTAGAGGTTTGAATCCTATTACAAATACTCCAGTCTCTTAATGCTGATGGTCCTGATCCCCTTCAGCTACCCAACCAGTGGCTCTAGGATATCATTGGTGAGTTTACTTATCAGTTTCAGTCATTTAGTCAGTACCACTGTAAGACTGCCAAGAAGTCGAAGGAGAATATTGACTTCCTTCATTCCAATTCCAAAATCTGGAACGTTCACAGTGTCCTCAATGTCCTTCACTCTCTGGTAGACAAGTCCAACATTGACTGGCAGTTGGAGGTATACGGAAGTGGAAGTGATCCTGAGAATGTGGCTGTAGAGTACGGGCAACATTACCTCTACAAGATGCTTGGCTACTTCAGCCTCATGGGGCTTCTGCATCTGCACTCCCTGCTGGGGGATTACTACCAGGCCATCAAGGTGCTGTAGAATATCAAACTGAAAAGAAGAGCACATACTTTGCCTGAGTGCCAGTTCACCACGTACTATTTTACATATTTGGTTTTACATATTTGGTGATGCATTGCTATTAGGATGCCATCAGGTCTTTGCTAACATCCTCCTCTATATCCAGAGGACAAAGAGTGTGTTCCAAAGGACCACAAATAAGTATGAGGTGATTAATAAGCAGAATGAGCAGATGCATGCACTGCTTGCCATTGCTCTCATTATGTAACCCATATGTATCCATGAGAGTATTCACCTCCAGCTGTGGGAGAAATGCTGGGATAAGATGCTACACTTGCAGAAAGGTAACCTGTGGGTCTATGAGGAAATTTTCAGCTATTCTTGCCCCAAATTCCTGTTGATGTAGTGCCTAGATATGACAAGATACACCCCAACTACCATAAGGAATCCTTTTTGCAGCTGTAGGTATTTTCTGAAGAAGCACAGCAGCAAGCCCATCTCTTGACCATTCACAGCTCCCCCAAGCTCGACACCACCATGCCTGTGGCCAAGCTGGCTGGCTTCCTGGACCTCACAGAGCAAGAGTTCCATATTTAGCTTCTTATCTTCAAACACCAAATGAAGAACCTGGTGTGGACCAGCTGTACCTCCTCCCTAGATGGCAAATTTCAGTCAGCCTCCAAGGTTGATTACATCGATAAGGACATGATTCACATCACAGACACCAAGGTTGACAGGTGCTATGGCGATTTCTTCACCCAGCAGATTCACAAATTTGAGGAGCTCAATCAAACTCTGAAGAAGAGACCCTGAGTACATTCACACTATCATTAGTCAGGTACCTATTTTGATGTCATTGTCAGTGGGGAATTTTTTTTTAACACTGTGAAGCCTTTACCTAGTTCAGCCATCACCTAGTCAACCGAGTTGGAGTTTATTTGAATCAAGGACTGAAATGTTTTAAATAGGTCTCAGGAAAAGATCTGCTTTGGGGCCAAAAAAATTTTTTTGTTTTTCAACGATTAGATCATTTTTGAAAATAGAAAATTGTGTTTTTTTAGCATTAATAACTGGGAAGAAGTTCAAAGAATTGGGTAACAGCAATAACAAAATTTCTTTCACTTACATGTACTTATATATCTGGACAAGGTTATTCAGAGTTAATGCTGAACTTGTCTCATTTAGCAGTAACTAATATTTATTCACAGATACATAAACTAATTGAAAAAATTAAACTCCCATTCATCTCGTTAAAGTATGCACTTCCAATAAAAATTTATTTTTTCTTTATTATTTATCAGAATTAATGTTATTTTCATAAGTTGCATAATAATAATAATGGAAAAAATAGCTCAATCTGGAAGAAATGTTTTTAACATTCAGGGGAAGTTTTTTATAAACTCAATTTCAATTTGAATATATATATTTTTATAGTACAAAAGTAATATATATAATCAATAAAAGATTTTTCATGACTTTTGATACTAACCAAGATGGAGTGAGCCCACTACTATCTGTCCCAATGATACAACTAAAAACTCTGGACAAAATACAGAAAGCAACTGCTTGAGGACTCTAAGAAGTAAATAGTAGCGAACAGATTGAGAGGAGAAGCAATGGTGAAGAAGGACACATAAAGGGGTGAATTTTCCATATTTTTCCTTTTTTATCTCCTGGATTTGGACTAAAGGCAGCCATAGTGCATAACTATATACTTGGCACAGGCATCAAAAACTCCTAGGGAAATCCTATATGCCTGATCAGAAGACCTGGAAAGGGGGCTCCTACAAACAAGAGCGTGTAGGGGAACCCTATTTGCTGTTGTTTTCTTTTCTTTTTGGAAACTGTAATCAGTACAATAAGGCATGAATAAGAAAAAACATACAGATTTGAAAAGAAAGAATAAAACTGTCTCCATTCTCAGGCAATGCAACATGATAGTCTATATAGATAATATCAAAGAATCTACTAAAAAGCTCCTAGCAGAAAAAAAGAACTCCTGGAACTAATGAGTTTAGCAAAGTCTCAGATCATTAGGTTAATGTTAAAAATCAATTGTATTTTCATATTCTAGTAATGAACACTTAGAATTTGAAATTTTTAAAAAGTACCAGTTAGAATAGCACACCCAAAATGAAATATTTAGGTATAAATCTAACAAAAAATGTGCAGGATTTATGTATTTAAAGCT
Source organism: Eidolon dupreanum (assembly GCA_028627145.1). Classification (NCBI taxonomy): domain Eukaryota; kingdom Metazoa; phylum Chordata; class Mammalia; order Chiroptera; family Pteropodidae; genus Eidolon; species Eidolon dupreanum. Next base: position 38,981,179 of record CM053506.1, read on the forward strand.
ACAAAACACTAGTGAAAGAAATCAAAGATCTAAATAAATTGGGGAGATGCATTGTGTTGGTATATTGGAACATTCAATGTTGTTATGATGTTGATTCTCTCCCAGTTGATTCAATGTAATTTCAGTAAAAAATCCCAGCAGCATTTTTAAAGTCGATTAGATGGGCTAAATCTAAAATTTTATATGGAAAGGCAAAGGAATTAAAATAGCCCAGACAATTTTGAAAAAGAACAAAGTTGGAGGATTGGTACTATCAGATTTCAAGACTGACTAACAAACTACACAATCAAAATAGTGTGCTATGGATGAAAGAGTAAACATATACATATATGGAACAGAATAGAGTCCACAAAGAGATCCACATAAATATAATTGATTGATTTTTAACAAAGATACAGAGGCAGTTCAACAGAGGAAGGATGGTATTTTCAATGGTGATGGAACAGATGGGTATTATTGGGGAGGGCTAGAATTCCCAACTCTACACTTTAGTTCTTATGGTTGGGCTCATAATAAAATAATAAAATTGACACAAGATGAGATTAACAGGAAGAAAATCAATTTAATACATGCTCACGGTCATAACCTGATGCTCAAAGCAGAAAATGAGGCTCCAAGAAATGTTTAAACAGGCACTTTTTTGTACTTTTTAGACAAACAATAAATATGTATGTGTGTATATCCTGTATTTGCAACAACATGGATGAGTCTTGAGGGCATTATGCTAAGGGAAAAATATCAAAGAGAAATACTGTATGATCTCATTTATATGTGGACCTTTAAAAAAAAAGGAAACAAACTCATAGTAACAGAGAACAACAGATAGATGGTTGCCAGAGGCAGATGAGGGTGGGAGAGGGGGAATGGGTGAAGGTGGTCAAAAGGCGCAAATTTCCAGTATAAGATAAATCAGTCCTGGGGATGTAATGTACAGCATAGTGGTCACGGTTAACAACATCATGTTGTATATTTGAAAGTTGCGAAGAGTAAATCTAAAAAGTTCACACACACACACACAAATTTGTAACTATGTGTGGTGATAGATGTTAAATTATTCTGGTAATCATCTCAAATATACATATATCAAATCACGTTATACACCTAAAACTAATACGATTTATATATTAATTATATCTCAACAAAAAATAAAACAATCCAATACAAAGAATAAGGCTATTAATAAATTAGTCTACATTAAAATCAATACTTCTGTTCGTCGAAAGACATCATTAAAGAGGTGCACCCATTAGGAGAAAGGCAAATAGGAAACTTTTAATAAAGTTGTAATGAACGGATCCAGCTGACAAACTGGCCACAGAGCTAGATTACATTTCAGTTCTGGTCATTGTCTTCTGTTTGCCCATAACTCCATTCTGTCACCCAAAATTTCCTAGGCTCTCTTGTGTGTAGCCACATGGTTGGTTTCTAGATTGTTGAATGTGAGAAGAAGTAGTAGTGAGTGTCACTTTCAAGACTGGCTCATAAAACCTTCCAACAAATGTTACTTAATTTCCTTTACTTGTCCAATGGCAGATGTTCCAAGTAGAAGGAGCGAGGGTCTTTTGGTGACTTTTCAAAGGAAAATTGACCCAAAGAGCTGTTTGACTGGGAACAACCATGTAGGATTATTGTGTGAGTGAGAAGTAAACTTTAATTGCATTTAGCCATTGACATTTTAAAATTATTTATTACAGCACAATCACAATCATGACAGTGGCTTTTACTATGTTATTTTGGAACCCTAAAAAAATTTCAGTGATATCTTCAGGGATGCCATGGTAGAAACTGGGGGAGTTTACTTCAACCAGAACAGCCCTGCTTTTATATATTCAATACATTTGGCCCTCCATATTCACAGGTTTCAAATCCATGGTAAGGGCAGCTATATGCATTGTTCTGTGACATTTTATATAAAAGACTTGAGCATCCAAAGATTTGAATAACCACAGGAAGGGGAGGGGTGGGATGGTCCTGGAATCAATCCCTCAAGGATATTGAGGATTGACTATATATGTAATGTATGATGTATGAACACATGCATGTATGATATATAATGATGCACATGGTGAGGACTTCAAAAAGGACAAAAGGTTTTATAGTAAAAATAAATCTTTATACCATTGTTGCTTGGTCTTCCCTTTGCCCTCCCTAAGAGCAACTTCTGTTACCCATCTCCTGAGTTTAAGTGATAATCTATGTATATATGCGCTGGTGATATGTTTAACCAGTTTCTCCTTAATAGACAATTAATGTTTTTCCAGTCTTTTGCTAGTATAAACAATGGCACAATGAATATATGTCATTTTATACATATGCAAGTATATTTAAAAAATGGATTTCTAGAATTGAAGTGCCAGATTAAAAGGCATATGCATTTTACATTTTGATAAATGCCAAATTTTCTTCCATGGGGTACCAATTTACACTTCTACTATCACTATATAAGTGGGCCTGACTCTCTATATCCTTGCCAATGAAATATGTGATCGAATTTTGGTTTCTTACTGCTTTGATATGTGAAAAATGATATCCCATTGTAGATTAATCAGTATTTCTCTTATTATGAGTGAGGTTTTAGATCTTTTGCATGTTTAAAAGCTACTTGCATTCTCTTTTCTGTAAACATAACTCTTCATTTTCAACTGGACTATCAATCTTTTTCTTATTAATTTGCATAAGTCCTTTAACTATTTAAGGAAATGTACCTACATTTTATGATAGAATTAAGATCATTCAACAGAGGGATTCTGCTGCTAAAAACCAAAGTTTGGAAATCACTGTCTAGGCTACTTTGCAACCTGGCCTTGCTAATAAAAGCCTGTCCTCTCATTCCCTTGGGAATCTTTGCCACTTAGAGCCCCAACTAGTACCCACTTACGCTATGTGGTTGAAACTCTAAGCCAGAGTTTCTCAACCTTGATACTTGACATTTTAGCTGGATAATTCTTTTTCGGGGGCTGTCCTCTGCCTTGTAGAACATTTAGCAGGATCCCTGGCCCTCCATTTGCTAATGTTGGTAGTACAGTCTCCCTTAGTTGTGACACCAAAAATATTTCCACATTGCGAACTAACCCCCATAGGATAGGGGGGCAAAATTGCCCCAAATAAGAATCACTGATCTAGGTTTTTACATTTCTGGTGGAAGGCAGGCTGCATTACCAAACCGTCTACGTGCTTTAGTATTAAAATCCCATAGAGCTACCCAAATAGCGTTTGATAAGGTACAGAATACTAAGTTCGGTAGGGTAGTATAACGCTTGTGTTACAACTTAATCAAAAAGACTAACATACATGAAACCATGAAAGGATAACATCTACTAAATTTGTCATTATACCTAAGAAACTTAAAAAGAAGTGTAAGACAGGAAAGCCAGCCAACTGCTCTGGCCTCCCAGGGTAGGAGCGCCCTGATGAGGTCATCAGAAGCAAAAATCTAGCCCTCAAACAGTAGTTTCAAAACATGATTGCTCTTTTCCTTTTTAAATTGTATTTAAAAGTGTTCATTTAATACATGGAAATTTTAGCAAGAAATATTTATTGATGTGTCCTCAGCCTTTCCATTTATGCCCACCTCCTCCATCAGGGATGTTAAAATCTTAACATTTTGATATGTAACTTTCCATATTTTTTCCAAGTCTCTACAGCCATATTTATGTAGAGGTCCGTATATAGATATATAGGGTTTTTAAAAAAAAAATAATACAAAAGGGATATTTATTAAATAATAAAAAAGGATAATAGTATACACGTTTTTGTGCAACTTGTTTTTATTATTCAGTGCATCATAACCATTTCTCAAGAATAACAGTTATGGATCTTTTTAATGGTTACCTAATGTGCCAGAGTATGTATGCGCCATAATTTGATTAACAGGTTTTCTATTGAAGACATCTGGATTGTTTCTTGACTTTTTTCCCAGTAACATCAATGTTATAATAAATATTCTTGCATTCATAACCTAGGTATTCACATTTTTATTTAAGATAAATGGGATTTTAGATTGATATGTACATGTGTATTTATAATTTTAATAAATATTTCCAGATTACTTTCCAACTCTATAACAGTAATGTATGAGAGTATCAATTTCCTATATCCTGGTAAGCAACAAATGATAATAATATTTGTTTTGTTTTTGCCTCTTTGAGAAATAAAAAATAGCCTCATTGTTTTACTTTAATATCCCTGACTACTAATGTCTTAGCTAAGAAGCTCTTTCTTGGTGCAGTTATATGATATTCTTATATTTTATGGTATTAAATGTCTTATATTTTATAGTATTTTTTCATTTAGATCTTCAATCCACCTGGATTTTTCTGCATATCTACTGTGAGGTAGGAACCTGTATTTATATTTTTCCATATTAATAACGTTTTGTCAATACCATTTTTTTTTAGTACACAAAGAGTTGACACTACTCTATTGTAGTCACATGAGACTGATATCAAAACTATGAGGCCAAAATAAAAAAACCTGTAAGACCAATTTATTTATTTGTATAAACAGGACTGTCGAGTCAGCCAGAATATTAATGTTGGCTCTTTAAACATTTTCTCCCCAACTGGTAATTCCACACGGGAAACAAATACTGTTGAAGGCTGCTCAGAAGGATTAGGACTAAAAAACAAATTAAAAATCTTAGGGACTACTGTCAGAAGTCTATGACAGCCTTTGGTATAAAAAATATATATATATGTATATAAACATTTTGTCTTTGTCTCCTCTTCCTGACACAGAACTCCTAACACCCTTGGAACTTCCTCAGTGATAGAAGAGTCTGTTGTTATTCATAACAGGACTCCTATCACCACTCCTAAATTCATGCTAATGAGGTAGTTTAGGGTGAATCCCCTGGATAGCCTGAGGATGAGGCCAGTCAAGGGGAAAAAACAAGTGATTAGAGGGTGGGAACTTTCAGCCTACTCTCAACCTCCAGAGAGCGGGACAGGTGCACTGGAGACTGAACTCCATAAAATCTCTTGAACAAGGAGATTCAGGGCTTCTGAACGGGTGAACATATTCATGTGCTGGCAGGGTGGTAAACCCTGATACCCTGGGGACAGAAGTTCAGGAAGTTTCTGGACCTTGCCCTATATACCTCCTCATCTGGCTGTTCATTTGTACCCTTCGGAAGATACAAAGGATACATTTTAAATCTAAGTAATGTATCTTCCTGAGTTCTGTGAGCCATTCTAGAAAATTATTGAACTTTAGGAGGGTGTCATGGGAACTTCGAATTTGTAGCCATTTGGTTAGAAGTACAGGAGATCTGGGACTTACTGGCATCTGAAGTGGAAGCAGTCATGTGAGAATGAGCCCTTAACCTGTGGGGTCTTCATTAACTCCAGGTAGTATTAGAATTGAATTGTTGAACATCAGTTGGTGTCTGGAGAATGAGTCTTGGTTGTTGGTGTTGCGAAAACACCTCACAGTCCAATACTATATTCTCTCATTCTCTCTCATTCTCTCTTCCTCCCTCCCTCCCTCCTTCCTATTTATAGTGCTCATCACCTTTCACTCAATGATTCCTTTCCCATATGAAAATCTTGATTTAGAGTCTTTAGGTATTCTTTCATTCAATATATATGCCAGTTACTCCATTAGAGAGCCGATGATATAGAGGTGAACCAGATGAAGAAAATTCCTGCTGTAGTTGGGGAAGACAGTCAAGAAAACAGAAAAAAATAAGGAATAAACTAGGGGACTGAGTTATATAATTATATAATTTACTGAATAAGGAGTAGAGAGCACTCGTTCTAGGGAAAGAGGTGCAGGCAAAAAAAAAAGTATGACATACACGGCTCTAGATTTGCAAGTATTACATGGATCCTTAGTTAAAACTAGATATGGAGTGACAGTCCTGGAATTCCAGAGAAAAAGAAAGGTAGAGGGGCTTCAAGTAGGAAAGAAACCAATATTTTTTGGGCAACCATGTACCCTTCACTTTACATATGGCTACTTCATTTAATTCTTACCACAACCCTATAAAATAGGTACAGTATTATCGTTTTAGAGATAAAAACATTGGGGTTAGAAAGGCTAAATAAATTACCCAAGATAGAAGGGGAGTATCTCAAATCGTAACCCAAACTCAGAGGTGTATTAGAAGACCAAGCCATGCTCATTCCACGCTCTCATTATACTGCCCCACTTGACTCAGTACACTCATTTTATGAAGCCCAAAGAAAGGAACTCACACATATTTGGATCCACACTGGGGCCACAAAGGTCATTGGAGGCTGGGATGGCACACGCCTTTAAGGATTTGACAGTCTACGCTGCCCTACAAGTGACGGGCAGTAGTGGGGAAAAGCAATCAGTTAGAGAAGCAAAGAGAAAGAAGAGCGGAAGAGGAACTGTCAGAGTGGTGTGAGAGTGAGGACCAAACTGTGCCATTCTGCCTCTCTTTACCCGTACCATTAAGAAGACTATCCAGCACATTTGAAAGCGGTACTTGTTGGCCCGCTTCCTCCCTTATCGCCTCTCAGGAACTACGTTTTAACCCTAAGCTTAAATTTTAGAGCAAGCGAGGTGTGCTCTTCAGGTAGAGAAAGAAACTTGCAATGTGAACCCAAACTTGAGCCATCCCAGCCGCAGTGATTTCACATGGTTTGAAAGAGAAGTTGAGAAAGGGGCGAGCCTGGCAGTAGGACGCGCCCCGCGGGGCAGCGGAGCCGCAGCAGGGAGGCGGCTCTTCCTCCAGCCCACGCCGCCTACGCCCGCCACGTGACCCTCCGTGTTGTGGTCCCGCCTGCGTGGGTGGCGGGAGCCGCGGGGGGGGGGGGGCGCCCGGGGCGGGTCACGTGACGCGGTTTAAATCTCCCGCAGCCCGAGCCGCGGGGGCGCCAGTGCCGCGAGTCGAGCGGGAGCAGAGGAGGCGAAGGAGGAGGGCCAGAGAGGCAGTTGGAAGATGGCGGACGAGGCGGCGCTCGCTCTGCAGCCCGGCGGCTCCCCGTCGGCGGTGCTGGCCGAGAAGGAGTCTGCGTCGCCGCCCACAGGGGAGCCGCTCCGCAAGAGGCCGCGGAGAGACGGCCCCGGCCTCGGGCGGAGCCCAGGCGAGCCCGATGGGACGGCCCCCGAGCGTGAGGCGCCGGCAGCGGCCGGGGGCGGCCCGGCGGCGGCGGGCGGGGAGCGGGAGGCCCAGGTGGCGGCGGGCGGAGAAGGAGACAATGGACCGGGCCTACAGATCCTATCCCGGGAGCCGCCACCGGTCGACGACCTCGACGACGACGACGACGACGAGGGCGAGGAGGAGGAAGAGGCGGCGGCGATTGGGTACCGAGGTGTGCAAAGGCGCGGGTGGCCGGGACTGCGCACTCCCTCGCCCTCTCCCGGGTCCTCCCGGTGTGCGATGGCGGGGTCTCGGGCGGGCTGGGGTCTCGGGGCTGGTTCTGCGGCGCCCCACTCTGTCCCGCGGAAATCGGCTGCGCGCCTCCGGGGCTGCCGGCCTGGACGCGGGAGCGGCCTGCCGACTCCTTCCCGCCCTCCCCTCCTTCCCTTCGTCTGCGGCCCGCCTGGGTTGGGTTTTGCGCAGCCGCCAGGCCGGGAAGCTTTCGTAGTTGGTTTTAAAGTAAGTTTCTTTTTCCTCTTACTGTTTTTGCATAATGCTTTTGTTAAACATCGTTTCCACCCCTCATCCCCGCCCCCCAGCACTTTTAAATCTGCAACTTTTGCTTCCCTTGTACTGAATTTTTGCAGTTGTCTTTGCCAATCGACACCTGTGCAGTGTAATGTGTAACTTTTTGGAGGGTCTTTATTTTAAATTTGTTTTAAAATTTAAAGAGCAAAGCAATTTCTGAAGTCAGTCTCCAAATTTTAAAGATATTACTGTTCTCTGGTTCAATTAATAGTGGGCATAGGAAAGCGATAGTATTTTTAGAGCACTTTTTATGTGACTAGTATTTTTCTCTAATCATTTTCTTAAAGTAGTTTTAAGATTAGGTGTAATCCTTTATTGTGTGTATACATATCCGTGAAACACGAATTGACGGATTTTGGCATACTAAAGCAGATGTGTTGTGCATGTCATGTCATGTTTGAGGGTTTCATAGTTTCGATGTGAAGATTTTCTGTCCTGGGTAGATGTGCATCTACATCAGTGGACTTTTGGATAGTATTTAAAGGTAACATGTGCATGAAGGACTGGATTAGTAAAAAGACCTCTCATTTCAAGAAAAACGGAATAGAGGAAACGAATAATGCAAAGCTATTTTTGTATGTCTAGTATTATATAAGAGAAATGCAAATTGCTGTAGTTACGTTTGAACAACTGTTTTTGTTAAATTTTTATTTGACAAGTTTCGTGAGCTTAATTATTTGTGATTGACAGATTTCATTCTAACTAGATTACTAGTTTTGTGTTTTGATTAAGTAGATTTAATTTATATCTACATCTTTGATGAACTGAAACTTTTAGATTTGTATGCAGAATCCCTAAAGATGAGGATATACTACTGTGCCTGTGAATGGTACAAGCTGAGCCAGTAGGCATTCTTTACACAGGCAGTATGAATGTCAAGTGTCTTCTTCCGTGAAAATTATTGCATCATAACTATTGTAGATCTTTATACATTTTAGATGGAGATTGTTTCAGCAGCCTTTAGTTACTTTTGGTTTCTTTTGCAGATAACCTTCTGTTTGGTGATGAAATAATCACCAATGGTTTTCATTCTTGTGAAAGTGATGAGGATGATAGAGCCTCACATGCAAGCTCTAGTGATTGGACTCCAAGGCCACGGATAGGTATGGTTTCACACCTTTAGAGAGTAAATGTCTTTTTTTTTGTATTTTCATTTTATTCCAACTAAATATATATTTATCTGCCCCCTTATATAACCTCATGATGAGGTTCCTTAGGGGCTTGCTGAAATATAATATTGGCTTATGTTTCTAGGGAAAGTCTGGTGCTTTGTTCCTGTATTTGTTTTTAAACAGGTCAGGCCCGTGGAAGCTGGGCTCGATATTTCTCAAACCAGGTCCTTCTCACACTTTGGGTCCTTGGGTCCTTTTCATTTGTAGCTTCTTTGTGGAATACTCTTCCTCCAGTAAAGAGTATCTTGCTCCCTCACTTCCTATCAGTTTTTCATTTTTACTTAACACATCACTTCTTAACAAGCTGTATATCTTAACGTTTTAAATTTTGTTCTATGTTAGAATATAAACCCCATTGGGGGGCAGGACTTTTTGAATGATTGTATACTGTTTTGTCAGTGCTTAGAAAAGTGCCTGGCACATAATTTATGGTTAGTAAATACTAAGTATGTGAGTGAAGTGGAAAAATATTTTGAAGTAGAGAACACTATCAAGAGAAAGAAAAGAAAACAAAGTTTTAACAAAACTATCTCAAAAGTGATCTTTTAATGTGTTCCCATTCTTGACTACTTAAATATAATGTGTCTATAAGATTTACTGTATTTTTGGTTTTCTCAAGCTGGAAAACTTATCTAAGAAATGTCAGGATTAAAAAACATTAATGCGCAAAACATCAGCATTATATGTATCATTTTGGGAGATTGGTTAAGATCAAATTGCAGATTACTGGAAAAATTTTAAAAAGTAGTAGTTGTGTATAGATTTACTTTAGATGGATATATATATTTCCTTTTCTTTTTCCCTTATGTCTTCAGTGATAAATAGTACGGGATTTTGGGGCTGTTAAGATCTTTCCTGTGTTGATTTGTAGAACCATTTTGTACATATTTCTGTTATTACATATGCTGTATATTTATGAACTTTAACTATTGAAATTTAATTCTGGTAGTTTGACTCTTAAAATACATACTTTGTATTTTATGGCTCAAGGGGCAGACCCAACTCTTGATTTGCTCTTCCTAATTTCATTGAAATACAACATTAGCTCTGAGGATATCATGAGAATGAAATACCTTTATGTTGCATTTTTTTAGGTTGCAAAAGAAACTTAAAGGTGGTTAATTTATTACTTCAGAAAAATAAAAGTTTTTAATTGCTTGAAAGTGGATTTGAGCTGATTCTTTTTCCTCTTACATAGGTCCATATACTTTTGTTCAGCAACATCTCATGATTGGTACAGATCCTCGAACAATTCTTAAAGATTTACTACCAGAAACAATTCCTCCACCTGAATTGGATGATATGACACTGTGGCAGATTGTTATTAATATCCTTTCAGAACCACCAAAAAGGAAAAAGAGAAAAGATATTAATACAATTGAAGATGCTGTGAAATTACTGCAGGAGTGCAAAAAAATAATAGTTCTAACTGGAGCTGGGGTATGTAAGATGTGTAAAACATTAGTAGAAGGGGGAAGTAGAGTTTGTTTTTTCTTAGGACTTTTCCAAATTAAGAGACATTTTTCTAGTATAGAAGAATTTATCTTTACATGATACTGTGCCTTTGTGTTTGGACACTGCTGTAAAGTGAATGCAGCAGCAGTCGCTAAATTGGTTGTTTTCTACAACCTCTTCAATAGTCCTAAAATAGATTTGCTTCTATTTATTAGTTTAGTAGATAAGTGGGATTAAGGCAAGATTTTTACCAACATTGTACCACAGTGCCTAAAGGAGATAGATGCAGGGAATTCTGTGTGCATTGAAGTGTGTAAGGGTTCGATGGAGAAGTTGGATATTGGTTCCATCTTCATGGAGAAACCAGGAACATCATTGGTACGAGTAAAGAACTTAGTATTGGGAAGGTAACAGATTCTTACCTCTCCTTTATTTTACATTAAGGTTATGTGATTGTGGTAGCTTGAACATTTTTTATTTGTCCAGCTGTAGGGTTGCAGTTAACTAGCTTACCTAAGTCTATTGTGTATTGTGTATTAAATACAGAATATGTTAGTGACCAGGGCAATTCTGGATTTAAATTATAGTCCTGCTTTCTGCCCTTTTAAGTTAAGGGAGAGGGTTACTTAATCTTAAATATTCATCAAGAATAGTTGCGCCTTTATCCCAGATGTGATTTAGACAAGTTTGGTTTACTCAGCTCAAAGTGTAGTCAACTCATAAAATTGTGAAAAAAAAGAACTCTGAAATTCCTATTTGAAATGTCAAGGTTTATTTGAAGAAAAAGTATAGTATCTAAATCTATTCTTAACAATTGGAATATTGTACAGCATTGTATTTAAAAAAAAATACGAAAAGTTAGTGTTCTCAAAATAATAGGACCCTGACCAGATGAGAGATTTCTTCTTTCTGATTAAAATAATTTAAAATGACTTATGCTCTTATCAATTTGCAATTGTTTTAATTTGTTGGTTAAATGTTTAAAGGTTTGAAATTAGCCTGACTTAAAATTCTTTACCCCATTATGAATGGCATATGTGATAAATTTAATAATACTCTTTCTTTGGGTGTTTTATTTCTATTTAAATTGGAATAGGGTGGTATTTCTGTTCCCCAAAAGAAGTTTAAAACTGAAATGTTTTTCAACTCTTACTTAATTATAAAGATAGAGATAGATGATTTAATTGTACAAATTATGCCATGCATATTTCAGGTTTCTGTTTCTTGTGGAATACCTGACTTCAGGTCAAGAGATGGTATTTATGCTCGCCTTGCAGTAGACTTCCCAGACCTTCCTGATCCTCAAGCAATGTTTGATATTGAATATTTCAGAAAAGATCCAAGACCATTCTTCAAGTTTGCAAAGGTACTACAGACTCTTCTAGTTGTTCCTTTGGCCTCTCATGAAAAAGTATTTGTTCACATTCAGACTTCTTAAGCTTACCATTCAGTGTCTAGGAAATTCAGTAATAGTAATGTAGTATGGAAATAAGATCACTGAAATAAAGTCATTCCAGTCAGAATTCCCTTCTCAGAAGGGTTTATTACTTATTTCATTTTAGGATTGAATTTATTTTTAAAGAAGAGGCTATTTCACATTTTTCAAATTTGTACTTCAGTACTGGCCTTTACATTGTCCAGGCTTTTTTAGAGGTTAGCAGACTAATGGAAAAGTAACATCACTATTTTGATTTTTGACATTTTTTGTTGGTCATAAAAATTACAACATCTGCTTTGGTATGCTTTATATTAGCCAGATCTTAACTTAAGCATGTGCCTGAAAATTCGTGATTGGGCGGAGAAGATTCTTAGGTTGCCTTTTAGTCAGGGGTGTTGTATCTTGCTTTAGAGTCTCTAGAGCCACACAGTACAGTTCAGAAGCCACTGACCACATTGAATTACTTAAGTGTATTGAGATATGATGTAAATGTGGAAGGCATACAAGATTTTGGAAACCTAGTATGGAAAAATAGCAAAGATATAATTAATTTTTTCTATTATATATTAAGAAATATATGTGGAAATAGTGGTACTTTTGATATTTCCTTATAAATTATGAAAATTTTTATGCTTACATATTTCTGTTGGGCATCTCTGCTCTGAAGTATAAAGTTTGATATTATACTATCCATATCTAAGAGATTTTAGTCATTAGAAAACTGGTTTTTTTCCCTCAAAGTTTAGTCCTATGGAAAGAAATTGTAAAATCGTTAGTGCTAAACTTTAATATATTTGAAAGGGTGTTTTGTATTAGTGACTGTTTATAGTGAATCTAGAAATTAAAGGAACCTGAATTCTAATAAAAAAGTGACCTCAGCTACTTTCATTCAAACTGTGTTCAGTTTATATAACATTGGTAAAAGGAAAAACCTTGCTAAAAAAGCCTTCAGAACAAATGGTGTTTAACTGATTATTTTTAAAGAAATATTTTGTTTTATCTAGAAGTGGTTATAAATAGGGATTAGAGTAAAATGGGGAAATTATATATTAAAATTTCTTGGATATGATTTATTTTTTTAGACTAGGATTAGTGTTTTTATTCATGATAGCATTCATACTGCATTTCCAAGATTTACATCCAAAAGAGCATATTGAATTTACATGCAGTGGACAGTGCAAGATAACAAATTCAAACCACCGCTTTGTTGAGACTATGGTTTGTTCTTAAGTAAATTAAATACATAATACGCTTAAGTCCTTTCAACATGTACAGTATAAATCCTTTGAAGGAATATTAAAATTGCAATGACAGCTGCACTAAGTAGCAACAATTACATTTGAAACATTTGAAAATCTGAGAGATAAGCTCTTGGATATGATTTAATTGTTAAAACTAAAATCTAAATTTGAGAAATTTTCAGACCACTAGGAGAATTTTTAATCTTTCCAACCATCAACTTGAAATTTGTAAAAATTTTGAACATTTTACTTATAAGCAGTAGTGATGGTCATTTATAGCTAGTCTTTAGGACACCTGGTTCACACTGAAATGAATAATATAAAGTTAGTTTCTTTGTCTTTTCTGTTTCTTAATTATAAGATTATGAATTAGTGAAGATTTACTGTTTTAACATACTGGTGCTAGTGTTACTAATACATGATTTTGCAGACCAAGGAAATATCACCTAGTTATATAGGTTTCTTGAATTAAACCTAGGATACTGGCATTATGATAGCTCTAGTAGCAGAAGACGGGCAAGTAGCAGAAGACGGGCAAGTAGCTAGAAACTTTGATTTTATATCTGATTATAAAAGTTTGAGTCACTAGTCCATTTATATAATGCTCCTAGACTTTTGCTGTAAATTCTGTGGTCTGAAAAGAAAAAAAACATGTTGCCCAAACTAACTTGTCCTAAATTGCTTCCTAAAGTAGTAACCTGACACTTGGGAAAATGTGGTAACTGAGAATAGAAATAGCTAGATGAGAAAGATTGTAACCTTAGTTGTCTAATATACAAACTGAGTATTCATTTGTAGTTCAAACCAGCTTGACATGTAAGCATCTTTAGAAGCAATTCAGAATTACTCTGATAAAGACAAATTACAAGAACTTTAGGAAGTATACTTCAAATCTAGACAGTGTATAAAGTATGTGAATTACACTAAAAATGGCATACTCTTAATGCGTTACAGTGTTCTTAACCACTGTGTATAGATTATCTACTACCTAGGAGAAGAAAAGGTTGGGCGAGTGGCATTTTTCACTTTTCTATGACGTTTTAAGAATTTATGCATATTTTCATTAATAAAATGAAAATTTTAGTCATTTAAAAGGTACAGCCTTTTCCAGTCTTATTTATATAAATTTAATTTTGCTTGATTGGTTTTCTGAGTTTTCAGTTGAGTTACAGTAAGAGCTGAATAATGAACCTTTATAACTGCTTCTCATAATAGAAATATTGTATTTTAATTTTCACATTAGGAAATGCCTAAAAGAGAGCTTCTGGTTATTGAAATAGCATTTAAAATTAATGGTAATTGGTAGAAGAGACTGAGTTATATTGGGCCTAAAAATAAATAATTGGGGAAAGGTTAAGGAGAAATAAGGGCAAAGAATGAAGAGTGATATCCAAAAATGGAGGATGGGAAGAGTATGTAAATGTTATATTTTACTACATTTGTAAAATATTAATAAAATCTAAAAATTTCTACCATTTGCTCTACTAGGTAGAAAGTTCATTAAAATGGCTTGTAATTTTTGCTAGTTATGAGATAAAAATAATGTAATATGAAGCTATTAAGATGAAATTTAGACATTTTGGAAGGAAACAATTTTCTTCGTGTATCAGGCCATCGATTGTGTATAATTACTGAGAAGAAACTTCGATTTCATTTAGACTGGAAATTTCAAGTAACAGAGATGTATTAAGAGGTTACTAGCCCATTAGAGCTGTTTCTCAACCTATTGACATTTTGGGGTGGATAATTCTTTGCTGTGAGAAGCTGTCTTCTGCATTGTAGGGTATTTAGCAGCATCCTTTTTTCCACTCAGTGCCATTAATACTCCCACCCCCAGTCTTGACAATCAAATGTTTCCAGACATTGCTAACTGTCCCCTGCAAAACTGCTCTGTTTGAGCACCATTTGTAGTACAGTGTGCAACAAGAATTTTTTTACGCAAGAACAGTGAAGGGCAATATGAAAGCTATAGAGCTATGTCCTGAACCATTATCTTCTTGCATATAATAAGTGTTTAAATGATAACGTATTGTAATCATGGTTCTCAGGGGTCTTAAAATAATTGACTGATGCTGATAAAAATGAATGTATTAAGAGTCAGTAAAAATGAAACTGAGGATGTATAAAATAACTTCTTTTTTTTTTTTTAAAAAAGGACTGTGTCCAAAGAGTATTTGCTATCCCATATTGAACTTAATGAATGTTTCTTCCCCTGAAGTGATTAAAACTCAAGAAAAAATGGAGGGAAAAATATGAACTGAATTTTTATCGGCTAAATTCCAAAAAGTGTATTTTTATATTTATTTAGTAAATTATCACTTTATTGGTAATGTGCAAACATTCCAGGTTATGTAGTTATAAAGTTAAAGAATCTTAAAACCAGCTCACTGCCTAAAAATAATAAAATGCAAGCCAAAAGAAAAAAAAATAGCCACAGTCCCATTCACCTGAAGACAGTATGTTACTACCCCAGGCGTATGTGAATATAGATATAAATGTAAATATAGTATTATAGCTGGATATATTTTTTATTATAAAAATGAGCTTTTACCTACTGATTTGATTTATAGTATTTTTAATATAATAAACTGTTTTCATTAGATACTTTAATACTTTATAATTGTCATAATGTTCGTCAAGTGGTATAATTCTGTAAGTATACGTTTTAGACATTTCCTACTTCCTGTTATTACAAATAGTATTGCTGTGATTGTCCTTTTTGGTGTTTTTCCAGTGTTCTTAGGATAAATTATCGAAAGGGAAATTGCTAAGAGTCCTGATACATTTTGTCAGATTGCTACCTGGGAAGGTTGCAAAATATACTCCCATCAAAAGAGGGGCTGATATAGCATACCTCTTCCTGTCCTGCAAGCCATCCCCTAAAATAACCTCAATACATTATTATCATGACAAGATTTTTAAAAAAATCGTGTGTGTGTTTTGTTATGTTTTAAAAATAAACTCAAGCAGTACAAAATGCAAATGTTAGTTGGCCTCTCCTTCAAGTCTTCCTTATTGTTCGCTACTCTTTCCTCAGAGGTTACCATGGTAAAATGTTTTCTTGGATATCCTTCCAGGAAAAAAAAAGTAAACGTGTGTGTGTGGTGCAGGGGGAGTAGTGTAAGGTTCTAATAATACTTTAAAAATGATTACCAACAGAATTAAACACCCTTTTCTCTACCTTGCTTTTGTTCCACTTAATTTTCTTGAAATTGTTTGATAATGGCACTTTAAAGACATACCTTATTTTAAAGAAAAATCTGTATAGTATTGTTCTATAGTTGTACTATGATACATTTAATCAGTCTTCTAGTAATGGATTTCTAAAGTTTTTAAGGTAGTTAAAACTATCAGTTCAATAGATAAAAATTAGCATCTTCTTGCATATTAGTGTTCTGTTTCTGTTTAGTGTAGATGACTGCTTGTTACCACTGGCCATGTGTATATCCTTGAATGACCTGATTGTTATTAACAATTTTATTCCATTGGGATATTTGTCTTAACACCAGTTAGTGGGAACATTATGTATTCTTAAAGAGTGTTTTTATGTTGAGAGTGATTGGAATTCCAGCCTCCAGTAATTCCATGAAGATGTGCAAAATAAGTGAATTTACTAGACTAATCTTACTAGGTTAGTTAGCGATACCCAATAGAAATGGTGCTTAACCTAAAAGAAAGATATGAAACTTGAGGTAGAGAGATCAGAAATTGAAAAGGCGGTATTGCATAGTGGTTAAGAGCCAACTTGGTATGAAAACTGGGTTTGAATGAAAGCTCTGCTACTTAATGGTTCTTGTGACTTTTGGCAAGTTGCATCTATGCTTTGGTTTTTTTCATTTGCCAAATGTGGATATACATATCCTACAGTAAGGTCAGCATGTTTTTTTTTTATAGGGTCAGGTAGTAAATGTGACCTGCTTTGTAGACAACTTAGGAACTCAATCATGTGTTGTTTTCCTGTACAGTCCTTTAAAATGTGAAAACCTAGCTCTCAGCCTAATCTACTGCATTATAATAAAGTGCTCCTGTTATACCTGTTAGATACGAAACCTTCATTAAATAGTAACTAATAGCTTGACTAATTGAAATTGTCTTGTGTTAGGTGAGTACAGGGCTTGGCAGACTGCAGCATCAGTCCAAATGTGGCCACTGTTTTGTACAGCTTTGTGAGCTAAGAATTTTTAAACAGATGGGGAAGAAAATCAAAGTATTTCATGGCATTGAACATCATATGAAAATTGTAATGTCAGTGCCCATAAAGTTTTATTGGCACACAACCATGCTCATTCATTTGCATATTGTCTATGGCCACTTTTGCCCTACAGTGGAAGATTGAGTGGTTCACCATGTGGACAAAGATTGTATATGGCCTGCAAAACCTTAAATATTTGCTATCTGGTATCCTTGTATGGAAAAAGTTGGCTAAACTTTGAGTTCTTCAGGAAATTAGACTTAAAAAAAATAGTTGAATTAGGTGACTAATTTGTAAGTACTAATTAGGTGAGATATTGAGTCGTCTATTCAAGTGTGGTTTTTTGGAATGAGTGGAACAAGATGGGATTATGAGGGTTTTTCCAACAAGATTGATTGGTTTCACTTTTTGGCAACGAAGATTTTAGGTTCTAGTTTCTTACCAATTCTATTTAATTGCCTTTCTCTGATATGTAGGAGGAGGTGGATATTAACAAGTAGAGCATCTCAAACTTTGATGAGTTCTTTTATTTTTGAGGGGTTGCACTTAACACCTTTGCTTTTGACTCGGGTCTCATTCATATTGCTAGAAATTTTGAGAAGAAGCCAAACAGAGAGAGCATCTCTGGAGGAAAGTCATTATTTCTTCATGAAAATCCATTATGGCAGGTGTAGTTCTAAGCTTTAGTCTTGACCTCATTGGTTGCCTATGGACAATAATTGGATTGTTTGCATGTTTTTAGACATAGCTATGTGGAAGCAAGGGCTCTTATTAAAAAAGTATTTTAAGCTTTTTGGTTCCAGCTCTGCTTTTATTCTAATCTGTGAAGGATCCCTATGATAATAACAGAATGGCCCAGTCCACATGCTTGGTTCCTCAATAGGACTTTAGAATATTCAGATTTGGAGTGGCTTGTCTTGCTTAGAATAGGATTAGCATGTCACAGGTACAACATGGAAGAATTAAGCCATACTTTAGCAGAAAGTTGTATTCCCAGGCATTTGGTTTTTAGCAGCTTTTCATGTTAAGGGCCTGCCTTAGGAATAGTTTCTATTAGAACAGTTCTTCCAGAGTAATTTTTCTTTATTATTTCAGATTATATCCCTTAGTTTGAACATAGTATTAAATCTAATGATTCAGACATGGTCCACTGTATATTAAAAAAAAAAATAGACAAAGTTAAGATTCAAATCACTTAGATTTTAATACATAAAATTTAGGCATATAAAATAAAACAAAAATTGCTTCATAAATAATCTGCAATTACAGGAATTGATTCATAACCTTAAGGACTAACTATAATGGTTTGGACATGAAAACTGGAGTGTACAGCTGAATTTAGTGACCACATATATTTGTGCTTCCTTCTCTCACCCTTTAAAAGAGGTGATGGGCGATGGGGGATGAGGCACAAAAAAAGTTCATTTCTGCAGTGTGTAGTCTTGGAGTCTTGGTACTCTTGCTCCCCAACCCCACCCTGGAGGTCATTTGTTCTTGTTTTGTGTGTGGCATGCTGTTATCACTTTTCTTCCTACTTTTGATTCTATTTTATCTGTTCCTTAGCATATTCTAAGATTTATTAAAACACTCTAACAGCTATTTCTAGAGGGAGCTTTAATAAGATACTATGAAGTTTAATCCTCTAAATATAAATGTGCTAAAACACAGAGCATCTTGGGACTAAAACAATGGTTAGTATAGCACAACTCAATGGTGTAGAACATAATGTGACTTTCAGTTTTTTTAATAAACAACTTTATTAAGCTCTTCATTTGTTACTTTTTTCCGTATATGCATTGTATGTTTCTTAAATTGCAAAGTGTCCATGAAATTCATAAAAGTTTGTCAGAATTTTTGGATTTTTGTATAACAGATTTTTAGTAGCATATGGATAAGTATGTGATAGTTGCTTAAATGAGATTTGCTTTTTATTTTTACCTAAAAGGTATCCCTGTAGAGTTTTTTTAAATTTGAAATACTAAATAGGTTAAAAGTAATCATCTGTAATCTTGTTAAACTTTTTGAATAATGTCAAATGAAAGCTCCCCCACCTGTTTATAGCTTGTTTGTATCCTTCCTTGATGTTTATGTTAACATTTCTATATACATGTGCATATAATTTCTGTTTCTAATAACAAAAACAAAACTACACATTGGTGACTAACTTGCTTTTTTCATGAATGTCATGGACCACCTTCAGGTCAGTGCGTCTAGACTTCTCCTTCATTTTAATGGCTGCACACTTTATAGATACCATGTATCTACAACCAGTCCACTATTGACGGACATATGGTTGTATCTAGTTTTTTCTAGCATTGTGATAGAGAGGCTGTAATGGATGGTAAGGAAGTAGGTAGCACTACTACTTTAGAGAAAAAAGTAGAGAAGAAACTTCCTTTGCCGTAGTCACTTACTAAATGAAATTTAATAAAAAACACTGTCAAAAGTTGAGAGGACCAAAATTGATACTTTTTCTCTGATCTTTTTGCCATGTGTATATCTGAATTCTTTGTTTTTAAAGAAGAAACAGCATTGAAGCATTATTTGGGGGGAAAAACACACACACAAAATCCAGCAACTCAGCATTCATGAGCAACTCTATACTATACCAGTATGAGCCTGTGCAGTGGAAGGAAAACAATTTTGGTAAGGAATTAAAACTTTAGCTTTAAACTTCCAACAGGTTGATATTTATAATGAATGATGAATCAGAAAAGTTTAATATTCTTCTGTCGACAATCCCTTTTTTCAGTTTTAAAAAAGAAAGTCACCACACCTTTGATATATCTTTAATTTTAGTTTAAAACTTTTCCCCTTTTACCTTATAAAAAATCTGAATTGCAGCCAACAAATTAGATATATGGTAGGGAGTATATTTATTCTGACTTTTATTAAAATATTAACATTTATTAGAGATGTTTGTGGGTCGACTTTATACTTTTATTCGAGGGGCCACGTTCACTAATTGCTGAGTCATATACATATTACTGCAATAATACTTTCGTAGGTGTGTGTTGTATCCATCTAGATGCTTTGAGATGCTCATGTATTTTTTAAATTATTTATACATGGGGGATTATTATTGGTATTTTTTTTTTTTTGGTTGAACATAACATAGGACCTCTGTTATGCTTATTTCTTAAATGTAATCTTTTTCTGCTTTTGCATTATATAGGAAATATATCCTGGACAGTTCCAACCATCTCTCTGTCACAAATTCATAGCCTTGTCAGATAAGGAAGGAAAGCTACTTCGGAACTATACTCAGAACATAGATACACTGGAACAAGTTGCAGGAATCCAAAGGATAATTCAGTGTCATGGTTAGTAAACTTCAGAATTGCTTTCTGTTATTTAATTTGTTTTCTAGGAAAAAAATGATAATTAGAAAGGCTGCTATGTGGGAATAGAGATTAAGCTTTATTATTTAATCATGTTACCTGATCAGTTATAGATAAAATAAGAAAAATAGAATGCAAATAAATGAAACCCAGAAATGTTGGCCTTGACATTTAATTGTACATAACATCAGAAATTAATGTGCTTTGGATTTCAAAACATAGTTACATTCCATTAAATTCTTTTTAGTAACCTTTTTTGATTACAAAAGTAATATTAGCTATGTATGAAGAAAACACGATATCTTTAGATTATGAAACCAAAGGAACTAGGTAGTTTAGATGTATAGGATTCCGAAATTTAGACTTTGAGACTAAAACAAGTAGAACAGACTATGTATCTAAACTGTTTTTAAAACACAACTGGTAATTAAGTAAAGATGATACAATTGTAACCTTTTAACTCTTAAGAGTTTTAGCCCTGGAAGAGTTGGTTTATTTTATTGCAGTTGTAGCAACATCTCAGCAATTGAGGATTGGATTTTCTTTCTATTGTATAAGTATTTTAATTATTCACCCCTTAGGTTCTCCTGTGAAATCTGTTAAAATTTTTAAATTCTATAACTTTTCTGGTGTCAAATTTTATAAGCTTTGTGGTATGTTTAATAAATGGGAATATTTCTTTAATAAAACATATGTTGGTTGTTTTAGGTTCCTTTGCAACAGCGTCTTGCCTGATTTGTAAATACAAAGTTGACTGTGAAGCTGTACGAGGAGATATTTTTAATCAGGTAATTATCACCCGTATTTTAGGAATGTTTTGTGCCTGTGTTTGATATAGTTCTTTTGCCTCTAAATTCTCCCCCCCCCCTCCGAAAGTACTTAAGTGGTACAGAAAGATCCAGGAAGAGATTGTTAACATTGGGTATTCTGGTGAAATACACAAGAACCTTTTAATATTATTACACTGCTCCATAATGTCTCTAAAATGATGAAATTGGCTCATTAATATGTAAAATTAAAATAAAATTCTAGATCAGAAGTGAGGTGGTGTTGAATTAATTAGTCTCTTTACTCTTTTAGTGCGTATAAGATTCAGAATTAGGGTGGTAATTCTTTAAAACTTTTGAAAAATTATCATAAAAGGTATTTCATGTATACTTACTGCCAAAAACTATAGTAAAATATGGCAGAGAATAAAAACCACCCAGAAATAAATTCTGTGCACTTACCTGTGTATATAATCATATAATTATGAGAAAGGATAACATATTAAATGGAATCATTATATGTTACAAACTTATTTTTTAAAGGATTAAGTTCTGTGTGTGTGTGTATGTAAATATCATGCTGATTTTTCCTTTTAATGTACAATGCAATCTTAAATGTCAAATGGAGATCTATACTGATTTATAACAGCACACACAGATAGTAGCAACACTGAATTTCATTGTACTTTAATAAACAAAACGTCAATGACAATTGCATTGATTTGTATAGGTAGTATGTAATTATTCCTGCTGTTTATACACAGCTTTTCTGTTTTCTTTTTTTTTTTAAACAAGAGCTGATATGAGCCGAACTGACGGCATATGCTGATGATTTTGAAATGTGTTCTTAGGAAGTGTGGAAATACTATTTGTAACTTGGGCTTTCCCTTTTCTTCCCCACCTCAACTAAAATCTGAAATGTGCAGGTGGTTCCTCGATGTCCTAGGTGTCCAGCTGATGAGCCACTTGCTATTATGAAACCAGAGATTGTCTTTTTTGGTGAAAATTTACCAGAACAGTTTCATAGAGCCATGAAGTATGACAAAGATGAAGTTGATCTCCTCATTGTTATTGGATCTTCCCTGAAAGTAAGACCAGTAGCACTAATTCCAAGTAAGTCGATAATGATATAGAGAACAGTTCTATATATATTGCCATGGGTTTTAGGTCTATACAGTAGACACCAGTGATCTTATTCTGTTTCTGGTTAAAGAGGGTGAAGAGCCAAACTTTATTTTTTAGGTGGCATTCACGTTCATGAAGATTAGTTAATCTGACATTTTGGTAGGGGAAAGAGTTGAAACAGAAATAATGTCAGATTCTAATGTATGTTAAAAATTAAGACAAACAGTTCAACTTTTTAAGTTAAAATGTACAGTTTGATAAAAGTGTCATGTATTATGTAAGATAGAATTTGGGGGCTTAGAATGACCATTTTGTTTTTTTAAGAATAACAATCATGCCTTGTCAGTTCGTTGTATGTGGATCTACTTTATTCATAGAGATGTTTGTGTGTATAAAAATGCTCAAATGGAATTTAAACCCCTATTTCTCTGCTCAGGAATATTTTACATGCTCATACTACCTTTTTTCCTTCCTCTAGTGAGGAAGTAAGGGAGGTGAAGAAGATAGAAGGACTAAGTAGCATTAGTTATTCCCTAAAAAATGAGTGAAGGCGAAGAGGAGAGACGATCAAGCCCTTAATCAGAGCATTAAATTAGACTCCTACACCAGCAATCGGATAGGCAGCCAGAATAAATAGTTGGAAGAAATGAGGAATTACAACCTCTAGTTCTGTCTTTTTCCTCCCCCATATGTAGTGGTTTTTAGCAGTTTTAACTCATTTTTATCAAGTAGCTGTGAAATTTTATTAAAATAGAATATAGGACAATTTGTAATTAAAACATAACCATTTAATATATAAGATCTTTTGTTTTTGAGTTATTTTGTGTCTTTAAAAGTAAGACAGAAATTCTTAAAAGCTTTCTGTGGGGTAGTATAATAGTGTGTTGGTGATAGGCAAAGGTACATTTTTAAAATGTAAGACAGATAATATTGGAGAATAGATTTGTATGAATTTTCACATTATTTTAAATTTACTTTTCAATTATAGTTGACATACAATATTATATTAGTTTCAGGAGTACAACATAGTAATTAGACATTGATATACCTTACAAAGTGATCACCCTGATAAGTCTAGTACCTATCCGGCACCATACATAATTGTTACACTATTATTGACTGTATTCCCGATGCTATACTTCACATCCCCGTGACAATTTTGACAACTTTCGATTTGTACTTTTTATTGCCTTTCCCCCTTTTCACCCATCCTCCCATCATCCCTCCTGTCTAGTGAACTTAAATTCATTCTCTGTATCTATGCGCTTATTTGTTTTGTTTGTTTTTGCTCCTTAGATTTCATATGTAAATGAAATCATATGATATTTGTCTTTCTGTCTTATTTAATTTAGTACAACACCCTCTAGTTTCATCCATGTAGCCACAAATGGTAAGATTTCATTCCTTTTATGGCTGCATAATATTCCATTGTATATACCACATCTTCTCTCTATTCGTCTTTCAATAGACACTTAGATTGCTTTCATATTTCGACTATTGTAAATAATGCTGCAGTGAACATAAAGGTCCATATATCTTTTCAAATCACTGTTCTGGATATCTTCAGATAAACACCTTGAAGGGGAATTGCTGGGTCATAAAGTATTTCGATTTTTAATTTTTTGAGGGACTGCCATACTGTTTTTCATGGTGACTGCATAAATTTACAATTCCACCAATGATCCAGATCCTCGTCATATGTATTTGTTAATTTATTGATGACAGATGTGAGGTGTGGGGTAATATTTCACTGGTTTTATTTGCATTTCTGATTGGTGATGTTGAACATCTTTTCATATATCTATTGGCCTCTTTGGAGAAATGTCTCTTCTGGTCCTCTGCCCATTTTTTAATCAGATTGTTTGGATTTTTTTGGTGTTGTATGAATTCCTTATATATTTTGATTTTTTTCCCCCATTTTTTTTTTTTTTATTTAATAATACCTACAGCACCTGGTATTCCTGGGTGGTCTCCTATCCAAGTACTAACTAGGCCAGACCCTAATTCCTTACATATTTTGGATATTAACCCCTTATTGGATGTACCATTGGTGAATATTTTCTTCTATTAAGTAGGTTATCTTTTGTTTCATAGATGGCTTTCTTTGTTGTATAAAACCTTTTTAGTTTGATATGGCCCCATCTGCTTATTTTTTCTTTTTATTTCCCTTTCCTGAGGAGATATATCCAAAAATATATACGTGTGTGTGTGTGCCCGTGCGCGCCCGTTGCCAAGACCAGTGTTAAAGTGTTTATTGCATGTTTACTTTTAGGAGTTTTATGGTTTCAGGTCTTATATTTAAGTCTTTAATCCATTTTGAGTATTTTAGTATATAGTATAAGAAAGTTTCCCTTTTTTTGCATGTATCTGCCTAGTTTGCCCAACACCATTTATTGAAGAGACTGTCTTTACGCCACTGTATACTCTTCCCTCCTTTGTCATAGATTAATTGACCAAATAGATGTGGGCTTATTTCTCGTCTCTATCTCTTCCACTGACCTATGTGTCTGTGTGCCAGTACCATGCTGTTTTGATTATTACAGCCTTGTATAGTTTGTTATCAGATAGCATGATACCTCCAACTTTGTTCTTTCTCATTGTTTTGGCTATTTGGGGTGTTTTGTAGTTTTATTTTAGGATTATGTACTTTAGGATTATATATTCTAGTTCTGTGAAAAATATCATTGGTATTTTGATAGGGATTGCTTTGAATCTGTGGATTGCTTTGGGTAGTATGGACATTTTAACAATGTTAATTCTTTCCATGAGTGTGGTATATGCTATCATTTATTTGTAATTTCAGTTTTTTCATTGTTTTATAGTTTTCTGAGTATAGGTCTTTTACCTCCTTGGTTAAGTTAAATTTATTCCTAGATATATGTATATTTTTTGATGCAATTGTAAATGGAATTTCTCTTTCTGATAGTTCATTATTGATGTATAAAAATGCAACTGATTTCTAAATATTAATTTTATATCCTTATTTACTGAATTTATAAGTTCTAACTGTTTTTTGGTGGATTCTTTAGGGTTCTTTATAAATATTATGTCATTTACAAATGAGTTTTACTTCTTTCCAATTTGGATGCCTTTTATTTCTTTTTTGTCTGATAGCTGTGACTAGGACTTCCAGTAATATGTTAATAAAAATGGTGAAAGTGGACATCCTTGTCTTGTTTCTGATCCTAAAAATATTTCACCTTCTTACTGTTGAGTATGATGTTGGCTCTTGGTTGTCATATATAGCCTTATTATGTTGAGGTATATTTTATCCTGACTTTGCTGAGAATTTTTATCATAAATGGATGCTGAGTTTTGTCAGATGGTTATTTTTTTTTATGCATTTATTGATATGATCATATGATTTTTATCCTTCAATTTGTTTATAATGGTGCATTATGTTAATTGATTTGCAGATGCTGAACCAAAATGCATCTCGAGAATAAATCCTACTTGAATTGATCATGGTGTATAATCTTTTTAATGTACTGCTGAATTCATTTTGCTAATATTTTGTTGAGGATTTTTGCATCAATGTTTATTAGGAATATTGGCCTATAATTTTTTTTTCCTGTGTACTATCTTTTTATGAATTTGGCATCAGGGTAATGCTTGCTTCATAAAATGAGTTTGGGAGCTTTCCCTCTGCAGTTTTTTGGAATAGTTTGAGAAAGATAAGTATTAATTCTTTGAATGTTTGGTAAGATTCACCTGTGAAGCCATCTGGGCCAGGGCTTCTGTTTGTTGAGGATTTTTTGATTATTGGTTCAATTTTGTTACTAGTTATTGGTCTGTACAGATTTTTTTCTTCCTGATTTCATTTTGGAAGTGTGTATATTTCTAGAAATTTATCCATCTCTTCCAAGTTGGTATATAATTGTTTCTAGTATTTTGTTACAATCCTTTGTATTTCTGTTGTGTTGGTCGTCACTTCTTTTTCATTTCCGATTTTATTTGGGTCCTATCTTTTTCTCGATGAGTCTGGCTAAAGGGTTACCGATTTTGTTATCTTTTCAAAAAACCAGCTCTTGGATTTATTGATCATTTGTATTGTTTTTTTAGACTCTATTTCTGCTCCGATCTTAATTATATTCTTCTACTCATTTTGGGCTTTGTTCTCTTTTAGTTCCTTTAGGTGTCAGGTTAGATTGTTTTGAGATTTTTCTTACTTCTTTAAGTGGGACTGCTATGTATTTTCCCCTTCATATTGCTTTTGCCATGTCCCATAGATTTGGCATCTTTGTGTTTTCATTTTCATTTGTCTTAAGGTTTATTTTTTGATTTCTTCCTTGATCTTGTTGTTAACCCATTGTTTAATGGCATTGGTTAATAAGGAATGTTATTTATCTTCTACGTGTTTGTGTGCTTGTAATTGATTTCTAGTTTCATACCATTGTAATCAGAGAAGATGTTTGATATGATTTCAGTCTTAACTTTATTAAGACTTGTGGCCCAACGTGTGATCTATCCTGGAAAATGTTCCATGTGTGTTTGAAAAGAATGTGTATTCTGCTGCTTTGGGGTGAAATGTCCTAAAAATATCAATTAAGTCCATCTGGTCTAATGTGTCATTAAAGGCCATTATTTCATTGTTGATTTTCTATCTTGTTGATTAGTGCATTGATGTCAGTGGCGATCACGTTCCCTATGATGACTATTACTGTCGGTCTCTCCCTTCATGCTTATTGATATTTACTTATATATTTTGGTGCCCTTTGTTGGGTGTGCAAATGTTTATAATATAAGAGTTGTATCTTCTTGATTTGTCTTAAGTATTGCTATCCCAGCTTTTTTTCCATCTGTGTGAAATATCTTTTTCTATCCCTTTACTTTTAGTCTGTGTGTATCTTTCAGTCTTAAGTGAGTCTTATGTAAGCAGCATATGTACAGGGTCTTGTTTTTACTCAGCCACTGTATGTCTCGTGATTGGAGCCATTTAGTCTATAAACATTGAAAGTAGTAATTATTGATAGATACGTAGTTATCTCCATTTTATCAGTTATTTTCTGATCATTTTTATAGTTCTTTGTGCTTCATACACACCAAGCTATGTTTAAAGAAGTCTGTTTTAAGTTGATGGTCGCTTAAGTTTGAATAAATTCTAAAATCACTACAGTTTTTGCTCACCCTTGCCCTGTTTATGTTTTGGCATTATTTTTTACTTGTTTAGTATGTACATGTTTGTATGTATTCTTTAATTTATTGTTGTAATTACACATGATTTTCCTACTTTGTCTTAGCATTTGTACTAACTTTACAATTGGTTGATTCACTGTAAATTGCTTTTACAGTGTTTGTCTTTGTCAGAATTTTTTTCTTTCCTGTATTTTCTTATTCCTATTTTTGATGTTTAATATTTGTAATAATGGTTTAGTGGTGGTGAACTCTGTTTTTTCTTTTCTGTGAAATTATCTCTCCTTGTATTCTAAATGATCGTCTTGCTGAGTAGAGTGATTTTGATTGTAGGATTTTGCCTTTCATCATTTTGAATTATTTTGTACCAAATCCTTTTTGGCCTGCAAAGTTTCTGTTGAACTTATAGTCTTAGAGGAGCTCCCTTGAAGGTAACTAACTGCTTTTTTCTTGCTACTTTTAAGATTCCCTCTTTGTCTTTAACTTTTGACATTTTAATGATGATGTGTCTTGGTACGGGCTTCTTTGGTTTCATCTTGTTTGGGACTCTGCTTCCTGGACTTGTATGTCTATTTCCTAAGTCAGGTTAGGGAACTTTTCAGTTATTAGTTATTCTAATAGGTTCAATCCCTTTCTCTTTTCTCCTTCTAGGGCCCTTATGATGTGAATTGTTATGCTTGATGTTGTCTTAGCAGTCCTTTTTAAAACTACCCTCATTTTTTAAAACTCTTTTTGCTCTTCTAATTGTTTTCCACTTTCTTGTCTTCTGGATCACTTATTAGTTCTCCTGCTTCATCTAATCTGTTGATTCCTCCTAGTGAATTCTTCATTTCAGTTATTCTTTAGTTCTGATTGGTTCTTTTTTGTTTTCTATTTCTTTTTTTATGTTTTCTATCTCTTTAAGTTCTCCCTGAGTTCATCTATTCTTCTCTCCAGAGTTCACCGAGCAACCTTATAACTCGTGTTTTGAAGTTTCTATCTGGTAGATTGCTTATCTTCATTCGTTGAGTCTCTTTTGGAATTTTGTACTGTTCTTTCAGTTGGGATATGTTTCTTTGTCTCCTCATTTTGGCCAACTGTGTGTGTTTCTGTGTATTAGGTAGATCTGCTATGTCTCCCAGCCTTGACAGTTGGGCCTTTGTAGAAGGTATCCTGTGGGGGGGGCCCATGGTGCGGTCAGTCACCCAGGTCACCTGAGCCGCATACTCCAGGGGTGTCCTATGTAGTTCTACGTAGTAGGTTGTGTGTGTCCTGTTGTAGTTGGGCCTCAATTGCTGCTAGCACATCAGTGGATGGGGTTGACCCTCAGGCTGTCTGTGAGGGCTGGCCATAACCATAGCAGATGAACAGTTGTGAACAGTTGTTTGGGATCTGACTGTATGTAGCAGGAGTAAGTTTAGGGGGGTTTCTGGTGCTGGCTGAGGCCACCTTTCAGGTGTGTCAGTTGTGGAGCTAGTTGGATAGGGCTCTGTTGAAGTTTAAAGCAGGCCACCTGGTGTTTTGGGTCTGGAGACTCTTGGGGGAAGGGCTCCTGTGCGGGCCAAGTTTAGCCACAGCTTATTAACGGCTTGGGGCCACTTGGCAGGAGCTACAAAGCATATTGAGTCTGGCTGCTGCTTGTGTTGGGTTTGTGGACCTTTGAGAGAGTAGCATAAGCAGAAGCTGCTTTTGTGGAGGAGCCACTAGGAGAGGCTCTGGCAGGACATGCAAGTTGAGGGGCTGGGTCTTAGAATCCCTAGGGCGGGGCAAGCAGTGTTAGCTAGGTCAATGGAGAGCACAGATTTAATGCCCACCTGCACCAGGCCAGCCGCCGAGTGGGAAGTCAGTTCAACAAAGGAACGATGGTGCTTGGCAGCACTTTTGTCCCAGAAGAGTTGCCACACTCCCTGCCATTCTAGCCTTTGCCCTGAAATTAGTCAATTTACTTCCTTCCCATATGTCCTTGGCATTTTCAAGCTGCTGTCCCTATGCTGGAGCTTAGAGCAAGTGAGTTTATGAGTGAATAAGTTTGTGCATGGGCCCTTTAAGAACAGCACTTCCACCTTTTGCAGCATTTTGTGTCTCCCCAACATAATCCCTGCTGGTTTTCCACATCCAGGTGTTATGGGTACTCCTTTTCCAGGCAAAGGTGTCCTGGACTGCAGAACCTGATGTGGGCTGGGACCCTTTGTTCATCAGAGGGGGGAACCTCCCCATCTGATATATTCCTCCCATTTCTTAATCACCACACGATGAGTGTGTGACCTGCTTGGTCAGCATCTTTACCCCTCCTAACAGTCTCAACATGGCTGCTTCTTTATATCCTTAGTTACAGGAATTCTGTTCAGCCAGTCTTCAGGTGGTTCTCAATGACTGTTCTATAATTTAGTGATTTTGATGTGATTGTGGGGAGTGGCAAACTCAGTTTACTACCTATCTACACTGCCATCT
Organism: Eidolon dupreanum; assembly: GCA_028627145.1. Taxonomy (NCBI): domain Eukaryota; kingdom Metazoa; phylum Chordata; class Mammalia; order Chiroptera; family Pteropodidae; genus Eidolon; species Eidolon dupreanum. The sequence goes on from CM053506.1 coordinate 39,011,112, forward strand.
TGACTGGAATTCCTCTCTCTATATTAGAAGGTATTTTAGTAAAGTAACAGTCACTTATTATGTGCCAAGAACTTTTTCTGTGCACTGACATATATTAATATACTTAATCCTCACAATGTTGTGGAATAGTACTGTTAATTTATCCTCATTATATAGACAAGGAAATTGAGGTACAGAATGGAAAAGTCTAAGACGATTGTTGTGAGAAAACCAGGTGACAGGAGTAGAACCTGAAGTTTTATGAAAGATGCTAAACTGCTCATCTTTTTCTTTGATAGCTTGATGAAATTTTCATGGCTTGGTTGTTATTGGTGGGGTTCTTTTGGTTTTGGGAGCATGTTAGATTTTTGCATAGTGCATTTGTTGATGCTTTACTAGCTTACCTCCTTCCTTTTTTCTAACTTTTATTTTTCACCTTATTTTTAGGCTCCATACCCCATGAAGTGCCTCAGATATTAATTAATAGGGAACCTTTGCCTCATCTGCATTTCGATGTAGAGCTTCTTGGAGACTGTGATGTCATAATTAATGAATTGTGTCATAGATTAGGTGGTGAATATGCAAAACTTTGCTGCAACCCTGTAAAGCTTTCAGAAATTACTGAAAAACCTCCAAGAACACAAAAAGAGTTGGCTCATTTGTCAGAGTTGCCACCCACACCCCTTAATATTTCAGAAGGCTCAAGTTCACCAGAAAGAACTTCACCACCAGATTCTTCAGTGATTGTCACACTTGTAGACCAAGCAACAAAGAGTAATGTTGATGATGCAGATGTGTCTGAATCAAAAGATTGTATGGAAGAAAAATCACAGGAAATACAGACTTCTACTAGGAGCAGTGAAAGTGTTACTGAACAGTTGGAGAGTCCGGATTTGAAGAACATTGGCTCCAATACTGGGGAGAAAAATGAAAGAACTTCAGTTGCTGAAACAGTGAGAAAGTGCTGGCCAGCTAGAATCGCAAAGGAGCAGATCAGTAAACGGCTTGATGGTAAGAAACCCTTTTGAATGTATAATTATTGTAAGAAAATATTTTTAAGAATCTAGCAATTTCGGCAGATTTGTTGATAGAGTAGCTTTATATGCAGGTAAATATAACAGTTCATGGTGTTTAGAGAAATTGTAAAGTTGAGCATTCAGGCTAGAGAAAGATAACAGTGGTATCTTACATAATATGGGGAAGAAATAGTGTGTTTATAGTGTGCTTTGTATCTTGCATTACTCTAGAGAATAAGAAGGTAAGCATTTAATTGAGAAGAAAATTGGGGAATAGAGAGTGCTCTGGTATTGGCAAGTGAGAGATTTAGCTAGTAGATAGGAGATTTGGGTGCTTATTGTGGGTTAGCTGCTTTACACACATTATCTGATTTTAATCTCATAAGACAGGAACTATTATAACATCTCTGCTATGGGAAGTCTGAGGACCCACAGATGTTAAGTACCCTGTGCATAGTAATGGCTAGGATTTGGAAGAGCCTCTCAGAGCCTACCCTTTTAACCACTACGCTGTGTTTTCTCAATCTAGAAAACATCTAATTCTTCTCCATTATTTATAAGGAATAACATCTACCCTGTTGTGCCACATGGCATGTCTTTACCATTTAACTATTAACATAGGTGAAATCACTCTACTTTTTGGAAATCAGTGTTTTAAGTCCAAGGAGCATATATTTATGGGGAAAATCCTAATTTAATCAAAGTAAAAGAAAACAGACTTTAACTTAGATGCTGCAATCTTGTACAACTTAAGACATTGTCTTATTCCACTTAACACATGGTAAAGACTGACAGGAAATTTTAGACAAATATATTAAGGGTTCTAATCATTTGCTGTAAATGCATTTTAGTTCATTTGGGCCTTTTTCATACCAGGCGTCAGCAAGTTGTGGAGACTCAGTGATCAATCTACTGATGTACGTAAAAGTAGATGCTACTTTAGGGTCTAGAAGGCTTTTCAAAAAACCTAACTTCAGACTTTGGTGTTGAACAGTAAGTGGATTTAAAAGTAGGGGTAGTCTTCCCAGATGAAACTAGAAAAAGCATAGAGAAATGCTTATGTTTACAAATGTGACTAGATCCAGACACAGAAAAAATGCTGTTGATTCAGGCAATATAAGTCTCCACCATATACAAAGTCTGCTGTGCACTGGTGCACTGAGGATTTTGAGTTTTTCCCACAGATAAGCCAAACATGCAAAATTTTTTGCCCCTTAAGCCTGGAGCCCTCCTTTGGTGTTACGCTTTGGTTTTACTATACCAATTTATGCCTTAAAGGTACAGGTTTTGGAATTAGACCCGAGCTGTTTCAGATCTCCCTTGGGCAGTTATTTGTTTCTTAATAATATGGAAATCAAATAGCACATACTTCACAGCCTTGTGAGAATTTTAAAAGATAACTGGTGAAAAGAGGGTAAATTTGTAGCTGTTAAAACCAAATGACCACTAAACTTCACTCGTGCATTTTAGTTTGCCATTTTAGTTGTGAGGTCAGAGCTAAAAGAGAAGTGGGAGCATATATGAGGTAAACTAATTTTAAGTCTGCCTTGATGGCTGCCATGAAGGCAAAAACACAGGTGTAGGGTATTTTGGCTGATAGGTTATCTAATTCTTCAGGGAATTCAACAGAATAAAGAAGTTTATTTTTTTTAAGAAGCATGTGTCAAAACTATAGAAAAGTGGACAAGCACGTGTTGAGACTCCTTAAAAAACTAAGGTGTGAATCAAAGGAGATATGGCCCTGTTAAATGCCAGATAGGGCAGTCTGTTAGTAGCTGGAATACAAGTACCTGACTGCCTCCTCTGATCATGGAAATAAATACCAGTGGCCTAGAAAACTGAGTAATACCATGTGTTCTCTTGAAACAAAAGGAAATAAATGGTTTATACATTGTAATTTGTGATCTCTTAGTGGATTGCAAAATCAGTTTTGTGGGTTCAGATCAGAGTTGTCACAATTAGGTTTCATGTGAGAACTGGGTTGTGATGAGATATAAAAAGTTTGAAAGCCATTTTAAAGAGAAACAGGTATGTTGGCAGATGGCATGTCACTGAAAATTATGTAGTAGGCTTTTGTGAATCAGTCTGGGATATGGATATTATTTGGAGTAATGAGTAAAAGCTGCTGCTATTTATGAATTTAAGGGTAGAAAACATTTCATCATTAATGTTTAACGTTCCTACCTATTCAGTTAAAAATATTAGGTTTAGCTTTTTTTGTTTACCTAGATCAAATTTGACCAAACTAGGACTTTTAAGAACTCTTAGTATTCATAGATTCAAATTGATGCTCTGAAGAGTAGAACATGTTAGAGGAGGTGCTCTTGGTTGGAGCACCTCCTCTAACATGGAGGCCCAGCCGTAGGTTGGGAGAGAGGGGAAGTCTTGCAGCCATAGGTCAAATCTCTTAACTGTGAATGTACATTTGGGAGGGGCTTGGGGAAGAAAGGTTAAAAGTCCAGTGCTAGACCAGTGCAAGTGCTTCTTTCTCACACTTCAGTGTGTATAGGAATCTTACAACAGTAGATTATTTTGAATTCAGTAAGTGGGTAATGGGGCCTAAGAATCTAAATTTCTGACAGATTCTTAGGTGATGCCAGTGTCTAACAGACTACACTTAGTAGTTGAATCCATATTTAATGAAGATTCTTCAAAGGCATAATATGTGCTTTAGAGAGGTTATAGTTGAACATTAAGTATCTAATGTAGGCTGGGCTGGATACTTCATTTTACCTCATCAAATCTGTTCAAAGGAGTTGGTTAAGTAACCTTTATTAAACATGATTCTCCACATTTTTTCATGGAGGTTGTTAAAATCATTTTTTTCTAGATGAGAAAATTGAGGCACAGATAACTGCCCAACCAAGATTTGCACCCAGTGCTGAGTCTATAGCTTGTTTCTGAAAAATATTATACTAATAATTGCTTCTAGTAATGATGCTTATGTAATTAAAAGGCTGGAACCTACACTTATTCCAGACTGCCCAATCAGACCAAGTTAGTCCTACAAAACTGGAAATAACTTATCGTTTCTCTTTTATTACTTATTTCAGGTAATCAGTATCTGTTTTTACCACCAAATCGTTACATTTTCCATGGCGCTGAGGTATTTTCAGACTCTGAAGATGACGTCTTATCCTCTAGTTCTTGTGGCAGTAATAGTGATAGCGGAACATGCCAGAGTCCAAGTTTAGAAGAACCCATGGAGGATGAAAGTGAGATTGAAGAATTTTACAATGGTTTGGAAGACGATGCTGATATTGAGAGAGCTGGAGGAACTGGATTTGGAGCTGATGGAAGTGATCACGAGGCAGTTAATGAAGCTATATCCCTGAAACAGGAAGCAACAGACATTAGCTATCCATCAAACAAATCATAATGTAATAATTGTCCAGGTACAGGAATTGTTCCACCAGCATTAGGAACTTTAGCATGTCAAAACGAATGTTTACTTGTGAACACAATAGAACAAAGGAAACCAGAAAGGTGTTAATATTTACAGACTGGTAAAATAGATTGGCTTTTTTCATGGGTAATTTTTAACTTCATTATTTCTGTACTTGTACACGTAACACTAACTTTTTTTAAAAGAAAGGTACTAAGTATCTTTAATCTGCTCTTGGTTAAGACTTTCTTTTAAAGGTTCATTTGTATGATACATCTATATGTGTACATAATTTTGTTTTTGCCTAGTGAGTTTCAACATTTTAAAGTTTTCAAAAGCCATTGGAATGTTAAATTAATGTAAAGGGAACAGCTTATCTAGACCAAAGAGTGGTATTTTCACATTTTTTCTTTGTAACATTGGTTTGAAATCCTCCAATCTGTTCTGCTAAACTTCTGATTCTTTATTAGCACAATTTTAAAACACTGGCATTTTCCAAAACTTGTGGCAGCTAACTTTTTAAAAATCTCATGACATGCAATGTGAGTAAAAGGAAGTCAACAATGTGTGGGAGAGCACTTGTCTTTGCTTTTTAAAGTAAGACTTGGTGCTAAGAGTTTCAGGAATATTGTATTGTTAGAATGAAGATGGCTTTTGTACTTCCTGTGGACATGTAGTAAATGTCTATATTGGCTCATAAAACTAACCTGAAAAACAAATAAATGGTTTGGAAATGTTTCAATTTCTTTAGAAACGATAGTGCCTGCCTGGGTCCCCTTAGTTTTGAGAATATTTGCCATTGTTGTTTCAATACCTATCACTGTGGTAGAGCTTGCATTAGTCCTTTTCCACAAGTATTAAACTGCCAAGATGTGAATATGCAAAAGCCTTTATGAATCTATGATAATGGTACTCTGACTGGGGAGAGTGTAATATTTTGGACTGTTGCTTTTCCTTTACACAAATGAGGAGAGTGACAGGCCCCTGATTATGGTTCCAAAGTAATGAAATGTTAATTATATATAACTCAGCCAGTAAGTACATGTCTCCTCTTGGGAGGATTTGGTGTAATAAACACCAAACTGCTAGCCTAGTACTGCTAGCCTACCTAGTATTATGGAGATGAACATGATGTAACTTGTAATAGTAGAATAGTTAATGAATGAAATTAGTTCCTATTGTCTTTATTTAAAAGCTTAGCCTGCCTTAAAACTAAAGATCAACTTTCTCAGCTGCAGAAGATTCTAAGCCTTTCAAAAAAGTTCATACTTAATAAAATTGCACAGTAAGCATTTATTTTCCAGACTTTTTCCCAGCATTACTCCCAAATTATAAAGTATTCCTATGTTGCTTTGTATTTATTACAATTTTTAAAAAGGGTTTGAAATATAGCTGTTCTTTAAGCATAAGATAGCCAGCTATGACCATTATTGCCAGAGAAAAAATTTTATTGAATGGCCATTTCCCTACTTAAAAGATGTCTCGGTCTGAATATATTTGGCTATACTAAAGAATGCAGTATAGTTTTTTTTCCCCATTTGCATGATGTGTTTGTGCTATAGATGATATTTTAAATTGAAAAATTTGTTTTAAATTATTTTTACAGTGAAGACTGTTTTCAGCTCTTTTTATATTGTACATAGTCTTTTATGTAATCTACTGGCATATGTTTTGTAGACTGTTTAATGACTGGATATCCTCCAACTTTTGAGATACAAAACCAGTGTTTTATACTTGTACACTGTTTTAAAGTCTATTAAAATTGTCATTTGACTTTTTTCTGTTAACTTACATTGTTCAAGGCATAAAAAATTTAAATCTTGCAGAATTTGTACAGTTTTGAGGGCTATATTAGATGCTTCTCATACATTTTTTCATCAATTTATAAGTAAACAGAACTGTACTTTAGTTGGCGCATTACCAAAAGTTTCAAAATTATTTCAACCATTCTAAAGCCGGGCCGAAGAAAAATTTTACGTACAAAAAACTTGTGGGGAGTGGGTGGCAACAGGGAATGGTGCAAACGTGAATTTAAGAGCCCATGTATAGAAAAGCTACATTTTCCAATTCCAGGTCTTAATGTAAGAAAGAGTGGACAAAATAACTGCAGATCACCTTGAGTATGAACTTTTTGAGGCTGACCTAGAAACCTACTTAGTCCGTCCAAGTTCTTGAGAGAGAAAACTGCTATTCAAGAGGCCAAGAACATGCTCCTTACAAATACATGTAATGAATAAAACCTTGACTGGCAGTTCCTGCTCTTAGGTCTCCTATCTTCCTCCCCAGCAAACTTGAATTAAAAAACAAAAACTGCCCTGGTATATCTTGTTTGCAATAGAGACATCACCTGCAAAATCCCATCCTCATGTTATACAGAGCAGTGACATTTCATATGTACATGAAATAGGAGTCAGGTACTTCATACCTTAAAAAGGAGTTATGTAGTCATTTTAAGTAGTTGGCAAGCTCTAAAACCTTGTTTGTAATCGGGACTATTTGCACTTCCCTGGGTTAATGCAGTATGAAATTTCACTAATTACAATACCTCCCATAAATGGCACATGACGGTTCAATTAGCATTTTTCTTAATGGTACATAAAATAACGGTGTACCTTCAATCAGTGGTGTTTTATATTGTCCACCTACTAAGCATTATTTAGTAATTAATTTGAAACAAGTCTGCTCCAAAGGCCTGAAATCTATAAGGGGAGGTGTGGTAAGGACACCAAAATTTTTCCCTGCCTTAGAAATGAATAGACAAGCCTTAACTCAGCTAGGATGCTAGCAGAAACGCAGAGAAATGGTCTTCCTCTCTTCTGAGTGGCTATCAACTGGGAAACTGTCTAAAGTATATATAACCTATTGAACATCACTTCAGATAGATTTAATTGGCATAAGGTGGGGCTTGTGCATAGTATTAAAAAATACCCTCAGGTGATTAAAAAGTATAGCAAGGATTGAGAAGGAAAAGAAAAGGGGCATACCCTTCTGTGTTTAACTCACTTCCTTTCCAAAGTGCTGGTCTAACAGGAAAGGTCAAGTTACATAAAACTGACTATTCCCAATTTACTTCTAGAAACTGGTTCATCAATTAACAAACACTGGCAAGGATGGGGAACTATTTAAATAGGGTAAATTCATTAGCAGAGGAGAAAACTTACCTTGAGTTTGGCCAAAGTGCATGAGGTTGGGAAGTGGAATGAGGGTAAGAACAAGAACATTTGCCCCTGCTTTCAGAGAACTCACCATAAGCTCTTCAGCGGAAGACTACCCTATGTATATTGCATTTTGATTTCTAATATTTTGAACTAATTGCAGTAAAATCATATGTAAGGAAGACCAAAAATCTGTTAGTAGAAATTAACCCTAATGAATTGTCCTTACGAGTGCTACGAGAAGGCTGGGACTCGACTTAAGTCTCAGTTTTAAAACCTGCATTCCGGTTTTATTTCATGCCAACTTCTTGGTGGTTCTGCTTTTTCAATCAGTCTAAACAATGATACTGGTTAAAATTACTACTAAATTAAGAACTACAAACGATTGCTCTTAAAATGCAATAATCATGGTCCTTAGTGCATTCAGTATTTGCCTTTCTACTCTGATGTACAAAAAAGCTCAAGATATTTTTCTTGTTTTAAACAGCAAATAGCAATCTGAAAAATCTTCAATGGTATTTAAATTTTCCACCATGAATCTCCTTGTTGTTAATGCTACTTAACTGTATATCTGCAGCAACAAGGAGGAAAAGAATATCAGACTTACCCAAATTAAGTCTCATTCCCAGATAATATGCCCAGGTACTTGTTAAAATATTAATCCAAAGTGGCTGCTTTTTCACAGCTTCAGAGCATACTGCAGTTACTAAAGAAAATAAAGCATTGGACACATTCATCTACATATTTTTGATGTGAACCATCACTACCCTCAAGGAATGGATGCACGGGGAAACCAAAATGTCAGGTACATGGAAGAATTTTCATAAAGGAGAATGCCATTTTGAGGAAAATTACCTTAGGTGAAAATATTGTTTGAGGGCTTCTATCTATAAAAAGACACCTATGGCTCACCAGAGTAGTTTAGGTTAAACTACTGAATAGTACAGGTCCACAATCTCCAAAAACCTTCAGTTCATTTGCATTTTGGAATTATGAATGTCAAAGAATTTTTTAAAGCACATATCTCATGTAGCCACTGCACAGGGGCCTGAAGCAGCACCTAGATCAAACACATGTGTTTATCAAACATTAATACTGCCCCAATAAAATGTACAAATAGTCCCACTCAGTCCCATTTAATACCATAAATAGCTTTAACAATTCAGATTTCACTGCAAAATGAGATCTTCAAATTTTTTTCAAAGCTTGTTTTGGATTTTGCAATTATAGCTAAGAGACTCTATAAAAAGACGAATTTGTATGAGAATAGGAACGATGCAAAATTTAAGAGACCTTCCCTGAGACATTACTTTCTTTTGATGAATTCTGAATCTTATATGAGAACCACTGAAAGTTTAAATATTAAACCAATAAATCTTTATTATTTAAACAGTTCACGGCACTTTATAAGCTTAAAAAATATTTGCATTATAGCAGTGTCACATGTGTTGCATCAACTCAGTGTTACAATTTAATAATGAAATAACTAAGCATCAGCACCATAATACTGCTAAAATTTGTTTCTTAAAAATTCAAGGAAATAGTTCTAAAGCACTGAAAATTCTCACTAAATACCAACCTGCAGCATCAATAGTTTTGAAAGCTATAACCCAGTGATTGGTTCTCATAGTAGCCAATGTTTCTATTTTGGCAACTATAGGACAAAATTCTTCCATTACTAAATATTAAGCTTTCTGATAACCTCCCATTTGTTAGCGTCTCAAGATTCACAAAAGAAAGCCACAAGTTATTTAGAGAAGTCCTACCTCTAATTTAGGTTTGCACAAGGACATTCTAGCAAAACAGCAAATACTGTGTTTTCACCATGCTAGTTTCCTTTTATAGATTCTCAGAATGATTTAATCATAATTTTAGACCCCCTAAAAGACAGCTCAGTTCAATTACAACCATAGAAACTGTACTGGTATCAGAACATAACTATTTTATTACAAAACTTAACATTATTTACAAAATGAAAAAATAATCGAATGACTATTGCAGGCCAAAGTTAAAGGTTTTTTACCCGGTGATTGAAGAAAAATCAAGCAACATTTCCATGCACTCACACACCAGATCATTTGTGAAATATGCAAACTCTTAAAATTCATGTTAGTAAAACTTCATATTCACAATACTTGTATGTTTATTGGAAGATGGCCAAAAAAATTCATGGTTCTGTACAATAAGTTTTATATCAACACAGTCTGTTCATTTTCCTTTAATATTTTTTGGCTTTCATGAATAATCAATCATAGCTTTGAACATTTTGCAATTAAGAATTGTAATAGTACCTCTTACCACCTTGCTGAATTCATCACCACAAGAAAAACACAAATAATTAGTTTAATGCTTTTGCAATAAACTAAACAGTTATAACTCCAAAATTATATTAAACTAAAGCCTTCATTGTGATCAATAGCTTGGATCAGTTTAGAACGCAGAGTTTCTTTTTCTGTGTATTTTGGAAGATCCAGAAGATTAAAACAGGTATGGGAAACTGGGAGATATTCTTCACCACCTCCTGTTGACTGGATGACTAGTTTTAGACTCTTCATACCGAGAATAGGAATGCGATCACTACCTGTCAAAAATACTGCCAAGAAAAAAATCATTTAGCCAAGCACTTTTATCAAAACAACATTATATTGTATCATATTATTTAGTACAGTCACTACAGCAAAGCTTTAACATTTGCTCTAATGTGGAAGCCTAATTCCAGAATTTGAGGAAGTGTGACATTTGAGACACATACTAATTACACATCCACAATATTTTTTCTTTAAAAGTGTAATCTTAATATTAGCACACAGCAGAAGTTTAGTAAATGTTTGATGAATGAATATTGTCTCTGACAAAAACAATTTTGGGAGCTCTTCTTTTGGGAATAGGCTGTTTAGAATTAGTTTACAAATCCAATATAAAACACAGTTTTGTTTATCATTTTTCTATTTTCATTTTTACTTTTAAAATTATTTTTTTATGGTGACACTGGTTAATGAAATCCGGTAAATTTCAGCTTTTCATTTTAATAGTAAGGCATATGTATATTTACATTGTGTGTTCACCTCCCATAGTTAGATTTCTTTCTGTGAATACATATTTGACCCCTTTTACTCCATCTACCTTCTCCCTCCCCCCATTTTTTCTATTTTTGTTTCTGTCATTTTTAAACAAAAATCTATAATGGGCAACCAAAACTCAAATCACTGAAGAATGACTTATAATATGCAAAATAATTTTTCTCGTTTCATTTATCAAAAAAAATCCATAAAAATATTCTTGGCAATAGCAGGGATATGAAAGGCAATGTCAATGATTTAGATACTTAAATTCTGACAACTTTATTTAAAAAGAAGTGAAATTTCCATTAGAACACAGATTTTAACAGATGAAAGAAACACAGATTAGGTTATAAATAACAAAATCCTGGAACAGAAAAATTCTATTTTCCACAGCAATTCTCAAAGTTTTGGAGCAGAAGCAAAGTGAAAAAGACTGAAGACAACACAGAAAAGCGCTACACTCCAGAAATCTTTTTAGAAATTCTAAAAGGAATTACAACCCTGGTTTTTTTGTAATCAGTGTTAAAGTTTGTGCTCATTTGAAAGAACCAATTCTATTTTGGAGGCAAACTGAATTTAGCTTTCAAAATAAGAAAACACATGTAATAAAGAATGCATATTTAAAAAATTATTCTAATTGAAAATTAGAATAATACTATAAGAAAATAACCTATTCACTAAAGTGAATCAACCTCCTATGAGAATAAATTTAATATTTAAAGTCCATTCTCATAAAACATAGAAATAGTTAGAAATACTTACGCAGAAACTGCTTTTTCTTTTCCAATGGCAATTCATGAAATACTTCCCAAAAAATTTTTATAGTAGGATGTTCTGCCCAATACTCCCCTTTGTATTCTGTATTCTAAAAACAACATGACCATTTATTAACATTAAGGGATATTAGTTTTGTTTTGAATCTAAAAATTGGCCTCATTTCTTTAGCACATAAACATTGTCCAGGAGTTTGAAGCTCATGCAATTCAGCTGATTACCTGTTATTTACTGGGCATTTTGTAATTTGGAACTATCAGTTCCAGGGGTAATAGAAGTAAATGTGTATAAATTAGAAGAAATGTCTCCCCACCACTTCAAAGAACACAAAAGGATTGTAATACCATCTCCAAAAGTAAATGTCTAAAAGATAAACTAGAATTACTAAAATGTTAATGGATTATTGAAGTTTGACATGGAATTAATAATCTGTGATAATTATAAAATTTTATTTTCATTAACGGAAGTCAAACTAATTATTTTGCATTCTATCTTCCTGTGTAAAAAATGGTACTAAGGACACCACCAGTAATTTTCTGTGGTAATCAGTTTCTAAGATGGCCCCCAACGATCTCTGCTTTCTGCTATTCATGCCCTTGTTTAGTCCCTCCCATACTGAACAGTCTGACCTCTGTAATTATTAGGATACTATGGATATGAGAAATCCATAGCTTCTGAGGCTAGATCATAAAAAAACTCTTATTACTTCAGCCCCTTTGACCACTCTCTCTGGGGGAAGCCTGTTGCCATTTCATGAGGATACTAAAACAGCCCTATGGTAAGATACTGAGGCCTTTGGCCAACAGCCAGGTGAATGAGCCATCTCGGTAGGGAAACTATCTTTAATTAAGTCTTCAGATAGCTAAAGCACCAGTCAATATTATCTTAACTATAACCTCATGAAAGACCCCTGAGCTAAAATGACCCAGCCAAGCAATTCTTGAATTTCTGACCCACAGGAACTGTATGAGACAATAAATATTCACTTATTTTTAAGTCACTAAGTTTCAGGGTAATTTGGAGCAACTTGCCCTTTAAAAAAGATTAGCACTAAGAAAAAAGAAAGATACCAAGGAGAGAGAGAATTAAGTCTACACTGTGAAGTGTCCTTTTTAAAATTCAGCCAGTAGTTTAAACTTTCAGTTCTTACACAGCAAGACCTTTCAGCATCAGGGCCTTTGGACCCACTGTTCCCTCAGTCTAGACCACTTAGACATATATGCCTTCTTTCTTTGTTCATGAGGCAAATAACTGCTACTCATCCTTTAGGGCTCATATTAAATGCCAACTAATTCAATCAGATTCATTCAACAAATATGAGTTTTAGTCAAAGTCTGGGGCCCTGGGGAAACTGCAGTGAACTAAGTCCTTACTTTGTGGAGATTACCCGTCTAGTAAGAGGCCTTCCCAGATTTGTGTAGCCTAGGTCAGGCTCCTTATATACCATGCACTAAACTCACTTCCTGTATATTCATTGTAGTTCAATTACTTAATATCTAGCATCCTTATAAATCTTAATATTGCTATCTCCCTAATATCTTACATAGTATTAGGCATCTAGCATGAACTCAATAAATATTTGCTAATGGACTTTCTGAATTTTGAGCTCTGTTTGTAGCCATGATTATCCCTATGACTGAGATAATATTAAGGTCTGTGAGCATATTAGTGGGAATAAAAGGATGGCTAAAGTTATTTGTTTTTTTTTAAACTTCTAGATGGTTCTGGAAGAATGTGTACACAGTCCTGATGAAGAAAGCATTTAGAGTCAGAAATCATAATTACTAAAGTTATAATGAATGAGATGGAAGAAACCAAAGTATACTAAGTATTCAAAAAGTTACTGAATTACTAGTTCTTACTGAATGAACTAATACTTCTACTTCTATCAACTGTATCTTCAGGCAAGGTTTTAAGTACTTAAGAGTGCTAGGCTTTGGGAACACAAAAATCCTGCCTTCATGGTCTTTGCATTATAGTGAAAGGAAAGAGGTGACAGACAGTAAAGACAAGTAAAATTCAAAGAAGAAAAATAAAGCAGAGGAGGGAGATAGAATGTGTGTGTGTCTGCAATTTTAGATAAGTTATCCAGTGAAGGTGTCTGAGACAGTATAAAGACATAAAGGAAGTGAGAGCAAGAACCATTTGGAATTATCGAGGGGAAGAGAATTCCAGGCACAGGAAACAGCAAATAGAAAGGCTCCCAAGACTGGAGTGTTTTTAGAGAGATGCAGGCTCAGCAAAGAGGCCAATAAGGCTAAAGCAGAATAATAGGACGTGAGGCAAAAGGACAAATTGTGTAGGATCTGAAGTGTGAGAGGAGGTCATTATATTGTTTTCATTTTAGGGTAATTGGACATGAAGTCCATTTCCACTGGAGTCTCCTTATAATACAGCTTTCTTCTCTTCAGCAGATCAATTGCCCTTCTTATCCCACCCCCCAAATCTTCAATCCCCTTCCTGGAGGATTTAAACCTGGGTACCAGCTTTCCGTGTGCCAATCTCAGTTCTTCTCGGTTCCCAGATTCTAAAGCTTCTCTCTAGAGTTGTCTTTTGTTGGGTAGGAGAGGGGACATGAGGGGTCTAATAATTCCTTAAATTAGCTTTAAAGTAATTCTATTGCTATTAACACAACCCCACATTCTTGCCATTACAGTTACACAACGTACGGATTCCCAAACCTTTCAGAGAGATTCTAAGGTGTGGAATGAGTTGCTTTAAGTCACTCATAAATTCATCTACCTTTTTTCATCTTCCAAAACTATTTTTTCTCTTGTTCACTGTATTTTTGTGGGTTTTTTTTTTTTTTTTGGTCATTTATTCTAGTGAGGTTTTGGGATAGAGCAATAAATGTGTGTTTATTCTACTACGTTTAACCTGAAGTCCTAAATTTTTTTTTAATTTATAAATTTTATTCCTTAAAAGTTATTATACACTAAAATTGACATTTTTCCTGATGTGTGTATAGTTCTGTGAGTTTTAAACACATGTATTTATTTGTATAATCATCACCACCACCACAATCAGATTACAGAACAGCTCTATCACCCCAAAGAACTCTCTTGTGTTACCCTTCTCAGTTACATACTCCCTCCATCCCTAGCCACTATTCATCTTAGCTTTATCTTCAAGAACATCATATAAATGGAATTATATGGTATATTATCCTTTGAGACTGGCTTCTTTCAGTCAGCATAAGGATGCTGAGAGTCATCCTAGTTGTTGCCTGTATTAATAGCATGTTACTTTTTTTTGCTCAGTAGTATTCTACTGTATGGATGTACCACAGTTGGTTTATCCATTTACCCACTGAAAGACATCTATCTGGGTTGTTTCCAGTTTCTGACATGTTTGCAGATTTGCAAAAACATGTTTAAAAATTGTGGTAAAATACACACAACATAAAGTTTAATATCTTAACCCTCTTTAAGTACACAATGGCATTAAGTACATTCACACTTGTGCAACCATTACCACCATCCATTTCCAGACCTCATTTCATCTTGCAAAACCGAAACTCTGTACTCATTACACAATAACTTTCCAACCTCCCCCCACCCCACCCCACTCCACCCCACCTTGTTTATAGACTTTTGTATGAACATAGCTTAATAGCTAGGAGTAGAACTGCTTGGTCATGTAGCAAGCATATGTTTAATGTTATGAAAATGACAAACTGTTTCTAAACTGGGAATACCATTTGTATTCCCACTAGCCATGTATGAAAGTTCCCAATGCTCTTTTATCTTTGTTGACTCAGTATTATTATTTTAATGTTAGCTAATTAATAGTTTTAGCCATTCAGTTTTAGCTGGGGCTTCTATCCAACTGCTGTCATAGATGACATTTTTCTATATAAACACCACAAAGACAAAGATGCTATCTAATTTATACATAATTAAAATCCATTCATTGTAGAATAGGATAGATATAGTGTTTTCCTATAATAATAACGGTAATAAAATGGAAAACAATAAGAGGACAAGATTTTCATCAAACCATATTTTCCTTTTGTCTTTCCATATAAACAATATCAGAGATGTGTTTTCTCCTACCTTTTCTAGTTCCTTCCAATCATAATTTGTATTTCCAATAACCATTGCTTGTAGTTCATTAGGCTGGAAGAGCTGAAGGACTTTTCCTCCACAGACCTTATGAAAGCCCGCATGAAAAGCATCAAATAAAGAAGCCACTGATTTATTGAATATGTAATCCACATAAGCATCGACAAATTCGTGCCTATAAATGAAAAATCACAAATGCACAGAATATAAAAATCATTTTTTTTACAGAGAAGACATATTATAGTCTTTTTAAAACTTTGAGTGCTCCTGTACTTTTTTTTACTTATGTACAAAACTGATTATAAGTAGGGCTCAAAGGAGATAAAGACTTTATAGAGAACTTTATTCTTTCTATACAAAAATCTGGTATATTTATGAGGCATGTATACGCATCTATCATTCATAGCCATTCTCAGGCTATTCCTAAGTGAGATGTCATTTCCTGATAAAAAGAATGAGGATACAAATGGGTATCAAAATAATTTTAAAACAGTCATGAATCACTAACAATTTATATGCTCTACTCCACATGTATCCCTAAAAAGAGCAATTTATTAAAAGTTTAAAAGTATTCAGTGATGAAAAAATGAGAGCTTTAGGATTCAGATTATTTGACAGACTATACAGTCTGTTTTTCCTTGGGTTTCAAAAAATATGTAACGAAAATTACTTTAAAAACTAAAATCCCAAAAAGAGTATTAAAGCATTTTTTAAGGATACTCATTTAAGATTACAAGCACAGGCTCTTTTAAAATGTGTGTGTGTGTGTGTGTGTGTGTGTGTGTGTGTGTATACATGTACACACATACACACAAATACTTCTGACGCTTTTTTGCCTGTCATAATATAAAAGGAAACTGTAAAGAAACAAAAAAGAAGCCCTTTACCCAGGAGTTAGAACTACAATTTTTTCAATTTATTCTGTTAACCATAAACACTCAATGTGACTCTCTGGACAAAAAAATAATGAGAATGGGTATTATAGGATTCCAATATTTTATAACCTTGTCTTCCAATCCAAATTAAAAAGGTTGATTCTACAAATGGAAATACTGGTAAATTTAGTCATTTAGCAAATTATAAACTAAATTCCAAACTGAATTTACAAAGTAAAAAAAAAAAAAAAAAAGATTAAAGAAGGCCACTGGAAAATATAAAATTGAGTGGGCATATGCTATCAGGTTTTGATGAGAAGAAACAGATAATTTTGTAATGCATAATTTTATAATTCATTTAATTAGAAAGTCAAATTGATCTGTACTAGTTAAGTCCCTTAAAGTCCAAATTTTTTAAGCTAAAAACACTAAATTGCTGCACGTGCTAACATTTTTGTTTTCAACACTTTCACTCTGTAACTAGGACTGGTACAAGGATCAAAATTCTTTATTTCTAAACTAAATAATCTATGTAAAATAACATTTTTTAGACACTTAAAGAATAAGTCCAACAACAGAAACTTTAAAAGCAGAAAAAAAATCTTTCTAAATTATATTCGAAGGCTTTCAAAACCAAGATACTTTTAAAAAAAGGATAGCTAAAAATACTTAAATTTTTTCATGTTATTTTAAAAACAGTTATTTTTATCAAAGTAAGAGATATACACAGTTGAAACTGTCAAACAGTAATAATCATTTAACAGCCAACATTTACTGAGCACATACATGTGCTAGGTACTATTCTAAGCATCTCAAAATTATTGCCTCATTTAATCCTCAAAATAACCCCATGCAGTAGGTACAATTTATCATCCCATTTTATAGAGAAGGAGATTGAGGCATGGAGACATCAATTCATTTACCTAAAGTTACACAGCTTCTAAGTAGGAGAATTAGGATTATCATCATTTGGATCAAGTCCTTGGCAACAGCCATTAAGCTAGTTTCTCTAAAGAATTATAACAAAATAGAACAATGCAGTTCTGTCCTACACTGTTCCACCAGAATTCTGTCTTCAAAGGCAACTATTTAACTCTTTTTGCTACTTCTTCTGATGTTTATCTTCAAACTTCAACAACATAGTTCCACTGTTATTCCTTGATTTTCAAATTTAAGTATTATCTAATGAACTGAAGAGCTACTGCAAAAGGTGAGGATTTACCTTTTATTTAATTGCCTGAATCTCACTTTGCCTCCCTGAATGCTCCCATTATAACAATTTTTGGTTCAATATCCATTTAACAATGAATGTCGGAAATGTCCATCTCCTCTAGACTCATTCAAATATATTAGGTAGAATCAGCTGCACTATTCTCCTGGAGACAAGCATCCTGAAGCCCTCCATCATCTCACTCTAACCCAGACTGGTGGCTCCTTCTACACACTGCTATTCTGTAGAAGGAATCCTCTGTGCCCCTCTCCTATACTGGATCCTATTTTTTTGGATCCTTTGTCTTCCTCTTTCTTGGTTTAATTGCTTATTTTGGTAGAACACATCCTCCTGAGAAAAATACATTGGAAGTAAATTCTCTGAGATTCGGCATGAAAATGTATTTATACACTCACACACACTTGATAGTTTCGATATAGAATTCTAAGTTAAAAATAAATTTCTCCCAGAATTTTGATCATCTAGCTTCAGTGTCATTCATTAGAAGTCTGATGTTATGATTTTTAATTCTTTGTATGTGGTCTGTTTTCTAGAAGGGTTTTAGGGTCCCTTTTGTTCCCGCACTTTGAAATTTCATTTATTTTCCCTTGGTATGTATCTTTTTTTCACTTTCATATTTTCAATCTCAAAAGGTACTTCAGTCAGTTCTGGGGAGTTTTTTGCTACTACTACTTCTTTGACAAATTTCATTCATTCCATTTCTTTTGATTTTTAATAGTATGCGCATGAATGCTACCTTATCATTTTGAGTTTTGTCAGCCTGCATTGTTTCTGTTTCCTTAGTATTCTTTTTGACGGCTTTGGTCTTTCCTTAAATGTCTATTAACCTTTGGCTATCCATTCACATTTAAAAGTTAGGAAGTATATAGTGTCAAGGAGGAAGGACTCTGAAACTCCCTGTTTCAGTTAAGCTCATTGTTCCTGGCTGTGCCAAACTGTCCTCAAAATTCACAGTACCTTTAGTTCAATCTCTCCAGAAGGCTGGACAGGGGAAGTTGCCAGGCTTCTGATGTGATAAAGAAAATGGGTTTCTAACTGTTTTTTGTAACAGCCAATCTTTGTTTCCAGCATTCCTCTAAGCCCCATAAGCTTTCTACCATTTTTTTATTCTCAGTGCCTGAGCCTTTGTTCTAAATATGAAGTGGCTGCCTTCTTGGCTCTTCCCAGTCCATCTTATGTTGCTGCTTCCTCTAGTTCAGTAAAGTTAGTTATCACTGTTTTCTAGCTTCCAAAAATGTGTGTGCTGTTTTCTCCTCTTCTCTCTGTTCTTGTTCATGATCTTTTAAACAATTTATTATTGTCTTGAAGGGATTTCAGAGTAAAAAGCAGATTACTTTCTCACTAACAATTAAAAAGGTAAGTTTTATCTGAGTAAAAACTTAAGGTTCTGACGTTTCTAAATATAGAAAAAAATGCCTACTGAATCTTATCACTATCACTGATACTGCTATAATTCACTTACCGATTTTGTTTGTTAACAGCTGTGTCTGCACCATTTAGAACCAGCTCTTTCACTTCTGTTGCACCAAAGTTTTCAACTGTGATCTATTAATTTAAATTTTTAAAAAAAGTCAATGTCAGGCTCAAAACTTATTATTTTAATAACCTATTATTATATCTACCTTCTCATTAAATATAGGAATAAATTTGAGGTGAAATTTTACTAGTATAAACTTATCTGAATTCTGCATAAAGCCACAGCTAGAAATCTTCATCTTTTCTATCAGTCTGAAATCCTACCTTGATTAACTAATTATAAATTACCAAGTATTTTGTTAGTTAAGAACAAGAAACTGAGTATTACACATAAAACCTAGTAACAGTCACTACTGGAGAAAAATATTAGAAAAAATATTTTCCTTGGACAGGTAATAGAATCCAAGTGTCAGAATGCATTCAGCTTAGACCAGCTATGCATTCTTCCCATATGAAAGCTGCCAGTCCTATATTCCTTGAATCTGCCTTGTCTTCTTAATCATAGGCGGTTTTGCAGTTATGCCATTAATTTGTAAAGGCGGTTGCTTATTTTGAAACTTTTTATTTCCCTTAATAGTCTGCTAATTTTCTATAGATATTATCATTCCCACCTTTGTATCTTTTTCTATTCCCTCTTTTTGGATTATCCTCTCCTATTAAAACATTTTTTAAGTACCTGCTATCTATAAAACACTATGGTGGGAATGAGATGATAAAAGATGAATAAATTCCTGCTCTGGAGTTTACTATCTAGTAAAGGAGAAGAAATGTGATATGTAAACAACTCATTAAAATAAAATGTTATAACAGAGACAGGAACAAAATGCTATCAGACCACAGAGGAAAGAAAAATTACTTCTAACTGGAGGAAGAATAAATATGAAAGACCTCAAAGAATGTCATTTGAAAAGCAACTATAAGAATGAGTAGGGCTCTGAAAGAATGGGAGGTGTTGGGATTTCCGACTGAGCATATACATTGAACAAAAGGATGAAACTAGAGATATATATCAAGTTCTGAAAATATATGGCCCTAAAAGACAAGAAAGTATGTGTAAGAAAACTGCGACATGACAAGTTGGTATGAATAGAAAGATACAAGGAAAGTTAAATAAATGCCAGATTATAAATATCCTTAAAGCCCATTCTAAAGCTATTACTCTGCAAGCAATAAAAAAAACCACTAAAAATCTCTGGGAAAGAAATGATAGTGGGAAGAAAGGTTTGAATTATCATAGTTCTTGAATATACATACTATGAATTCACAAACTTAGTAATTGATAAATTAAAAATTAAACTGCTCAGAACCCAATTTTCAGTCAATTGAGATGATCAGTAAAGATTCACAGATAACTGGTACAGTTATAGTGAATTAACTGAAAAGGGGAACCAAAATTTCATAATAAGCAGAAGTCCAAGGAGAATTTTTTCCTTAAAAAAATTTATTAGAATAAATTTATTTCATCATAAATCTACCAAATTTTCTATAACTGCACTATGTGCAAATTCTCAAAATGACCAAAGAATTCTTAGGGGGCACATAATTTTTTTGGCAAATTGTGTGATAGCAGAGTATGATATCTTTTGTCAGCTTTAACCACAAATTCATAAAAAGGACAGTCTGGGAGGAAAACAAATACACAATTAAAGTTTTTTAAAAAATAAAAATAAAAATAAATAAAATTGAAGGTTTTACCTTTTCCCAAGAGTCTAATTTATAGTATTCAATTTGTTCCCTTCTGACGTGACTTATCGTAATCCTTGATGGTTTTCGCTTCTTTCATTGTCAACCAGTCTACTTTTGCGAGATCCTCACTTGTCAGTGGCTTTGCATGTGACTAGATAAGTTACTTAACATCCCTTTCACTTATTTAACCAAATTATGCATCTTTTTCAAGATTTGCAACTTCATTTTCCAAATAATATTCCGATCTATTTTCATTTGTATTATAGTATGTCATCCAACAGTTAAGACAAAATGGTCAAGGAAGAATGTTAGTGTGAAGCAGAAAGGAATGACTGAGTGGGAATTAATTCATCTTTTAAGTGAAAAGCTCATTACTGAATATTCTCACGTTATAATAATCTTTGCTTCTCTAAATATTTCTGTAATTGCAGACTCTATAATGAACACTTGAATGAAGAGGACCCTTTGTATTTGTAAAGATCTTTAACATAATGATAAAAGCATATAAGCTTTGAAGTCATAGTGCTGGGTATAAATACTATTTCTGACATGTAATGATTGTTTTCAGTTTTATCTGTAAAATAAAGATAATAATACCAATCGCACAGGATTGTTACGAGGATTAAATGAAATAATGCATATACTAGGACTAGCATATAGTGAATGCTCAATAAATGTTAGCTAAAGGGTTCTTTAAGAATTCCATCCATCCAAATAAAGAAAAACCAATAAGGCACAGCTGTTAAATAAAAGAGATGATGAGTAATCAGGCTACCCTATGTCTTTCTGGCTTACCGTAAAATTAAGACAAAATGTTTCCTCAACATCATCTTCTGGATAATCCAGTAACTGCTGCATGCTTCTGCAAAACAATATGTATGTTTCTTTAAAGTAAAACGTTATTGGTATTTTGACCATTTTGTTTATGAATAAGTATACATTTCTCACTCTATAAAATCCTTTTAATTTGTACTTTTATATTTGTTTCAGAATGGTAGATATATAATGGCAAATTTACAAACAATGTTGAAGGAAAAATAATCACTTTAAGGTTTTTATCTCTTCCTCTGAAAACAAAGACCATGTATCCACCCATTTTCAACATCTGTCCTTATTTATATACAACTTTTATTCCATTTATGTAATAAATAAAAAGAAATTTTACATATTGCAGCTAGGAATAAAGGTGATCAAAAGTAAAAGTCCAAGTAAATCACTAAACTACTCTTAGGGAATACTTTTCAAAATTTATTATCTGATATTGGCAAAGTTTTGTTAAACCACTAAAAAATTTAGCAAATGGTTTTAGACACATAAGTCTTTTAGCACAGAATTTTAGATTGGAGTAACATAATTTGTTTTCCTTAATTAGAACAACTTTTGTTTATTTTAGAAATTCAACAAGAACAAAACACAATCATACCCAAAAGAAAAGCTTTCTGTACATTCCTATTTTCTAAACTCCACCTTTGCCACCTTTTACAACTAACCTGCCAACATCAGGCATTAGTTCTTTCAAATCATCCAAGGATGGCTTCTTTTTCAACAGTTTCTTATATAAAGCCAAAGGAAAATGGAGGTCCACGATAGTAAAATTATAAATTGCTAATCCACAGATAACACCAATCAGATGGAACAAATCACTGTCTTCAAATGTCTAAAAATATAAGAAAAATAAAGACCTGTTCTTCAAGTTAAAACATTATTTTGATTACAGAAACACATACTTGTAGTAGAAAATTTCAAAGATACAGAAAAAAGTAATAAATGACATGAAAAAATTCATTTTCATTTCTATCTCCCTGGAATAATATCACTGTTACTATTTTGCACATTTCTACCCAATGTATTCTCTAAGACAAAATTAGAATCTAGCTGAGATCATGCTATACATATAACTTTACAACTGGCTTTTTTCCCCTAGAAATATTAATCTTTCCATATCATTAAGCATTATTAAATAAATGATTACTCGAACTCCATTTCTGATTTAAAAAATTATACACATTCAAAATATGGAAAATAAAAAGAAAAAAAAAGTCCATTAAGAAACAATGATTTAAAAAATATTTTTATATATTTTCATCTACTGTAAATTTGGAAATATTAAAACCTATTTGTGTTCTCATTTTTCTAATTACAAAACGAGTATTTTCTTATGTCGTTATATATTCTTCCAGAACATGATTCTTCTTTCTTTTAATGCCTACAGCACTTGGTATTCTTAAGTGGTCTCCCATCCAAGTATTAACCAGGCTCAACCCTGCTTAGCTTCCGAGATCAGATGGGATTGGGCTTGTTAAGGGTGGCATGGCCATAAACCAGAACATGATTCTTAATGGTTGCATACTGCATCATATAAAAGTACCATGGTTTGCTAAATTAGCTATTTTATTATAGTTGAACATTCAGATTAAAACACTGTAAACAATGCCTATTCTGCACTCCCATCCCCTATCTTTAGAGAAGTTAGGAGAAAAATGGTATTTTTTTCCCCCATCAGATCTGGGGCTCCAGATGTGGGTTCATTCACTGTCTAGCCTCAGTGTTTCCAAAGATAAAAACAGTATTTATCTCACATGGTTGTTGTGAGGATTAAATGGGATAATGTATGCAAAATGCTTTTATTGAAGTTCCTAAAGCACACAGTAAATACTCAATAAATGTTAGTTATTCTGATTAGCTAGTAATATTCAAAATAAGATAGATGGGCATCTTTTTTGCGTATATTTTGGTTCATAGTTTGGAATATTTCCTTAGGAGAAATTCTGCTTTGTAGGGAAGAATTATGAAATCAAAAGATAGTTAAGCATACTGTTAAACTCTTTTCCTCCACACCTGTTCCAGGTTATACTGCCATTTGTAGTCCAGGAAAATGCCTATTTTTCCACATTTTTGTCTGTGTACACAAACTATAAACACAAATACACATTTCTGAGTTAAAAATGACAACTTGTTTTAGTATATATTTTTGACTACTAGTGATAATAAAAATTAGGGATTTGTCTGTGCTTGTGAAATATCTCTCTGTGTACCTAACCTATTTATCTTTTGGGTGCTAGTGTATTTGTATTTGAATCCTTCATACATTAGGAATATTATTCTGTGTTACATTTGTCACACATATCCCAGTCTGTTATACGTTTTTTAATTTTGTTTGTTATGCATAAATTTCATATTTTTCAGTGGTCAAATTAATCTTTTTCCTTTGTGATGTCCTACATTTGTATTTAAGTTCAGAAAGTCCTTCTTGAATACAGCAGACTACATGTGTTACTTTCTCTTCCTTCTGAAATCTCTCTAAATGAAATAAAGGAATAAAAATAGTATAAACCCACAAGAAAAAAAAAAAGAATGAGACAGTTTTAATAGCACTAAACAAATGTTAATATTTCAAAATATGAAAAATAGTTCAATGGCTGGTAAGAAAATTGGTAAAGCAAAATAAACTGAAATAGTAGCTTGTAGGAAGCCAATGAAAAATAAGCTAATTCGTGCTGCATGCTCAGGAACTGGAAGTACCACCAACCAGTACCTGTAAAGTCAAAGGTACCCTAGCTGGCTTAGCTGGTATAACCTAAGGCTCTGAAAGTCAGAGGTTATTAGAGTAGGGCTGAAAATAAAACATTTGGTGGGAAGTCCTTTGCCTTTCTGAAGAGGTGAACCAAAGAAGCTCTGGAATCTGAGACAGCTGATGTTCAGGGTGCTGCATTAAAGACAAAGGGATCAAACAAAGGTCTATACAGTGAACAACTAGAAAATCCTAGTTTTCCTTTCCAGTATTTGGAACACTACTAGTGTTCCACTGACAGCCAGAGATACAATCTTTCTTGAAAATCCAAAGAGCAAAAAAACAAACAAACAAAAAACACACCTATATATGCTGATATTTAAGGGTCCCCCCTTGAAAGACCCCCACCTATTCACTCTATGAAGCCTATAAATACATGTGTATGCCCATACACATAAAGTGTCTAGATACTTTTTAATGTCAACAAACAGCCAGGGATTACAAGAAAAAGACAAGAACAAAAGAAACCTGAAGGAATAAGAGGGACTGTGGAAAACGAACAAGAAACTGTGTGTCAAACAGAATAAAAAAAGTGTCCAGTATTCAATGAAAATTTATTAGGCATACAAAGGAAAAATATATATATAAATACAACCTGTCCTTGAGAAAGCCCAGATATTGGACTTGCTAGATGAAGACTAAATCAACTGTCCTAAATATGCTCAAAGAAATAAAGCAACTATGGAAAAACAACTAAAGAAAACCAGGATAACAATGTCTCGACAAATAGAGAATACCAATAAAGAGACAGAAATTATGAAAAGGAATCAAAGAGAAATTCTAGAGCTGAAAAGTGCAACAACTGAAATGGAAAATTCACTAGAGGGGTACCAAAAGGAGATTTGAGCAGGCAGAAAAAAGAATAAGCAAACTTAAAGACAGGTTAATTGAGATTATCCATTTTGAAGAATAGCAGGAAAAAAGAATAAGGAAATATGAATACAGCCCAAGAGACCTGTGGGACATCATCAAGTGTACCATCACACAAATAGTCCCAGAAAGTGAGAAAAAAAAGAGAGAAAAATATTTGGAGAAATGGTTGAAAACTTCCCAAATTTGATAAAAGACATAAATCTAACATCCAAGCAGCTCAACAAATTCCAAGTATGACAAACTCAAAATCCATATCCAGGCACATTATAATCAAAGTGTTGAAAAGCAATTACAAAAAAAGTAATGAAAGCAACAAAAGAGAAGCAACTCACCACATAGTAGGGCTTCTCAGTGAGATTAACACTAATTTTTAATCGGAATGCAGGAATGCCAAAAAGCAATGGGATGACAAAAGAATGAAAGAAAAAACTGGCAAACAAGAATTCTATATCCAGGAAATCTCAGATAAAGAAAAACTGAGGAAGTTTGTTGTTATCAGACCTTCCCTGCAAGAAATGCTGTAATCCTTCAGGCTGAAAGGAAAGGATGTAAAATTATTCAAAACCATACAAATAAATAAAGAACCCTCATAAAGGTAGCTACAAAGGTAAATATAAAAGTTAATATTATTGTATTTTTAATTTGTAACTCCTTTTTTCCCTATATGGTTTAAAAGGCAAATGCACAAAATGATTATAAATCTGTATTAATGGGCACGCAATGTATAAAACTCTAAATTGTAAAGATAATGGGGTAAAGACAGCTGTTCCAGGAGCAGTGTCTCTATATAGTACTGAAATTTAGTATTATTTCAAAATAGACTGTTATAAATTTAAGATGTTAATTGTAACCCTTAGAGCAACTACTAAGAAAATAACAGAAATATATACAGAAAAGGAAGTGAGAGGAGAATCAAAATAATATACTAGACAAAAATCAAACACCAAAAAAGCAGTAATAGAGGAACTGAAAAAGAAAATATACATATAGAAACACATAACAAAATGGTAGGTCTTCCTTATCAGTAATGACTTTAAATTTAAATTAATTAAATTCTGTAAACAAAAGGCAGAGATTGGCAGAACGGACTTACAAAAGAAAACAAACCTAATTCAACTATATGCTGTCTACGAGCCTCACTTCAGATCCAAACACATAACTACGTTGAAAGTAAAAGTTTGGAAAAAGATATTCCATGTAAACACTAACCAAAAAAGAGCTAAGTGGCTATACTAATATCAGACAAAAGACTTTTAACCCAAATATCGCAAGAGACAAAGAAAAACACATATTGATAAAAGTGTCAATTCATCAAGAAGATATAACATTTATAAACATATATCTATCTAATGATATAGCTTTAAAATATATGAAGCAAAAATTGACAGAATTGAAATAACAGCTGGAGGCTTTAAATACCTCACTTTCAATAATGGATAGAACAATAAGACAGAAGATCAGTAAGGAAATAAAAGACTTGAACAATGTTATAAACCAGCTAGACCTAACAGATAGATATAGAACACTCAATCTAGCAAGAGCAGAATCCACATTCTTCTCAAGTGCTAACAAAATATTTCCCAGGATAGATGACCATTGGTTAGTTCACAATAAGTCTCACTAAATTTATAAAGACTCAAATCATTAAAAAAAAAAAAAAAAAAAAAAAAGCTTTCTTAGACTACAATGGAATGAAACTACAAATTGGTAGCAGAATATGAAAAATTCACAAAGATGTGGAAATTAAATAACATAAACAACAAATGAGTCAAAAAAGGTATCACAAGGGGAATAAAAAAAAATACTTAGAGAGAATAATAAAAATGAAAACACAAATTACAAAAGCTTATGGGATACAAGGAAAGCAGTGTTCAAAGGGAAATTTACCCAAGAAACCAGAAAAAGAGCAAACTAAACCCAAAGGCCACAGAGGGAGAAAATATAGTCAGCTCTCCATATCGGTGCATTTCTCATCCATGCATTCAACCAACCGTGGATCAAAAACAATATTTTTGATTGGCAGTTGAGAATCTGTGGATGCAGAGGGCTGACTGTATGCATTGGTCCACGCCATTTCACATAAGGGACTCGAGCATTTGCAAATTTTGGTACCCACAGGGGATCCTAGAACCAGTCTTTCTCAGATACTGAGGGACAATGATAATAAAGATAAAAGCGGAGATAAATGAAATAGAGAAGAGAAATACAATATAAAGAAGCGACAAAACCAAAAGCAGATTCTTTTAAAAGATCAACAAAATTGACAATCCTTTACTTGAGCCAAGAAAAAAAAAGACTTCCTTTACTAAAGTCAGGATTGGAAGCTGAGACATTAAAATTGACC
This sequence comes from Eidolon dupreanum, assembly GCA_028627145.1. NCBI lineage: Eukaryota > Metazoa > Chordata > Mammalia > Chiroptera > Pteropodidae > Eidolon > Eidolon dupreanum. The sequence goes on from CM053506.1 coordinate 39,038,603, forward strand.
TCACATAAATAAAAAGGAAAATAATACTATGAATAATTGTATGCCAACAAAACATATAATCTAGATGAAATAGACGAATTCCTAGAAACACACATATTGTCGAATTGATCCTAAAACTAGAAAAATCTTAAAAAAAAAAATCTATTACAAGAGATTGAATCACTAATCAAAAACCTTCCAACAAAGAAAAGCCTAGGGACAGATTCTACCAAACTTTTAAAGAAGAATTAAGACCACTCCTTCTCAAACTCTTCCAAGAAATGGAAGTGGGGAAGGGGGGAATAGTCTAACTCTATGACGCCAGCAGTACCATGATACCAAAGTTAAAAATACCATACATGCGAAAAGGAATAATATAGTAACCAGTATCCCTTACAAATGAGAAAGAAATAATCAACAGAATAGCAAATTGAATCTAGTAGCACACTAAAAGGATTACACACCATGACCAAATGGGTTTTATCTCAGGAATGCAAGGTGGTTTAACATTAGAAAATCAAACAATGTAATACATCGCATTGATTGAATAAAGGAAAGAAACTACATGATCATTTCAATTGATCCAGAAAAAGCATAAAATCCAACACTTTTCCATGATGAATATACTCAACAAACTAGGCACAGAAGAGAACTTCCTTAACATGACAAAAGGGATTTATGAAAACCCATAGCTAACATCCCATTCGGGTCAGGAACAAGAGGAACACAAGTTCATTCTCACTCCTTCTAGCCAGGGCAATTACTTAGGCAATAAAAAGAAATCCAGAAAGGTATCCCAACTAGAAAGAAGTAAAATCTAATGGATTTGTAGATGACATGATCTTGTATACAGAAAATTCTAAAGAATCTACAAAAACTATTAGAGCTAATAAAAGAATTCGGTACAACTGCATGATATAAGATCAATATACAAAAATAATGTGTATTTCTATACATTAAAAATGAACAAACAAAAAAGTAATAAAACAAATCCATTTACAATAGCATCGTAAAGGATGAAATACTCAGAAATAAATTTAACCAAGGAGGTGTAAAATTTACACAGTGAAAACTACAAAGTTCTGCTGAAAAAAATTAAAGACCTGAATAAATGGAAAGACCTATCTTATGTTGATGGACTGGAAGACAATATTGTTAACAAGGCAATACCTCCAGAAAACTGATCTACAGGTTCAACGTATTCTCTATCAAAACCTCAGTGGTGTTTTTTAAAGAAATAGAAAAGCTTATCAAAAATTCATATAGAATTTCAGGGATCCTTAATAGTCAAAACAATCTTAAATGAGAAGAATAAAGTGGGAAAATACACACATTCCAATTTTGAAACCTACTACAAAACACAGTAAATAAGACAGTGTGGTACTAGCAAAAGCCTAGACATATACACCATCAGAATAAAACTTAAAGTCCAGAAATAAATCCATATTAGTCAATTAATTTTCAACAAGAATGCCGAGACTATTCAATGGAGGAAAGAACACTCTCTTCAGCAAACAACAGTAGGACAACCAGGTATTCACATGGAAAAAAATGAAGGTAAACTCTTATCTCACATCACAGACAAAAATAAACTCAAAACAGATCAAAGGCCTAACTATAACACCTAACACTATAAAACTCTTAGAAGAAAACACAGGGAGAAATCTTCATGACCTTAAATTTCTCGATAATTTCTTAGTTATGATAAAAAAGCTCAAGCAACAAAAAACAGACAACTAAGACTTCACCAAAATTTAAAATTTTTGTGAATCAAGAATATTATCAAGAAAGTGAAAAGACAACCAGAAGAGACTATTTGTAAATCATGTATTTGATAAGAGTTTAAAAGTATCCAGAATATATAAAGAACTCTTAAAACTCAACAACAAAAAGACAATGCTAAAGATATACAAATGACCAGATAAGCACACATTAGCCTTCAGTGAAATGCAAATCAAAACCACAATGAGATACCACTTCACACCCACTATAATAAGAAATACATAAATAAAACATATAATAATAATAACAATAATAATAACAGGGAAATAGCAAATGTTTGTTGTGAATGTGGAGAAACTGAAATCCTCATATATTGCCGAATGGAATATAAAATGGTGCAGCCATTGTGGAAAAGTTTAATGGTTCCTCAAAATGTCAAAGAGAATTATCACATGACCCAGCAATTCCACTTCTTGGTAAATAACCAAAATAATTGCAGTGTATCAACAAAAACTTGTACAATACTGCTCACTGCAGCAGTATTCGCAATATTCCACCAAAAGATATTAACAACCCAAATGTCCATCAATTAATGAATGGATAAACAAAATGTAGTGTTAGTGTGCATATATATATGTGTGTGTGTATATATATACACACACATATATATATACACACAATGAAATATTACTTAGCTATAAAAAGGAATGAAGAACAGACACATGGTACAACACAGACGAACTTTGGAAACATTATGCTAAGTGAAAGAAGCCAGACACAAAAGTCCACATTATTGACTCTAGTTACAACAAATATCAAGAATAATGGACAAACTTTGGAAACATTATGCTAAGTGAAAGAAGTCAGACATAAAAGTCCACACTATTGACTCTAGTTACAACAAATATCAAGAATAGGTAAATCCACAGATAATAGATTAGTGGTTGTCAGTGGCTAGAAGGAAAATGAAATGGGAAATAACTGTTTAGAGTGTACAGGTTTCCTTTTGAGGTGGTGAAATGTTCTGGAAGTAGTAGTGGTGATGGTTGCACAACACTGTGAATGTATGAAATGCCACTGAATTGCAGACTTTAAAAATCCTAAAACGGTGAATTGTTATATGAATTTTACCCCATTAAAAAAAATTAAACAAACAAACAAACAAACAAAGAACATACAGCCTTCTGCCTTCCTCCCTCCCTCTTGTCAGGGCTTAGCTTTTAGCTAGTACACCTACTCTGAAGACAACCATGTCTGGGGCTGAGCCTTTAGCCAGTGTAGCCAGAAGACTGGCTATATACAGGGTATATTGAGTAAATACCTTGAAAATGATGACTGTGAAGTTTCTCTCTGGTGATTTAAGTCACATAAAATGGAAAGGGAGAAAGCTGGAGTAAACTCTGTGGTGTTTGCATAAAATTTGAGGTAGCAGTACAATCTCATGGTTTCAGTACAGACAGATAGAGCTATACATGTTGAAAACCATGAAATGTGTGCATGTGTATGTATATACATAAAGTTCCTAGTCCTGTCTGTTGTGAGGGTCTGAAAGCAATGGCTCCCTGGTAGTAGCGAGTACACTTAGCATCCAGAGCTTGATTTCTAAATACCATTTTCCCCTTAAAGTCAGAGCTCTTGATGTCAAGGCTGAGGTAGAGAAAAAACAAGATAAGTTTAGATCATCTGTTGTACTACATATTAAGAATAACTAAAAAATAATGGAGACAATTCAAATGTACACAAAAGAGCTCAGGGGGCTCCCATTTACCAAACCAAGAGGTGACTGAAAAGGTCTCATCTCACAGAGATCCATGGTAAAGCTTATTAAGGCTGACCTTTCTCTGGACTCAAGATAAGACCTCTCTGTGGAACTGAATAAAGGCCCACAGAACAATTTGTGTTCCTAGCAGGACAGGCCCCCACCCCACATATCCTCTCAAATTCAATCTGCCATACCATTACAAACTGCCCTAAGATACCAGTGCCAGGAAGGAGACTATAATTCAAGAAAATTGTCTCCCTACCTCAGAGGCCATCAGGACTATTCATTCCCTCCTGTCTTACATGCCTGTTTATCAACACAGGAAGCTAAAACTCACAAATCATCCCTAATCTCACCTCCATGTGGCATTTTACAGGTCTCAAAATCTGATATAATCTTACAAATGTTCTTGCTCCACCAAATCCTTTCACTGTTTACCCTGGCACTAACCATCTATCATTTTGAAAATTGCCCATATCCCAAACTTCTTCCAACTTTCCTTCCCCTTTCTTGAGATGAACAAAACTGAATCTTGAGGACTAAGCTGAATTTAAATATGCAATCCCTAGAAGTCAAAATTAATCTAAATATGTATCTACTTGGTAGTATAACAACACAGGGCGTAACAATTTCAAGTGATATCAAAACACTGTTATTTGACTATGTGTCTCTCCTGGGTTATACCTAAAGAACAAAAACAAAACAAAACAAAAAAACCATTTTCAGTTATCATAATGTTGGTGGAAATGTTGGTATGATTAGGCAGTAAATGTATGTCTGGAACATTTTATCAGAGCAAGTACACTAGGTAGCAAGGAAACTACTAAAGAGTAGAGGTTGTGAAAAAAGGATTCAGATGCCAACTTGAAGAGCTCTCTGTGACAAAGATGAGATAATATGAACATCAATAAAGATAATAACTACAATGGACTGAAAAACATCAAATATGTTTAAATCCATGAACAAAACCAAAAAACTAACTGCATACTAATGAACATATTCATTTTTTTTAAAGAAAATATCTAGACAGAGAATCTTATCACATATGAACTGTACTATTAGGGAACAAAAACAGTAAATATATAGAGAAATCTGTAAAAGTATCCAAGCTACTTCATTTTTAATAAAATTAAAAATAAAATAAAGAATTAGAGTAGCACCATTTTGCAGCTCCTAATATATTGAGTCTAGGCACCAATCACCAATGACTAATAACACCATAAAGGCCAGTCTCCTGGAAGAAGGAATAAATAATACAACAAGGTTTTTAGAACTAATAGTAAATATTCTATTCAAATTTCTTTCAACTCAAGAGTTCTACAAACTGAACCATTCATTCATTTCATTTATTATCTTTAAATCAGGGGTTAGCAAACATTTGTTGTAAAGGAAGAGATGGCAAATATTTTAGGTTTTGCTGGCTACAGGGTCTCCGTCACAACTACTCAACTCTGCCTCTACCAGCTGAGGCTACAAAGCAGTCATGGAAATCAAATAAATGAGTGAGTATGACTTTATTTACAAAAACACATGCTGGGAAGAATTTAGTTCATAGACTGTAGTTTGCTGAGCAGTAACCTCTGCCCTAAATGGTAAGGTAGAAAAATCAATAATCTCTAATAATAAGTAAATTTTTCCCAGATGGAAAGTTAATCTGATAATTATTATTCAATCTTCAAATCTAAAGCAGCAGAAGTAATTTGGTCAACATCATTTTCAGGCTGACCATTCCTTAATTTATTTTGCTAATTTGAAATGTGTGATAAGCATTAATATGTCTTGATAACTTTGAGTACAAAGTTTATGATTTTTCAAATTGTATTAAAGCAGATTTCTAAGTCAAATGTGTTAGGAATCCAGTAATAACTCTGATTTACTGAGTTAACTTGATGCATATAGGTATACATACATAGGTCTATACATAGAAGTAATTTAGAAGGTTGGGCTTTTTACCTTATCAGAAAACCAAATGAGCCTGGAATCTTCATAATACCTAAACATGCCGTATTTAGGATCCAATAATTCCCTCATGATGAGCAAGAAAAATTCTTTGCGTACTCCTCCTGCATCGACAGCATCTTCTCCAACAAATATAACCTGAAACAGCATAATGCATATATTGAATGTAAAGAAATAACAGTATACTCTGGAGAAGCTATAACATGTTATTCATTACAAATAAAGGCTTAGCAATAGTTTTAAATTTTTTTAAATATAATTTTGTTAATTTTCAAAGATACACTAAAAAATTGAAAAGACAAATATTTTTTAAATAAAAGTCCAAATTATATAACAGAAAATGTCAAAGTACCTTAAGTGGCTTTTTGTAGTCTATATTCTTTGTTTTCCTAAGGACTTCCATTGCATCTCCTACGATATTTTCTCTACGTACCACTAGAATTAAGCAGGGATTCACAGACTCAATCACTGGGAGAAAAAGAGAGGAGACATTCTGTCTGTGGGCCTGGTCAATAGCCATCTAGAAAACAAATGATTAAAATTTTAATAACTATGCTACAAAGAAGCTACTGTGATTAAGCCAACCTCTAACTATTAATTAGATATCCTATAACGTCTATAATAATTTCTATACTACGGAATTCATTAGAACCTCACACAGTACCTAGTATAAGAACTTAATAAACTATATTTTGAGCATAAAGAGTATCCTTTTATATTTTTTATATTAATGTATCACTAAGGATACCATTAAGTAAGCATGTAACTATAATACTGATATATCTGAACACTGTTGTTCCTCAAAAAATAACTGGGATGGAGAATGAAGGAAAAAAGAAAACAGTAGTAAAATAAACTTCTAAAGAGAATAAGGGACAGCTTGGCTAAGGAGGTTTTATAGAAATTCATCTAGTAGAGTGGTTACCATAAGTTCTCACCAAAGTAAGCATTTAGCTTTTACTATTTAAAGCCTTTGTTCTTTTCTTATGGTTTCCCCTCTGTTCTTGTTCTAAATGGAATAACCTATATTAAATGTACCTTAAGGTTTTAACAAAGGCTACCAAAAAACTGGTTTATTAGTTGTTAGTATAGAACTGTACAAAAATATTTCTTCTCTTGATGAAAATAGAAATAAGCACATCTCTAAAACTCCCACATTATCTATTATTTAAATCTATAGAGGGATTTAAAATACCAAATGCATTTATTTTAAAGGAATGAAAAGAGCTATCAACACCGGGGGTAATTTTTTAAAGCATTTTTAGAATACGAAGTGTCAAAGGTCTCTCCACATTCTTTTCTTAGTCATCAGCCTCTACAATAATTCTATACCAAAGAAAGAAACTCAAAAACTTTTTTATTTACAGGTTCAAATGATAAAGCGAAACTACTGTAGCCCTTCAAAGTCATAACGTAAACTAGTTTAAAAAAATCTTCATTGTAAATCAAAGAATGTTTAACATAAAACAAAGGGAGTGTAGGGAGAAAGAGGGAGGAGGAGGAAACAACTAACTTCAGGAAAATATTTTTTTACTAAAACTTTCTTCAAGGAAATTTCATAATCCTCCTAACAAGTGATCAAATGCCTCCTATTTTAACATAATTTCACCTCCAGTCATTTCCATCTTTTACCAAGTATAATAAAGCGAGATTCGGAAAACCAACATTTTCAAGTAGACTACTAAAATTATTTATAAAAATTATATATTTCTGTAATGAAATAGGCTTATACTATTTTTAGATGATATAAAACAATTAACGGTTAAATTATTCTATTTTCATTTATATATATATACATATATATATGTAGCCCTCATAACAATATATGTTACATGTCACATACAATAGTCCTCTTTCTAGGTACCAAAGGTAGTTTGCACAAGAGATCACACAGGTACAAAATGTCCCCAAAGATTATTGATTATAAGCTAGTTACAAATATTTACTTCCTAAAAAAAGCAAAGAAATAATCCAAAAACCACTCTCAAATCAGACTGGTATTATTAACATTTTACCTGCATCTGTAAGACTGCATCTGTTTGTAAGAGAGTAGTTTTTGCTTGGGCGTCAAATACAAATGGATATGTGCAGATTGTAACAGGGATATCTGCCAACTGGAAATAAAAAATTACCTTATTAGTACAAATTGGTTTGTGATTATAGTTCTTGTAGGTATTGTCACTTCTTATAAAGCGGATAACATTCTTGTTCACTGTGTGTTGTTCAGGAATTATAAATATAACATGTTGCTTATTTCCAAATACACCTGTCCTTCAATTTACATGGATTATCCATTCCAAGCGTTTTAACGTGGAAAAAAAACACGTAAAAAGAGTCCCCAGTATGGAAAAAAAAAATAGTAAAGAAACAGGCCAATATAAGTCATAAAAATATTTATTTCACATATTTTTACAAAAAAAATACTAATGAAAATTCAGAAAAACCAAAATAAATTTTATTTGCTGTCAGTGTCTGCACTGTAATCTAAAGCAATCAACCTTCTCTTTTTAATTGGCCCAAAGTCATTATCTCCATTGCTTGAAATATTTGGAAGTACTATTTCAGTTTCATTATTTACGTTTTTGGATGACCTTTTCAACCCCATCTTTTGCTAAGTTTTCATAAATTCTTCAATATTCACTGCAAATTTTAAAAAATCTTTTCCAAATTTTAAGGCTTGCTGGATGTTTGGATCACTATCTAAAATTGCAGTTTTCAGTTTTGTGGCCAACTGAAGAGCTTTCTAAATATTTTCTGCAGTAAATGAAACTGGTTCAAGGTCACTGCCGTATTCATCATTAAGTGAATTCGTTATCAGGTTATTCATGATTAACCAGTAATTCATTAATATCATCTACCTTTAAATTGTCAGAGCTGGGCAGTGAACACACACACACACACTATATATATATATATATATATATATATATATATATATATATATATATATATATGCCTTACTGTTAAATTGTACACCTGAAACTTACTGGATTTTGCTAACCAATGTCATAATAAAAATAAAAATAAAAATAAAAATAAAATATTGTCAGAGCCTTCTTCTTGAAATTTATTTAAAAAATAATAATGCCAGTTAATCCCTCTTTAGTTGTTGGAACCATATTCCCTGCTACATCCACTTCTGGACATACTGTTTTCCAACAAGCATTTAAAGTTGATGGCTTTTTATCATTTAAAGCTAAAGCAATATTCTGATACAAACTTAAAAATGTGTATTTATTCCAGGATTCTGTAAGTGATTCACTATTTTCAAATTTATTAAAAATATCATTAAAACTCCATTTAATATAATTAATCCTAAAGGTGAAAATTTTGCCTTGATCTAAAGGTTGGATCAAGTAAGTTGTATTTGATGGCAAATATACAACTTTTATATTTGGATGTTCTAAATTGTATGGATGACCAGGTGGATTATCTAAAAGTAAAAGTATTTTACAAGGAAGACATTTTTCCTTCATATAATTTTCAGCTTCTACAGCAAAATTTTTGTAAAACCAATCCTGAAAAACATTAGTGGTCACCCATGTTTTTTAATTTGCTATCCAATGAACAGGAAGATCATTAAAAATTGTGTTAGTATTATTAGCTCTTTGTATGTTGCTGAGTTAAGCTACTGTTTTTTAGAAAGAGTAATCTCCAATAACGGAAATGAAAAAGAAAGAACCATGTAAAATGAGACCATGTAAATGGAAAATGCACATAAAAAGTCCACGTAAACAGTGGGTGGGTGTATTTACCACATATAAAAACACTCGTGTAAAAAAAAGTGTAACAGCTTCACCTACAAAATAAGACTAGGTTTTTGATTTTTAAAATATTAATATTAGTATGTGGGCTGGTGTGTGTATATGTGTGTAAAACATGAATAACAAATACCAAAACATTCAGTAGCTATTTCTGGGCTGTGGATTTACAAGTAATTCTCACTGCGTATGTGTTTGCATGTGTGTATATATATGTATGCTTTGTTGTATTTTCCAAAAGCTCTATAATGGACATAAATTACATCTGTTATAATAAAAAAGGAGTTACAAAGGGAAAAAAAAGATTGTTGTTTATTTTTAGTTGCATGGGTTTTATTGCAAAATATTTTTATTTGGTTTAAGCAAATATATGCCTATCTAAGTTCTTACTGATGGATAATAGTCATAATGCTTTGTTGACATTATAATAAAAATCTCCATTATGAAGAAAAAAATAAAGTGTAAACTAAGGGATGGGTGTACAAGCATATCTTGGAGATATTGTGAGTTGTTCCAGACCACTGCAATAAAGCGAGTATTGCAATAAAGTGAGTCATAATCTTTTTGCTGGTAAAAGGGTCTTGCCTTCAATTTGTAAAAAACACAACATCTGAGAAGTGCGATAAAGCAAACTGCAATAAAATTAGGTATGCCTGTACAGAATTTTTACTGATAATCAGATGAGGCACTGGAATTACCCAATTTCCAATTTTAGGAGGGAATTATATAATACTTGAGAGTCCACAAAATTGTATATTACAAGTATCTTTTGCTTATTAACTCCCAAGGTTCAGTGAAGTAGACTGAAAATTTATTCTAAAATTGAGGACCCCCAGTTAAATAAAGTATACAGTTCTCATATGTTAGGGCTACTCTATCAAGTAAGGCCAATGATAAGCAATCTGCTTATTCATTCAACAGATATTTACTGCACGCTATTAAGGTGCTAACGTTATGAGTCCAACAATCTATTCATTCAACATACAAAATAAGTACCACTAATGTTATAATGCTGTCAACCTTCTAAAGTTGGGAGAACTCATCTATTATTACGTCTATTGTATCATATGTTAGTCACCTTATAGACAATTATTTATTCTAGCGACTAACACAGTGATTACTAATGGTTTCAACAATACAGAGAAAAACAAAGAGCTATAAATTGCCAGTCACAGATTCTTGCAGTTGGAGGAGGATGTATACCTACCACCTACCAAACAAGGCTTATTTTTGTTTCAGCTCTGACACAGAGGCCCTGCTAAAAGGCTTTCAGTGAAAACTTAATACCCTATGAAATGACCCATTTTTTAAGTGCTTTAGAGTTCTTTATATTAAGTCTAAATCTGCTTTTCTATATGTCACTATGCATCATGTCATTCTGTATTTCAGTCTTCATTTTACCCCTTCAGGAAAGTATATATGTTTAAATATTTCAGGTCTTCATGCTCCCTCCCTAAGCTGTCTTTTTTCCATACTAAACACTCCAAGTTTTCCTAGCTATTCTGAAAAAAATATACGGTTTCCAGCTCTTCTTCATTCTAACTGCCTTCCTTTAAATGTATTTCAATTTGTCTAACTCCATCTTAATATGGCCACCAAAAAACAAAATAACCTCATAGTGCCCAATTAGTATAGAATACAATGAGATTCTTAACTCTTACATAGTATATGTAGATGTAAGACAATATGCTGAGTTATATTAACCTTACAGTAAATTATCATTCTTCACTATTTTTCATATGACCATTTTTATCTCCATCCTATTTTGTGTCACTAACTAGCTATTAAATGGCAGAAAGTCATTTTACTACTTTGAAACTCCAAAAGACTGAGATGATTTCTAAAGCCCCTTTGTCTCCAAAGCTCTATTTCATAATTTTACATGCTACTTCATTTGAGGACGAAGAAGCAAACAATGATAGGCCTATAATTTAAAGCTAACTCTAAGTGCTTCATTGGTTTAAGAGCTGGAGAAAAAGCAAAGCAAAGCAAAACAAGACCTAGTCCATTACGGAAGTATAAAAGAAGTATTATGAAATTTCTAAGTGTTAAAAGGTGATTTAGCATTTTTGATTATGTAAAATAAAGTGCTAGAACTTTATATATTAAGATAGTACATTAGACAAAGTGAGGAAGATGATCATACTAAAAATCTAATTTTATGACCATTTCAAATATCAATTATTAGTCTAAAGACTGAATTTACTTCTCCAATATATTATCTGGCTTATTGTATAAGTATTCGTCAAATTTTAAAAGTTTGCTTTTTTATATTCTAAGGACACATTAAATTTTATGCTGAAAAGACTAGGAACACATATTGGTGAAAGGTATCAATAAGGGGGAATGCTAAAATAGAAGTTTGAATTTTCTTGATAAAATTAATCTGAAATGATACACAGGACAATTTCTATACATTCATTTTATAATTTATATATATATAGACATATACACGTATGTGTGTATGTATGCATATATGTATGTATGTATGTATGTATGTATGTATGTATGTATGTATGTATGTTTTAAGGTCACAGGAAATGAGGAAACTTTGACTTTCCTATCACTTAAGACAAAACAGTATATTTTACTCTAAACATGAGACTTTATTACACCAAACTTACCTCAGTTAATCCATGGTTGACATCCTAAGACAGCAGTGCAGAATGTAATAATGAGGAAAGAGCAATGTTAGTGTCCAAATTTAACTATTTCTATTCAAAGTAGCATTTCATATATTTTTGCTACAGCAGAATATTGAATTAATGAAGGAGACCAAAACATATCTTCAAAATGTACACTTTTCCACATGCACCTTATTTATCTATAAATGTCAGACCTCTGTTTCAGGTACCCGTGATCATAAAATATTTGAGGTTTGAACATAATGAAATTTAGTTTCAGCAACTAAGCACTCCACTTGAAGAATTTAGGTGGAAAAGGAAAATTAATCCTAGCCTAACTTAGTCTTGAAGAAATAATTTTATGGCTCAGTTTCTCTACCTGGCAAAATGAGAAAATATTCCTCAAACTTTGACATCTTAACAAAAATGTTTGAAAAGTGTTTAGTAGATTAAAATGCTATATGGAAACAAAGTAAGAAAAATAAGCCATTTGTTTTTATTTTTCAAAAATAACCAGGTATCTTATATTAAGAGTTTTCAAACACCAAATCAGCTTAAAATACAAAGTAGAGGACAGGACACAGGCTGGTAAGTAGACAGAAGAAATGAAGAGAGAAAGGTATAAAGGAAATAATGTAAACTGTAATGGAAACTTACCACTTTACTGAACAGAAATGTACACTTTCTTATAGAAAGCATACACATATGCTCAGGGTAGACTCATATAAAATGAAAGAATCTCCAAAAATATATTACTAAATTTGCAGGTGCTACCTTGTATAGTAAGGAATTAATCTTACCCTAAGAGCGGTCTGACTTTGTCCTTAGTTACTGGGAGGTGATGTACAGATGTTTAGAATGTCACTCCTGAACGTCACTCCTGTCACTTCATTTGCTTGGGGGCTCTGAGCCACGTAATTATAAGTTCTGCCTTCAGAAAGGCTGGAGACTAAAGGTCAGCCACATGGGCAATATGTGATTGAGCCTCAAAAAAAGGTCTGGGCACCAAGGCTCTGGTGTGCTTCCCTGGTTGGCACTATTCTGTCAGTATTATCATATGTGAATGCTGGAACAAAAAAACCTGCTCATGTCTCTACAGGGAGAGGAAAACAGAAGCTCTGCCTTTGGTACCTTTCCAGACTCTACCCTATGTACTTCTTCCCTTGGATGATATCAGTCTGTATCCCTTCCCTGTAATAAACTGTAAAATGGTGCTCAATGAGTTCTGTGAAGACTTGTAGCAAATTACTGAACCTGAGGGTGGTTTGGGGAACCCCACTAACTTGTAATTGGTATCAAAAGTGAGGGCAGTCTGTGGACTGTTCTAACTTTGTAGTTGGCTAAATTCTCACATGCCTTGAGGGGTATCATTGGAGGTTTTAAGATATTAGCATAGACTTAGAGTTCTCTCACTACATTGTGCTTAATAAAGCCAAAGCAGTAAAAACATAAAAATACGAATGTATACAAATCCTATTTTGAGAAAGGTAATTATTGATAACAGTGTCTTTCAAAATATTCAGAGTACAGAGAGAAAAAAAATGGCATAGATGACAGAGGATCTGTTCATCCCTCTGGTGACCAAATCAAAGTTGTGACGGAAACAAGGAGCAGCAGCAAGGAAAAATCACCTGGGATCTAGATGAATAAGCCATACAATTATGGAGAAACCCAAAAAATCACCCTGCAATGGCAGAAGGTAGGATGGGACAAGAATGTGGGGCTGCTCGGTCCGAGTGGCTCAGACAGAGGCTGCGGCAGCAGCAGACGCCTCTTAAAGGGGCCGTGTCTACAAATGGATTTTCGTGGTGATGGACCTACTTGCTCTGAGCACCAGTGCCTGTTTGGCTGTGCGCAGTAGACACAGGGGACTTACAAGGAGATATTGTTGGAGTAAGGGCCGAGGCGAGACATAGAAGTGCCAGCGATATCCATTGTTCTCTGTTGAGCCCTCCTCCCTACCAGTGCACCAGACACAGCGCCACCATAGCTGTGACCTCATCAAACTGGATAACAGAGGTTGCTCCACCCAGAGGACTCTCTGAAACCTCGCCTCCCCCAACTCGGGCTGCACTCAAGCCACATCCAGGTATATCCTCAGCAAGTCAGGTGCTCCTAGCTGAGCAGTGCCTAGACTCACGCTAGAGGCAGCTGGCCTTGGTTTCTTGTGTGGCCCTTTTGAGGCAGCTGTAAGCACAGTATCTGTGGATTGCTTGCTGAATCTTAACAGGTGGCCCTGGAGGGGCAGAGGCTTGAGCTAAATTTGGCCTGCAGCTCAACTTCTCTCAGGACTGTGCCACTGGACACCTACTTCACAAATCCACACTAATAAGACTGGTAGACTTAGGAGCTTTGCTTAGTACATAGAAACAGACACGGAAAGACAGACAAAATGGGAAGACAAAGAAGCAGAAACTATATGAGAGAACAGAACAGAGACCCAGGAATAACAGAATTATGTAATCTAACAGATGTAGAGTTCAAAACACTGGTTATAAAGATGCTCAATGAACTTTTGAGAAGTGCAGATAAATTTAGTGAGAACTTCAACAAAGAGGTAAAGAACATAAAAATAAAGATGGAGATTATAAAAGGGAACCAGTCTGAAATGAAGAACACATTATCTGAGATGAGTAGTATGTTAAATGGAATAAACAAAGTGAATAAAGAAGAGGATCATATGCCCTATCTAGAGGACAGGAAAGCCAATAAGGGCACTCAAACAGAATGGCAAGAAAAAAAGAGGCCAAGGCTATAAAGATGATTTAAGGAGGATGTGGGACACTATTAAGGCTCCAAATATTCATCTGATCGGCGTAAGTGAAGAAAATCAAGATGTTGAACAGCTGTCTAAAGAAATAATGATGGAAAACTTCTTTAACCCGGTGAAGGAAATGGACATAAAACCCATGGAAGCTCAGAGGATTCCAAAAATCAGGGATCCAAAGAGGCCCACACCAAGACACATCATAATTAAAATGCCAAAGGTTAAATACAAAGAAAGAATTGTAAAAGCAGCTAGAGAAAAACATGTAATTACTTATAAGGGAACATCCATACGACTGGCAGCTAATTTCTCAAGAGAGACTATGCAGGACAGAAGGGCTTAGCAAAAGATATTCTACAGGATGAAGACCCAGGATCTACAACCAAGAATAATTTATCATTTAGAGTTGAAGGACAGATAAAGAGTTTCCCAGACAAAAATAAGCTAAAGAAATTTATCACCACCAAGCCAGAATTACAGGAAATGTTGGAGGGACTTCTTTAAGAAGAAAAAACATGTATCAGAAACAGGAATAAAGAATGGTAATAACTACAATCCTATCAATAAACACCTTAAATGGAAAAGAATTACGTGCTCCAACCAAGGGATGGAGAGGTTGAAAGGATAAGAAAACAAGACCCCTACATATGAAAATGGAATGAAAAAAGCTATTGCTGTGATGAACCTAGAAGGTATTTAAGTCAGACAAAGATAAACACTATATGATTTCACTTATATGCAGAATTTAAGGAATAAAAAGAACAAACTAAAAAAAAAAAGATTCAGAGTATTAAGTTATCACTACATAAGTGCCCCTACTGGTAGTGTTAAGGAGAACACATCTACAAGTTGTTCTGCAGAAAAAGCCTGTTAGATTACACTGTTTAATTTGAAAGCAATTTAACAGGATTATTTAAAATCCCTTTACAGTTATCTTGTGGGACAGTTTTAAAGTGCTATTACTATGAAAAAATTTGAACAAAGGAAAACTTTTCAATATTTTCTGATTACCTATGGCCTGCTGATAACTATACTTGATACCAAGAGAGTTATATCACAGGAGATATATTTTATTCTTAAATAATGAAACATTAATATATATGCAGTTATTTTTATTGCTATATGTAAATAGAGGTGTTATGTATATCATTATGCATTGGAGAAATCAGTAAGATTATTTTAGAATTTATATTTTGATGAAACCATACTAAAACAAGTTTTATTGTAAAGAGAAATGTGAACTGAAAGGAATATGAAAAACTACGGGACGCTAAAAAACTTGAGAAGGGAGACCATAAACCATAAGAGAGATATTAAGCAAAATGATTTATCTAAAAGAGGGGCATCAAAGGGGCAACCAGATTAAAATCATTATTAGAAATTTCAATTTATGGGTTAAGTATCTTAGACAAAAACTCAAACATTTTTTAAAAAGTTAATACTTAAAAAAGTGAGGATGAACTCTTCTGGGATATATTAGAGTTGTGAGGTAGTTGTTCTATCAGTTGCAAATCTAATTCAGTCATAGTAGTATTTCCAAGGGAAATTCAGAAGGAAAACAAAGTGATTTGAGGGGCGGGAACAGAATATTACAAAACATGTGAAGTCAACTGAAGGTCTAAAAATTCAACATACTCAATGTATGACATACTATTGGCTCTAAATCCACATATTCAAGCACTAACTTTTTGCATGTCTAATTTTAGTTACTCAGTATCCTAGAGTCTAGAGTGAGAAAGGCCTGAAGAATGTTCAAAAGTCAGGGTCTCATGGTCTAAAGCAGGCTTCGCCAAGCCTGCTTTTAACATCAATGGTTAATGATGTTTCAGTTGGTTACAGACAAAGATGCAGCTCCTTGGTAAGTTTTAGATTCAACTAAATACCTGTAAGGAAACACTATATCACAGCTAGTGTCATCCTGATTTAAAGGTATAATGGGATTACTCTGAGAAGGTACAAAGAGAGGATATTGAAGTTATTGAAGTAATTCATAAAAATACAAAAGTTTGGTGGCTAAATAGAAATAAAACAATACTTCTAAAACATAAAGAAAATGGAAAATAAATAAAATTTGGTAATCCAATGCCTAAAGAATGTCTATAAAATATTGATGCCATTAAAAATGACAAGGTAGCTTTAAAAAGGATAAACTTTTCTGGGAAGGGAACACAAATGTGCTTTAACTTCTTTATTTTATTAAATAAATGATGATGACACAAATATGGGAAGTTATGTATTGACCTATCTTCTCAAAGCTTTAATATCTTCTCCAGCATTTATATCATACTATCTTCCTAGGCTGCTGGTGAATATGTCATGTTGCTAGCTCAGTATTGTCCATAGTAAAAGTACAACTTGACTCTACAGAACAAATACAATGATGATTTCTATACAAGCACAATTAATCTTGAATAAATAAGACTTATGACTTAAAAATATATATAAAACAATATCGAAGTGTAAAAAATTTCACCAACTTACCAAATATCTTTATTTACCTACTTATATATGACAAGTCTTACACAGGTATACACAGTTCATGAAATAAATACACATTTTTTAAAAATGCTTAATCTTATAGTAATTCAAATAGGCACAGACCAGTACAGAACTTTCTGTACTTTATTCTAACTCAAATTTTACTGGATATTTATAGATGATTTGTTTAGTAACTAAAAGTATAAGAAAAGAAAAAGGGGCAAAGAGTTTAGTAATAGCCACTAAGGTATTTTTATAAACAATTTAAGAGCAAAGTTAGAGGAGGGTAAGGAAATGTACAACTGAGAACAGCACCTAGAAAGTAGAGAAAAATCATCAAATAGCAGAAGATAGGGAGAGAGAGAGAACCCATGTGCCTTTTTATTTTGCCAAGAGATTATTGTAAAGGGAGAAAAACAGATTAAAAAGCAAAAGGAATCCAACTGAAAAAGTTTCATACGCCAAGATCAGAATCTTGAAAAACAAACAAAACAGAAATGCTTATACAGTAACCAGCAAGAGGAGAGGATCAGTCCAAACTTTATGAAATCGTATAAAGAGAGAAGAGGTGAAAAAGGATGGGAAAGTGGAAAAGTGATGAGGTGAAGTTAGAAGTCTCAGCAATACAAAAGGATATTACAAGGAAAGCAAATAATTTCACAGAATTAGTTTTTAATGGGTAGGGATCAGGGAAGTATACATCTGATATATTCTTAAAATCCCTGACTGGGAAATAAAGTAAATAGAGAAAAAAAGTCTAAACAAATTATGACAAAGACAAATGTAATAAAGGTAAAACAATTTCCTCATAGTGTTTAGAACAAGGTAAAGTGACATGTAAAATTTATATTACATATATACACACCCACACATAAAATTTAAAGATGTATACATATTTCTTATAATTCATAGTAATTATATTCTAGTAAAGAATTTTTAAAAACTTTCACATTGAAGCAATGGAATTATTTCAAGATTTAAAGAGTTATTAAACTCTTAATAATGATATACCTTTGTATGTGTACATGTACACATACAAGTATGTTTGTATATACATGTATATACATATATGTGTATACAAATACATATACACACATCTGTATCATCACAAAACAGCATGTGAGTACCTTTAAGATAGATTCTTTAAAGCTTTACTTATGGGGTCAACATAATGTTCAACTCAGTAATAAGACTAGTAAAGCAAGTATGAATTTAATTAAAATGCTCCTGGAAAAAAAGTCTTTAGAGTTATATGTTAATGTGAAATGTGAAAATGCTTTGAAAGAAGCTCTGTGAAGTTAAATGTCATAATATAAATTAATGAACTACTTAAGCGCTGCACAGTCAAAGACATTCAAGGTAAATCGCCTGCTTTCTATTCCCAGAGATAGATCAGAAGACGACAAATCATGAGTTCTGGATTCTGATTTCTATGATATGATATTAAACCTGCTAAACAAATTAATAAGGAATAAGCTTCCACTGACATGACCACATAATCAATGTTACTCTGTCTATAAATAAAGGAAAATAAATGAAAAGCATGTGGTTGAAAGAGGAGAGCAATTCTCAAGTATAGCAACTATATAATAGATCTGGAGAAAATGAGAAACAAAGAAAAACCAAGAAATGGGAAGGTAGTCCTCTACTGCCTCCCTTTACCAGAAAATAGCAGACCTGAAATAGCTCCTTAGGAAATTCAAGGTGATATCACCACAGCTATATATCAAGAGGAGTTTGGATAAAGGTCTGCCAAATGCCAAACTTTTAAAAAAAAAAAAAACATTCAAACCATAGCTTCTCCATACAGCACAAAATTATTGCTAACTAAAAAATCCTATTAGACTGGTATTTCTCTTAACTTGCTCAGAATACAAGTAGTTTATATCTAGTTTATGTAGTGGATATAAATTCAGATGTCAAAGGACATCTAATCTAATTCACAGTGATCCAGGAGGAAATGACTCTTCTAGGATGTTTCTAAAACTGGCTTGCAGATCCCTGGGAGATAAATTCCTATCTATGAGTTCTGGGAGGATTTTGAATTTTAGGTTTTTATGTCGAAAACTTTTTAAATTCATTAAAAAAATCTAAAAATAGAACAATACATTTCTAATCCCAGTATAACCAGGAAACTCCAAAAGTTGCAATAGTTATGATCATAAACAAACTGGCAACAAACAGGATCATTATGACTAGGACTTTATACACAAGTTATGTGTTTGATGAGTGAAGGCCAAATGAGTATCACATCTCATCCTAAAAGCAAGTGTTTCACTTTAATTCAAATAGAGAAAGGCAGCAAGAGAACAAAGTAATCAGACACCTCAGAATAGAGGTTACTGCCAGACTTAAAGTCTGTGTCAAGACAGTCAACAATAACCACCACCATTTTATTAAGACTTAGTTATGCCACTATGCCCCAGGAATTTCCCTAAGCACTTTATATGGATCATATCAATTGATCTGCTCAATAACTATAAAAAAT
The DNA here is from genome assembly GCA_028627145.1 of Eidolon dupreanum. Lineage (NCBI taxonomy): Eukaryota > Metazoa > Chordata > Mammalia > Chiroptera > Pteropodidae > Eidolon > Eidolon dupreanum. The sequence continues at coordinate 39,058,143 of CM053506.1, forward strand.
AGGTACTACTATCTCTAATTTACAGAAAAAGAATTGAGTAATTTCCCCCAAGGACAAAGAGTATGTAAATGCTGAGGTGGAATTTGAATTGAGGAACTTTTGTATCACACTGCTTTCTTATCACATTTTGAGCTGAGATTCCTGGTCATAACATAATCATTATCCATACTAAATATTAACTTGATTTTTATACTTGTAGTGTTATATACAACTTACAAATTTGTTTATGGTTTTCAAGTTCTTGTAAAAGCTAAACAGGAGGAGGTTAGAACTAGTTTAGTGGTTGTTATATATTCAAATAAGATAATCATAAATAATGAACACTGGGCTTCTTAAGAAATTGTTTTATTTTTAAAAGGGTCCCAGCTATCACTCCACTTTGAAAAACACTGCTGAAAGACCTAGGGTACCCCAGGTGGTGTTATCAGGGTTTATATGCAAAGTCTTGAGATAAACAAAGGTCATGTACTGAAGTATTAATTTTCTTCAATGGTAAATAATTTAAATCCCTTTTTCACTGCAATAAGTATTCGTCCAAAATTTGTGTTCATTCAAAGATAAAATATGAGACTTCAAACAAGTCTTGCCAAGGGAAAGTTAATAACCTCAAGAAGCAGGATTTTTCTTCTGCTCTGGAGAAAGAGTTTGAAAGCTTGGCCTAGATGACAGATTTAGTTTAAACAGGGAAGGAAAGGGGAAATATTGATTCAAAACTTTCACAAGGTCAACTATTTTTCTTTTTTAAAAAACTGTTGTCTCTTGACTCTAACACTCCACTTGTTTTACTTTTTTTACTTCAACGCAGAACTTCTTCAAAGTACTACCTATGGTTATCATTCCCTATTCCTCACCTCTAAATTTCTCTTAAGCATGCCTTACTCTCCAATGACATTATCAAGGTTGCCAATAACCTTCATGTAACCAAATTCATAGCTCAATTCTACAGTTTTATCCTACTTCTCAACAGCATTCAACAGTCTCCTCTTCACTTTTTAATTTTAGTTTCCACAACTCTCTCCTAGTTTTCCTCTTACCTTACCCTTACCTTGATCTCCTATGTTACTTTCTCTCCTTTCCTCATTTCATATCTAATACATCAGCAATTCTTGTCCTTTTTACTGCCAAGAGGTATTCCAAGTCCATTTCCCTCTTCCATCCATACAACTACCTTCCTAATCAAGCCAATCAATTTATATTCCCTAATCTACTAAAATAGTCTTAACTAGTCTCCCTCTTTCATTTTTTCTCTTGTCCCTTCACTCAATTCTCCACTGTATCAACAGAGTGATAATTAAAAAATATAAAGCACATTGTCTTTCCCACTGCTTACCACCCTCCAATGGCTTAACACTTCAGATAAAATCCAAGCTCCTAATCTCTGTTTATAAAACCTCCATGATCTGGCACTTGCCCATTTCTCAGATCTTTTCCCAGAACTCTCCCCACTCCCATACTTTATCCATACAAGCCTCTTTCTATACTTCAAACATGTCAAGCTTGTTCTTACCCAAGGTCTTTTACTAGATGTTCATTTTTCATAAAATTCTCTCTGCTCTGATCTTACATGACTGCTTCTTTTCATTTAGATTACAGCTAATACTTCCTTAGACAAGACTTTTCTGATTACCCAATTGCATGCAACCACAGTCTTTCTTACATTCTGTCAATTCTCTATCTAGTGCTTTATTTGATTACTATTTATCTTGACCATCAGATTACAAGTTCCATTAAACAAGGTTCTCATCTGTCTGGTTCATCACTGTATTTCCAGTACCTAAAAAAGTGCCTATTGCATAGGGGATTCTCAATAAATATTTGTTGAATGAGCAAATGAGCAGGACCTAAGGCTATAGGATGGCTTGACCTTGTTTCCCAGTGATTCGGGGTGGGAGATTGGGAAGGAAATCAAGTCTTTCCCAATCCAACCCAATCCAAATACCTAGAGAAGGAAGCAAAAGATATTCTCGAAGTGACCTGATTTCTGTAGGTGAGAGAATCCGAAAAATAGCATGCATTAACCACAATGACATTCGAAAACTACTGTATTTTAGTGCCTACTAGACATATTTGAGACACTATCAGATGCTGGTGAATGAACTGACAAGAGTGTCTATCCACAGGAGCTTGCAGCTGGTGTCTAGCAATCAATGAAAGGCTACTCACCCTTCTACAACAGCTACATACTACTGCTTAAATTATTTGCTGTGGGGTTGGAAAAGTTAGACTCAAGTACACTAAAATGGTTATTAATAAATAAGAGTATTAAACATGACTGTTTTATTATTATCTAGTTGCTTATCCATTTCTATATTAAAATTTTATATGTCTAATTCAAGTTTTATAGGACTATGCTATTATTTTAATGAAACATTGTCCAGTTATTAGAGACTTAGCCACATGGAAAGAAGCATGTACATACATGGATGTACATCAAAAATCTGATATAAAATCAAACGCATAAAGGGGGGAAAAATCAAAAATAGAATCAATGGTCCTAGGGCTCTCTTCTGGTAGTTCTGAGACACTGATCACACAATAGTAATACATTCTTAGAGTTCTAGTATCAGGGACTCCAATATTCTCAACATTAGAGAATTAAAGAGGCAACCACAAGGAAAACAAATGAGTTATAAATTCATGTCATACTTGCATTTCTCTTTAGAAAAGTGTAATCTATCTCTTTGGTATGGCTTTGGTACAAGAGTGGAATGCTGATTTACAAATACTGTATAATATGTAGCTGCTCCTTTGCAATGTATTTTTATTTCATAAATAAGCTCTGAATTAAAGCTCTGAAAAAACTGTGGTGTTTCAAAAACAAGCAATTGTTTCTTTTATATTAGGATAATGATGCATAAAAATGAAATCATAAAATGCAATAAGAAACATACCATTCCATAAGCCTGCTGTTGGACCCAGTTGATATAATCATTCCTTATGTCTATCAATTCTTGTACTTCATGTATATAAAATTTATCATACTGTATAATCTGTCCGGTTTTCTCATTTACCTACAAAAAAAGTATAATTAATATTAAACTTAACCAGTATTTAAGACAGAGACAGAAAATTGTTTTAATAGGAAAAGGTTTGAGATTTCTTAGCTAATTTTCTCTTCCTATAAAAAATAATTTACTGGGTGCCCACTATATGCAAAATGTTAGTTAAATGCTATGAGAAACACAAAGATTTATAAGATGTGATATATGCATTCAGTATCTCAAAATCCAGCAAAAAAGAAAAATATTTATGTAACCACCACACCATATGAGATATGTGCCATTAAAATGTGTATAGTATAGACTAGAAACTATAAGGTCTTCTGGTTGGAGAATGGGACTCAACAATAAGAACAGCTAATGCTTAAGTGTCACTCTGTATTGACCTCTGATTAGAAATAAAAAGGTGACATTTGGATAGAATGTGAAAAATGAAAAGAATGCACATTACCACCCTAGAAATTGCTTACTAATTACAAAGGGAAAAACCTTTACAATGGAGAAAACCACCTTAACTAACTGATCAAACCTAATCACCACCAATATTGGGTTAATCCAATATTACTATCTTGCTGGTATAATGCAAGTAGTAGTACAGACTTTATTTATGAAGCAGAGAAATGTTTACCCTGAATCTAATCAAGTCTCTTGATCTAAATTTCAGTTTACAGGAAATACAAAGGATTGAAGAATAAGTTAAACATCACCCTATGGAAACAATCAGATAAATATACTGACTGTGGGACTTCTATAAGAAGATTAGCCAGGAGTCTCCAAAAAGTCAAGGTACATCTTAATAAATACACTTAAAAGAATCCAAAGTAGACAAAATATGTTCTCTGACCACAATGAATTAAACTAAAAGTTAGTGACAAAAAGATAATTGGAAAACCCTAGAATACTGCCAATTAAACACTTTCTAAATTACCCAAAATTTTCCTTGAATCCATCAAAGCGCTAACATCAAAAGATAACCAGGTAGCATGAATCCCAAGGACTGAAAGATACTTCAAAAGAGAAACAAGATGCCAAAAAAAGGTCACCTATGGTAGAGCAAAAGGAAGATATCACTGTCATATAAGCAGGAAAGAAGAAAGCTGAAATTATAAAAAACTGCTTAAGGCTGATGACTGGACCACTTGACAGTATAAAACCCCTGGAAGCCTCAGATAATTTATACTTACTCACAGATTCTTCCACAGACCTCCACGGTTGTCCATGAGGACACTGACAAATCCCCAGGAACTTTTCATAAAAAAGCAATTTTTGAAATATTTATTATTTAAATTGTTTTACCATATACATTTAACCTAAGGAAGGTTGAGTATCTTTTCTGATATGACAACTTTTTCATACAACTCGTAATAGTAACACATCAAGTAAACTAATTATTTCTAGCATCTCCTCTCGTAAGTTTAAAGAATAAATCTTTGTTATTTATTATCCAAGGCCTCTGTGGGAAATATCAAAGATATTTTCACTAAAAGATATTTCACATAAAATACATCTCATAAGTTTTATTTTCCTGTATTTAGGATCTGATTTGGAAATTGACTGCTGCCACTGTGAGAAGCACAGTGGAAACTGGCTGCTTCACGTAGAGAAGCAAAAGCCTTCTCTAATATAGAGGGAGCAAAAGCCTTAAGCCACTGAGAAAAGGAAAGCATATTCCATGCCTTGTTGTTGGAGGAGAGAAAAACTCTCAATCCCTGGGAGGAAGGCGTACAACGGCAGTCCTGAACCCAGATTCTTTTATCAGCTGGACTAGAGGCCCCTCCTGCTGAGGAATGGAACAGAAACTCTTCGAGAATCTCATCCTCAAGATCCAAGCACACGATATGAGACTGAGGCTATAGCACAACAAAGAACATTTCTGCCCTCTCTGCTCTATCAATCTTGAAAGCACTGGGTAACAAGCAATACCAGTTTACCACTGAGAAGGGACAAAAATGAGGAAAGAAACTCCTCTAAGGAACAGGCATGCAGACGTTAGAGAAAACAGGGGCTTTAGGAAAATATTTTGAACTTAATGAAAATAAAAACACATCAAAATCTGTGGAATGCTGGTAAAGCAGAACATAAAAGGCAATTTAAAGCATTAAATGATCATGTTAGAAAAAAAGATCTAAAACCAATTGACCTAAGTAAGACTCTGCTTTAAGATCCTAGAAAAAAGATCAAATTAAGGACAAATCAAGTAGAGAGAAAGAAATAAAGTACAAAAACTGATGAAAGAGAAAACTGAAAAAAGAGAGAAAAAAAATCAATGAAAGCAAACGGTTTTATAAAAAGATCAGTAAAACTCAAAAGCCTCTATCTAGACAGATTGAATAACAATAAAAAAAAAAAGACACAAATTACCATTACCAGGAACGAAAGAGGGGACAGCACCACATATATAAATCACTGAAATTGACTCAAGAAGAAACAGAAATCATAAGTTACACTCTATTTTTAAAATTTAATATGAAATTTAAAAATTTTCCTCCCCAAAAAAACTCCATGCCAATATGGTTTCAGCAATTAATTCTATCAAATATTTAAGGAAGAAGTAATACGAATCTTAAGCTCAGAAAAAAGAGAAAGCAAGATCATTTCTTAATTCATTTTATGAAACTAGAACAACCTTGATACTAAAGCACAACATGAAAAACACAAATTATCAGATCAATATCCTTTGTGAACACAGACAATAAAACACTCAACAAGATATGAGCAAATTAAATCCAATAGTATACATAAAGTATAATATATAATGCCCAAGTGGAGTTTATGCCAGGAATGCAAGGTTGGGGTAACATTCCAGTATCAATGAATTTTACTATACTTCAGGAAAAAAAAATCAGAAAGAAAAGTCTTCTGTTCATCTCAATAGATGCAGAAAAAAGTATCTAACAAGTCAACACCTCTTCATAATAAACACTTTTAGCAAACCAGGAAGAGATGGAAACTTCTACAAAAAGTTAAAGCCTAACCTTTAAAAAAAACTCTACAATACCATACTTATAGGTTAAAATATTGAATGCTTTCTTTCTAAGATTAGGAACTAGGCAAGGATACCCACTGAAACCATTTATATTCAACACTGTACTGAAGTCTTAGCCAATAAAATAAGGCAAGAAATAACATAATTGTATACCTAAAATATCTGAATGAATCTATGAAAATTACTGGAACTAATAAATAAATTTATCAAGGTCACAGAGTACAAGGTCAACAAACAAAACAACAGAATTTCTTCATACTAGCAACAAATAACTGCAAGATAAAATTTTTAATTATTTATAATAGCATCAAAAACAAAACATTTAGGAATTTAACAAAGGATGTGCAAGACCTCTGAAAACTACAAAATACTGTTGAGAGGAAATAAAGAACCTAAATAAAGAGATATACTAACTACATTTATAAATTGGAAAAGAAACTAACAGGACTCAACAAATGCAAAAATGAAATCTGACTAAATTAAACTCACTTTTGGTATAACAAAGGAAATTTAAATATGTCTGGATAGACATTACAGAATTATAGTTAATTTAAGAAAAATAATATTATTGATGTTATGTATGAAAATGCTCAAGAAGACGAATGATGAGGTATAAAAGGGCATTTTACTTTCAAATGATACAAGGAAAAAAGCATACAGTATACATTACATATGTGACAACATGTAAACAACGGCTGAATCTAGAATGGAGGATATATAGGTGTGTATTTTGTTAGTATTTCAGTTTCTGTTTATATGATGATGTTCAAAATAAAAAAAGAGTTAAGTGAATAGAAAAGATTTCAAAAAGAAGGTTTGAAGAACATTCAAGTCAGAGAGAATAGCATGAGCTAAAAAGAGACAAAATTTGTATATACCTGCCCCAGCTAAACCTCTGATCCAAAAAGAATGAGAGGCACACAGAGCAGACCTAGACCCAAAATGCATCTTGGAGCTAAGCCCAACTAAACCCTGTCTAGGTCAGCCAACTTTATGCCAACTTTCAGGCTAAAGTAGGGCCCACTCCAGCAGGAATGAGAAATAATGCTTGTTACGGTATGCCATTGAGTTTCAGTGAGCTTTGCTGCAGAGCATTACTATGTTTAGAACTGATACATGAGGAAATAAGGATTTAGAGTCAACAAGTGATAGAATCAGAGTGATATTTTATGAAATTTATTGTTGGCAGAGTGAAGAATAATCAAGAATAAGTATAGAAGCTAACTGAATCAGGATATAAAAAGTCAAGGTTTCTAGATAATAAGAAAGAATGCAGAGGCTGTGGTAGCTATAGGATATAGAAAACAGAAGAGTCAAAGATAACTTCAAAATTTCAAGCCTGAGTACACTGAAAAAAAAATTCTAGAACACACACAAACACAAGTCAGATAAAGATAACAATCTTGGGTGGAGCAAGAATGAGGGCAGGGGCAGATGAGAAATTTGGTATTAGACCAATTTTTTTTTTTTTAGTTTTAAATGATGGCAGACTGTCAAATAGCTCAAAAGAAAGGTGTGCCTCAAACACATATTTGAGAACCATTTCCTTAAAGGAGACAACTGGAGCTGTGTCGGGAGGTGAAAGAGAGGTAAAAAAAAAAAAAAAGGACCAAATACAGACACTTAGAGAATGATGCCACCACATTTAGGAGAAGAAAATAAACCACTGAAAGAAAAAAAGAAAGCTGATCTAATATACAAACAAAACTAGCTAGGTTTCCTATGGAGCATAACAAAAATTGTTTACAATTTTTTTAAAAGAATCACAAACACACTAAACCAACTAAGCAACTTTTGAAAAGAAATAAAAGGAATCACCTACTAGAAGTATAAACCTACCAGTGCTTGTGCCTAATCAGGTGCTCAATAAACATGAGATGAATGAAAGAACAAAAAAAAGGAGTTAGAGACAATATACATACTTCATGATTCTAATGGCACTGAAATTTTCACTGATTTACAGATTATACCTTAAAATCCACTTGGATTTTATGTCCCAATAATAAAATAATAACTAATGGCTATCATTATGGACCACTTACAAAGAAGATCCACATTATTCCATTTAATCTTTAAAACCCTATGAAATAGATACTACTATTATCATCAAATGGGTGAATATACTAAGGTTTAAGAGTTTAAGAAACTTAGTCAAGGTCACACAGCTAATGGAGCTAGCAATCTAACACAGATTTCTCTAATGCACATGCATTCTTAACTCATTATATGACAATCTGATCTTATTCCTTAATATGTTGACACACACATACACGAGGATATGTGAATATATGTATTAGTACATACAAAATATTTGTATATATGTGTGTCACATATATTTAGAATACTTACGTATTAGAATATACATTTAAAAACATTTTTCCTTTTATGAATGTTTAAAATTGTTTGTCATCAAGTATAACCAATGCTTGATCCTGTGGCCCAGTCAAGGATACAAACAGCCCAGTTTAGGAAGCATGTAATAATAAAACTACTTTCATTTTCAAAGTTGACAATTTTAATCCCTCTATTCATTGACAAAAGCACTTCGAGCTCTTTCTTTTATTGATTAATTTATGTCTGTGCCCAAGGTATGCATTTAGGAGAAACTGACAAGAGTGAAATTGCTATTCCTGGCTTTCAAATAAACAAAGATATTAGGCTTATATAGAGAGATCAAAACCTTCATCTTAGAGCAGGGGTCAGCAAACTATAGCTTGTGAGCCAAATCCTGCCCACAGATTGTTTTTGTAAATAAAGTTTTATTAGAAAGCAGCCATGCCCATCTATTTACACACTGTCCACAGGAGAGCTGAGTAGTTCTAACAGAAACCATGTGGTTCCCAAGTAGGAAAGTATTATCTGGCCCTTTACAGAAAAAGTATGTAGATCCTTGCTCGAGAGTCTTTAGACAAACTCATTCTAAAAATAAAAATATACACAGTAATTACACAGAAAACACACTGGCTTTCCCCCTCTCTTATATAAGCATGTCTTTTTATAAATATAGACATGCCCCACCTAAGGATGTTTCGATCAACCATGGACCACATACACAGTGGTGGTCTCTTAAGATCACACTGGAGCTGAAAACTTCCTACTGCCTAGTGACATGGCAGCTCTCACAGGCGATTATTCATGCATTACTCACATGCTTATGGTGATGCTCATGTAAACAAATCAACTATGGATCATTCAACATCAGAAACATGGCACAGTGAGAGACATCCCCGGATCTCTCCCCGTGAAACAACAATAAGCTTAACATTTAAAACTCAAAACAAAACACCCAAACTGCACACCAGCATGTCTAAGCGTGGGATCTGTGCATAAGAGCTACCACAGGTTAGGATCCTAGGTGTCAGTGGACTAGGAAAAACAAAAAAGCTGCCTTTCATAGCCAGAGCTCCCTGTAGGAGAAGGGGGAAGGGAAAAGGTGAGGAGCGTTCCCTGAACAGCCCTGCCTGGGAAAGCTGTGAGCTCCACGTGGCCGGTGGCAGCATCCAGTCATTAGGGTGGAAAGCAGAGAAGTGGGGATGGCAGAGAAACAATAGTTGATTTTTAAAAGCTAGGGTTGCAAAACCAAGGCTGAGCTGCAGATCCCAACTCTCAACTCAGATGGCCCCTCTCCCCATATCCTCCAAGACCAAACATCATGGAGTAAACACTACCAAAACTATTGCCAACACTGACAACACTGAGACTGAGGGTAGCGAGCATGATTAAACATCTAGAAGGGTGGGGGGAAGGTATTATTAAGGCTTTATATAAAGCACGGTCCAAGGGACTTAGACGCCACCTACTGGAAACCAAAAGAAAAATGCCCTCTTCTCAAAAAACTAAAGAGAGACCTTTATATAATAAATCTTCTTTCCGGAAAAATGGCAGAATATATTTCCATTAATGCCCAGGCGGAGAAATAGTCCATCAAACACCATGAACAACCAATGTGACAAGGCATCTCAAAAAGAAAGAGAAAAATCTCTGGAAAATAAGTTTATAGACATAGAAATATATGACTTCAATGACAGAGAATTCAGGATGGTACTTCTGAAAAAACTCAATGAGATCTGAAACGATTCACATCAACAAGTTCATGAACTGGAAAAACAACTAGATGAGCAGAATGAGTTCCTTAGTAAGGAGATCGAAATCCTCAAAAAGACCCAAATAGTAAAAAACACACTGCAAGAGCTGAAAAATGAAATACCAAGCTTGGGAAAGAGTCAACCAAATGAACAAAAAGATCAGTGATACTGAAGACAGAAATCTAGAAATAAATAAGAAGGAAGAAGAGAGAAACCGAAGAATGAAAACAATGAAAGAAAAATACAAGAACTAGTTGATACCATCAGGAGAGGAAACATAAGAGTGGGCATTCTTGAAGGCAAGGAAAAAGAGCAGGGGTTAGAAAGCATTTTCAGACAAATAGTTGACAAGAATTTCTGAAATCTAAGGAATGAGCTGGAGCTTGGAATTCAAGAAATCAACAGAATACCAATTATCACAATCCCAAAAAGCCTTCACTAAGACAAATTGTATTAATATTATACAAAAATCAACGACAAAGAATTCTCAGGGCAGCCAGGGAAAAGAAGATGGTAACCTATAAAGAAAAACACATTAGATTATTGTTGGACTTCTCAGCACAAACTTTATAAGTAAGAAAGGAGTGGAATCAAATATTCAAACTATTAAATGAAAGGAAATACCAGCCAATAATAATGAATCCAGCTAAGCTCTCCTTTAGATATGAAGGAGAAATAAAGACCTTTCCAGACATACAAAAATTGAGGGAATTCTCCACTATGAGGCCTGCATTACAGGAAATACTGAAAGAGATCAGCTCACCTAAACCAAAATGACAAAAAATTATAAAATTAGGAGTAAGGTGACGACCAAGCTGATAGAAGCAAAGGAGTGCAAACCTTACTAAGAACAGGGCATTATAAGCTTTAACAATAAGAAGACATTTACGAAAGCAGGACAGTAATGAACATTCAGCACAGATAAGGAAAAATTGAGACAACAATGACTGAAAAGGGGAGAATTCAAAGTTCCAAATGTGCAAAGGAGAATGGAGATAAGGCACGAGCATAAGAAAACGGATGGTTGTATGTATGTATGTATCTATGTGTGTGTGTGTGTGTGTGTGTGTGTGTATACACACACATAAAACTACCCGTTACATATTCATAATGGTTAACTACACACCAAAGATTCAGAACTGAAGTATAAACATAAAACAAAAAGGACCAGAGAAAAAACCCACAAAAGACAACCAAAATAAAGAAAACAGAAACACAAGGACAAGGAAGCAATGGAAACACCAAGCTATCAAAAAGCAAAAGATAAAATGGCTATAAGAAGGCCTTATATTTCAATAATCATCCTAAATATAAATGGACTGAACTCACCTATAAAAAGGCACAGAGTTGCAGAATGGATTCAAAAACAAAACCCAACGATATGCTGCCTCCAAGAGACACATCTCAGCTCCAAAGACAAATACAGACTCAAAGTGAAACGATGGAAAATGATATTTCAAGCAAATGGCACTCAGAGAAAAGTGGGAGTAGCAGTACTATTATCAGATGAAATAGACTTCAAAATAAAAAATATGATGAAAGATACTGAGGAACACTTCACAATGATAAAGGGACTGGTGCACCAAGAACATAACACTTATTAATATCTATGCTCCCAATCGGGAAGCCCCAAAATATGTAAAGCAATTACTAACAGAACTAAAGGGAGAAAAAGACCAAAACACTATCGTAGTAGAGGACCTAAATACCTGTCTATGTGGACAGATCATCCAAACAGAAAATCAATAAGGAAATAACGTCCTTAAATGACACATTAGACCAACTGGACATAATTGATATTTATAGCGCCGTTCAACCCAAAACAGCTGCTTATACATTCTTCTCTAGTGCGCATGGAACATTCTCAAGAATCAACCACATACTGGGACATAGAGATAGCCTCAACAAATATGAAAGGGTTGAAATCATACCAACCATATGCTCTGATCATAACGCTTTTAAGCTGGAGATCAACTATAAAAAGAGCAGGAAGAACCACAAATACATGGAGATTACACGACATGCTACTGAAGAATGACTGAGTCAGAGAAGAAATAAAAAGAGATCAAGAGATACACAGAAATGAATGATAATTATAGTACAACATATCAAAACTTTTGGGACACAGCAAACAAAAGTGGTCCTAAGAAGAAAGTTTATATCATTACAGGCCTACTTCCAAAAATAAGAACAAGCCCAAATAAACAACCTAATGCTTCATCTTAAAACACTAGGAAAGGATGAACAAATGATACCTAAAGTCAGCAGAAGAAAAGAAATCATCAAAATTAGAGCAGAAATAAATCAAATTGAAAATAAAACAAAAAAATAGAAAAAATGAATGTAACAAAGAGCTGGTTCTTTGAGAAGCTTAATAAAACTGACAAACCTTTAGCTAGGCTCACTAAAGAAAAAAAGAGAAAGGACACAAATAAATAAAATCAGGGATGAAAGAGGGGAAATTATGACTGACATAATAGAAATACAAAGGATCACACAAGAATACTATGAAAAAGCATATCATACCAAATTTAATATCCTAGAAGAAATGAACCAGACCTTAGAAAAATACAACCTTTGCAGACTGAATCAAGAAGATCTGGAAAATCTAAATAGACCAATCAGCAGTAAGGAAATTGAAACAATCATCAAAAACCTACCAAAAAGGAAAAGTCCAGGATCAGATGGCTTCACCAGTGAATTCTACCAAACATTCAAAGAAGATTTAATACCTATTCTCCTCAAACTCTTCCAAAAAATTGAAGAGGAAGCAACACTTCCAAACTCATTTTATGAGACCAACATTACCCTGATACCAAAACCTGGAAAAGATAAAACAAAAAAAGAAAACTATAGACCAATATCTCTCATGAACACAGAAGCAGAAATCCTAAATATGATACTAGCGAACCGAATACAGCAATATATTAAAAAGACTATACACCACAATCAAGTGGACTTCATCCAAGAGGCACAAGGATGTTTCAACATGCGCAAATCAATTACTGTGATACACCACACAAATTAAAAAAATAACAATCATATGGTCATATCAATAGATGCAGAAAAGGACTTCAACAAGATACAGCATCCTTTTATGATCTTTACAACAGTTACCAAGATCAGTATAGAAGGAAAGTAACTTAACATGATAAAGGCCATCTATGACAAACCCTCAGCCAACATTATACTTAATGGTGAAAAACTAAAAACCTTCTAAGATCAGGAACAAGGCAAGGCTGTCCACTATCACCACTGTTATTCAATATAACATAGAAGGCCCTAGCGAGTGCAATCAGGTAAGAGAAAGATATAAAAGGCATCCAAATAGGAAATGAAGAAGTCAAACTGTCACTATTTGCGGATGACATGATTCTCTATATGGAAAACCCTAAAGACTCCACAAGAACACTACTAGAAACAATAAGCAAATATAGTAAAGTTTCTGGATACAAAATCAAAGTTCAAAAATTCAGTGTTCCTATACTCTAATAATGAAATGTCAGAAGAAGTGGAAAAAATATGGGGGTGGCTCTATAGTGTTATGGTCATCACATCTGCTTTACGCACAGAAGGTCCTGGGTTTGCGCCCCACGTGGAGCCACAGACTATACCCCGGGTGTGCCAGGCCCCGGGTGCACACTGCAAGCGTGTGGGAGGAGACGTCCCACTTTCAGAGATCCAGTTCTTAAGGGGAAATGGCAACATCCATAGGTCAGGGGTGGAAGTAGGGGTGGAGGGATGAAAGAGGGGGGAAAAATGTAGAAAAAACAATTCCTTTTGCAATTGCCAACTAAAAGAATAAAATACCTAGGAATAAATTTAACGAAACATGTGAACAACCTATATAATGAAAACTATAAGACCCTATTAAAAGAAATCAAAGAAGATTCAAAGAAATGGAAAGATGTGCCGTGTTTTTGGATGGGAAGAATCAACATAATTAAATTACCTTATCACCTAAAGCATTATACAGATTTAATGCAATCCCCATCAAAATCCCATCGGCATTTTTTAAAGAAACAGAACAAAAAATCATAGATTTGTTTGGAAGCACAAAAAGACCCCGAATTGCCAAAGCCATCCTGAGAAAAAAGATCACTCTGCCCAACTTCAAATTATACTACAAAGCGAAAGTAATAAAAACGGCATGGTATTGACAGCAAAACAGACACACGGACCAGTAGAACAGAATCGAGAGTCCAGAAGTAAATCATATTTATATGGGCAAATAATTTTTGACAAAAAAGCCAAAAAACATACAGTGGAGAAACGAAAGCCTCTTCAATAAGTGGTTCTGGGAAAACTGAAAAGCCACCTGCAAAAGAATAAAACTAGACTGTTGTCTATCACCACATACCAAAATTAACTCAAAACGGATTAAGGACCTGAATTTAAGACCTGAAACAATAAAATGTATAGAAGAAAACAGGAACTAAACTCATGGACCTTGGGCTTAAAGAGGATTTTATGCATTTTACCTCAAAGGCAAGGGAAGTAAAAGCAAAAATAAATGAATGGGACTACATCAAACTAAAAATCTTCTGCTCAGCAAAAGAAATCGTCAACAAGGTAAACAGACAACCATCCGAATGGGAAAATATATTTGAAAGCAATGGCTCCGATAAGGGCCTAATATCTAATATATACAAAGAACTCATATGACTAATTAATAAAAAAACAAATGATCCAATCAAAAAATGGGCAGAGGACACAAACAGACACTTCTCTCAAGAGGACGTACAAATGGCCAACAAATATTTGAAAAGATGCTCAATATTGCCAGCTATTAGGGAAATGCAAATCTCACACCTGTTAGAATGGCTATTATCAACAGGACAAATAATAACAAATGTTGGAGAGGATGGGGAGAAAAAGGAACCCTCATACACTGCTGGTGGGACTGCAAATTGGTACAGCTACTGTGGAAAATAGTATGGAGTTCCTCAAAAAATTAAGAATTGAACTACCGTATGCTCCAGCAATCCCTCTACTGGGTATTTACTCTTAACACTTGAAAATTCATATCTGAAAAGATATTTATTTACCAATGTTCATAGCAGCATTATTCACAGTGGCCAGGACATAGAAGCAATCGAAGTGTCCTATGATAGATGATTGGATAAAGAATCTGTAGTACATGTATACAATGGAATATTACTGAGCTGTAAGAAGGGATGAAATACTGCCATTTGCAACAATATGGATGGACCTTGAGATAATCATGCTAAGTGAAATAAGCCAGACAGAAAAAGTTGAAAATTACGTGATGTCACTTATATGTGGGATGTAAACCTAAAAGCAACAAATGAACAGGGTAAGTAAACAGAGACTCATGGACATGGACAATAGACTAGTGGTTACCAGAGGGAAGGAGAGAGGAAGACAGGGTAAAGGGGGTCAAATATATGGTGACAGAAAAAAATCTAACTATGGGAGGGGAACACACAGAGTAAATATATATATATATGCCTTAAAGTATACAGCTGAAACTCACTGGATTTCGTTCATCAATGTCACCATAAAAAATAAATTAATTAAAAAAAACTGTGCTGCCAATTGTATAAAAGTATAGCACATACAACTATGCACAGTATATACAGTACTTGATAATGATAATAAACGACTGTCACTGGTTTATGTATTTACTATTCTACACTTTTATTATTATTGTACAGTATAATCTCTACACTTATTTAAAACTTTTTGCTGCATAACAGGAAGACATTTTTCACTGGCAGCAGCATATGCATCTTGTGCTTACCATATATCTCGATTGCATGATTTTCTCTTGTGGTTGATTTAATTTCATGTTTTATACAGTAACATGCTACACAGGCTTGTAGCCTAGAAGCAACAGACTATACCATATAGCCCTGCTGTGTAATAGGCCATACAATCAAGGTTTGTTAAGTGCACTCTATGACGTTCATACAATGACAAAATCAAGTAACACATTTCTCAGAATGTACCCCTGTTGCTAAGTGGTACATGACTGTATACACATTACAACTTTTAATTACCCTGGACTCTAAAATTTAGTAACACTTGTAAAAAATGATTCACGTCACAATGACTTCTAATATATATTTTTCTTTAAATATTTTAATTTTTAAAAGGTAAACTGGAGTTTTCTTTACCAATAGCAACCAGTGTTTGCAGTCTGTATATCCTGCAGCTGTAAGTTTTTGGAAAGAAGTACTATATTAGAATAAACATTAACAATTCAGAAACCAAGTTTGTTTCAGGAACAGAAAAACTTCAAACTGAGACTTAGGGGAAACTGTGACTGACAGTTAATTCAGTTGCAATAGCTTAATAACTAAAGAGAAAAGCAGTTATTCTTGCTTTAAAAATAGAGAAATTAGACACTGAATAGAAGATTGATATATAAAACCAACAGTTTTTAAAAACACATAAAAATAATCTGTATGGTAGATAAGATGAAAAGACATTATTTTCTCCAGGAAGCCTTCTTTAATTCTTCTGAGTTATGTGTTCTATGTTATATGTCCTATGTGTTCTTATAGCATCCTTTGTTTTCCTTAATCTAGCACTTATCATGCTATATCATAGGATGCTATATCATAGCTATATCAAATAATACTTATTTGCTTATATGTGTATGACTGCTCCACATTTACAATCTTAACAAGGGCAGAAATCATATCTTTTTCTTCTCAGTATATCCCTAATGTCTAATACAATAATAAGCACATAGCAGACACTTAGTATTTGTAAAATGAATAAAAAAGAAATCAGATGGTAGTTCAAGACAGCATATATATTAGTATTATTTACTACAATGTAGCAAATAAAATCCTAATGTTTGATCTTAATACTTTCATTTCACACTAAATTAATTTAGTATTCTGGTTCATAAACCTCTGTTTAGAGGTGATATATGGTAAGTATATATGTGTGTCTTTATTTAAGAATTCCTTGAAAAAATTTTTTTAAAAATCACTAATTTAGAAGATTAATGTGATATACAGCAATTAGGCTAGACAGACCAAGTCTTTTCTTTAGGCATATCAGCATCTCTGTAATGTACTGTGTGAACTCAGAAACTACTAAATAACCCAAGTACTTGCTGGTGAACTTATTTATCCGGTAATACATCCATTCCAGACAGCAAGTACCAAAGTTATCTTTTTTATGCCATTTGGAACATCGGAAATGATTTTTAATTCAAAAGCTTTCCAGAGGATGTGATGTAAGGGAGGAACGAGTCATCCACATATGCCAAAATGATTAGGAAACACACAGTCAAGTTTTCTAGTTCCTAATCCTACTCTAGGGTTAGGTCAAGAAGGAAATTATTTGAGGAAACTTCTCCTAATTGTTAATTATGGAGCAGAGAGAAGGAATATGTAATTGTCAGACATAAGTTTTCTTTGAAAAACAAGCTTCTGATAAGCAACTTGAGTTTCACTAAAGATGAAAATGAATTATCCCTAATAGTTCATTTCCATGGGTATCCATGTATGGCAGATTAGGATCAATGAAAGTTTTCTCCAAAGGGGTAGAAGAAAGATAAGTGACTGCCCTTAGGACTCCCAGTTAGAGATGCTTAAGAAATTGATACCATGTTTAGTATGTAATGACTTCAAACAAGAATTTGGTTTCCATATTACCCAATAAATCAAACTGAAAGCAGCAGTTTCCCATCCAAATGGTGGGAATGGTGATAAAAAATCACTGCTGTATGAATGTATACTAATTATATATTGTGTAATTTAAATAATACATTAATCCTGAGGAACTATTAGGCAAGTATTTTAGTCTTATTTTATAGATAATTCTCCACTTGCATATGTGATAAAAGATTTGTTCAAAATTATACTGATAGGAAGCAGCACAAATGGAGTTAGAAACAGGGTCCTTTAACAATACAATACTATCTGCAATTATGGAAGTATGAACCTCTAGATCTAAGGGCATAAAATAAAAGCAAACTCCCTTCTAAACATGTTATATTACTATATCTGCTGATACAGAAGTACATCGTAAACAGCTAGGACTTTGGGAGTAAATCTGGATTTGTATTTCAACTCTGAAATACAAAACTTAACTGGTTTATGACCTCTGACATTCAGATTAACGGGCAAAATATCAACTATGTAGAGTTTTAAAAAATTAAATGAAGAATATATATATGTAAAGTGCTCCCATGAATTAATGTACAGAGGTGATTCTAATCCTGGCCACTGTTAAACTGTTTCCCCTTCTCTTTCAGCTAGCAAGAACTTAGGATCCTAATATCTAGCATGGCCCCATCAAAAAGGTCTCTGGAGATGAAACTCTATGGGGTTGTTAGCAGAGACTGAGGTTTCTGAGCTAGGCATATATAACTTAAGTTACCTGCTCAAATTCTGTCTGTAATTATGAAAGACAAAAGGCTCAATTCCCTCCCCTTCTCCTACTCACCCTTTTACTTGTGGTAAAAAGACACAGCTATGGCAAAAATATTTATATATTTTTAAAGGGGTAATAAAGATAAGTGCAGAAGAAAGAGAGGGAGAGAGAGTGAATAGTTATTTGGGAATAGGGTCCAGCTGATGAAGAATAATTCACGAAAGAAAGAAGAAAGTCCAGATAAAAGAAAAAAAAAATCCAGTTAACCCTGAAATACCATAAGAGAGCCTTGGTCTGGGAAAGTCAAACATGAGAATGGCTTGTTTCTTTAGGAAAGAAATGGCTATCATTTCTTTGATTACAATGAAAAGAGAAATGACTTGTTTTTCTAGGAAGCTTGGACATACTAAATACAAAAGAGAAAGATAATTTCAAAAAGTCATTTAGATAATACATAGCAACTTCACTAAAAGAATAAAAAGGAAAAATAAATAGTTCATAATAACTGTTCTTTCTTACAGAAAACAGAAGGACTATCTTTATTCCCTTATGATTTACCTCAGTACTAGGCAGGAAGGATCTGAAAATGGTAAAGAAGCTGTTAAGAGGAGGAAACTAAAGGTTTATATGGGTTTTTCAGTCATTCTTGAGGCTATAAACATAAGCTTCTTAGGTCATGTCTCCCACCACTCACACCCCCTACCCCCCAAGTAAACAGCATCTCAAGAATACCAAATGGCATAACAGAGATATTATCAGCTGTCAGGGGTTTTTCAAATCCATTTTTAATGAAACAGCTAAGACTACTACTTAAGATAATTTTGAACTGTTTTAAGTATAAAGAGTACTATTTCTTACACTGGGAGGAAAGAACATCAGGCAAATTAATAAACTATATATAGTTTATTAATTTCAAGTTAGTCATTTGTTTCAAATGAAATGTTTCACTTTAATTGAAGCCATTAGTACCCAACAGCAAAAGAACATGAGTTTAAATTTTCATAATCACAACTAGGATGCAGCCTCTTTCATGTGATAACCTTCTATAAATAACAAAAATAAAAATCATATTATTTAAACTAACAAATTATGTTCTTCACAAGAAAATATGAAGAAATTTCTAATTTATTAGCATAATATTGTTCTGCGTAACTATAGACAAGTTATCTATAAATGCCTAACAAAGTCAAATTGAGAACAAAGTTCCAAAATAAAGATGTATTATTTCTTTTAAAGGAAAATTTAGATAACTTCTCCAAATTTCTATTACATCTTTTTATGCCAATCTAAATCTGTAATATATTACTGTTAATATAAACATCACAATCTGTTAGTAGCAATGGGCAAAAAGGAAAATAAAGAAACTATTGGACATACCCTATGTAATATTTCTAAAACCTTTAATGCAGTATGAAGAAAACTGTTGAAAATTCTTCTTTCAGAAGGGGGGATGCCAATCTTGTAGAGTTTCAAAAGATGTACCACAACTTCCTTAAAAAGTTCTACAATCTTGAGGAAGAGTGGAGGTTCAAGTACTGACCACCAGTTTTCTGTTATTAAAAAGTGAACACACAAATAAAATGAATTTTTAAAAATCATTTTCAAAATAATACTGACTTTTATTTTAAAGCAGTGACTCTTAACCCTCTGAAAATTCCAAGAAGATACAAATGGCAATTATTTTATGTAACATTTCTAAGGCTTATATATACCTCACCTTCAAATTAAAGCCTACTGTTCTAAAAGCTTTCAAAAGCAAAAATAAATTAAGGAAGGTCTATTGAATTTATATTTTTGATTTCCTAAATTATAGTAAAAACTCACCATCATACCTAATATTAAAACCTGCTAATAAAAAGTACTTTGGAAATCAAAATTTTTTTAAACAAAACACTTTAAAATTGTATTGCTTGAACAGTTAAGGATCTTTCAAAGCTCTCTCAACATAAAGTTGAAATGTTGTGAAGCACCACCTTTAAAATACAAGGTACTCTGGAAAATCAAATATGAAAGCTGAACAATTATAAAGTGTAACATGTCCTTCTCTACATTTACAATTTGTAGTTACTAACTACAAATACCACAATCCTATGGAGCACACAGAAAGAATACAAAAGCTTCTGACAACATGGAAGCAATACTCTTGTGAATCCCTGGTTCACTCTTCTGTTATTGGCTAATTTCCTCAGATTCCAGGGTTCTGTGGCTTACTTGTTGCTTTCTCTGCTCACTCTCAGCCTAAAACTTCTTATACTGATTTAATTACTTTTATATATCTCAGCTTCACGTACCTAACAAAAACTATTAGAAAGGAAAACACTGGATTAAATGTAGCAAGCGAACTATAACAGCCAGGAGATAGAGATGACATCTTTACAATTAGAAATATTAGGATAAGAAAAATTTAGGACAAAAAACAAGAGCAGAAAGAAAAGATCAGATGAGCAGTAGAATCTCATCTACATGCAGAAAAATTAAACCAAGCATCAGGAAATTAACAAGTAAGGGAAGAAGGCAAAGGGTTAACAGAATTCAAGGAGGATTTAATACCTATGTTTATTCCTCCTCTTTTATTCTTCGATAGCAAGAAAACTCTTCTGGAGGGGATAGGGGAAGGGAATATGAAAATCAGTTTTTATCTCTCTTGATACTGTCTCTGCTATTGTGTTTCATTAAAATTTTAATTTTGCCTCCAACAACTAGCATCAGAGACTAGAAAAAAGCAACAAAAGAAAACAAGTTTATTTTCCCCTAAGTCAAATAAGCAGAGCAGCTAAATTTCAAACAGCAAAAAAGTAAGAACTTATGAGCATTTTTATTTAAAGAGAAAGTTAAAAAAGAAAAAAATATTAAAATTCTTACCAAGTACTTTCAGGGGTGCCTTTTCTAGGTTCACAAGAGCCGTACCAAAAGGAATTGCTATTGTTGTGAAATTGTTGGAATCACTCATCAGGGGACATTCAGGTAGAGTAAGATAAAATCTCAACGCTTCAACATCAGGTAAGGAGCTAGTCAGTTTAGGAATAAGATTCTTTTCCAAACTAGCTGCCACCTGTATTTTGACAAAAAAGTAAAACCTACTTCGTTTAAAATGAATATATGTTCCAAAAAAAAAATCTTACACTACAACAAACATGAAATGGTGAAGGAAAAAAAATCTTGCAATGAATCAGTGAATGTACTTTGGAGCACAATGAAAATTAATGCCTAAGCATTCCTAAGAAAATTTTTAAAATCCTGTATGCAAGTTTCTTTTAAACTCTCTACCTCTATAGCTATATAAAAACTTAACCAACATGGTAATGTTGAATAATTAAGGGTCTGCTCCAAATGTCTGGAAAGATTTACAGATATTTGACAGCTAAATTACAAATGCTTTAAAATAAAACTGTACTTTAACTCTTGTATTTCTATATTTAATAAAATCATAAAAAGCATATCATAAGGAGTATGAAACTATAAAGTCTATAAACATAAAATAATATGGAATAAAAAACTCAAAACGCTACATATAAAGTAATTTAAAAACAAACCTGCTGAGATATCTGAGGATGATCAGGTTGTATAAGTTTATGAAATAAAAGCCTAGCAGCATTCATATCAACCCCTGAAAATCTGGTGCCTGTTCTATAGTGATCATCATTGCTATGAGAGAGAGGGAAGAGGGAGAGGGAGCGAGAGAGAGAAAATAAAACTTTAAAATTATTTTTTATTTAATATTATTTAATATAATAAATTAGAAAAATTCAGCACATCAAAGAATTGTCACTTACCTAACAGCTAAAAAACTTCCATTTAGACAACCAGAAGAAGAAAACGTTCCATCTATTTCACTAAAAAAAATTTTTAAATCCCAAGAATCACAAAATGAGAAATCAGAATTCTATAATTTACTAAAGGTTAATAAAATAATACTTGATAAAGGTATTACTGTTTACTCTAGAACTTTCTCAAATATTACTTTCATCCTCTGTTCCACTGAACAAATCTGATGTCCTTAAAAAAATTTTATTTTACATAGACATGTACATTTAATTCTCATAACTCCACATGGTAATAAATCTAATCTGAGATGTTATTTTTTTGAAGCCAACTCTTTGGGCTTTTAAGAAGAATTATAGCTTGGGAAAATAATCTAGAATAGAAAACTGCTTATCAGATATAGACCCTCATCTCAAATACCAACACAACCTACAGCTAAAAAAACTTTAACAATCAAGTTCATCAATAAGCAAAATATTCAAAGAATACTCAAGTGTTCCAGAGAGTGGAGAAGTTAAAAGACAGTGACTACTATGAAGTTAGAAGAAAGATATTTCAAGCCCAATCCTAGAGTAGCTATATTTAATACATATCATTATGGATATGAAAAAATTGTAACATATAAATTTAAGTGAGAAATCTCTTAAAATATCCACTATTAGAGAAACTGTAGATATTTAAACTTTGGTATATAAACCATTCAGTGAATATTTAATAAAAGATTTATTTAAATAAAAACTCCTAAGTACAGGTTGCTCTACCATAGAGTTGAGAGACTGCGTAAAATGTTTTTCTTACTTAGCTATCTCTACAGGAACCCTTCCAGAGGGGTAGCTCAGCCACTTCTGAATTAGAGCTTCATTCACAGTCCAGATCTGCTTTGTAGGATCAGGACATCTAAAGTCATCTGGTGGCCCACAGTTCTAAATTTTAAAATAAGTAGATTAGTCAGAGGGAAGTGGTATTATATATAATTTAAACCTAGACACACTACCACTGTGCATTTGATTTTTTAAAAAATAGAAGTAAATTTCTACAAAACACCTGAAACAAAAATTTATTATATCAATCAGGAAAAATTTATAGACCCGAGGAAAAAAAATTTAAGGCAATTACTTTGTAACATTAAATAACATTAATATGAATTTTAAAATTCTTTAAAATTATGAGCTTAATAATTATTTATGTGACTACTTACCTGAGGATTAGAGTAATGTGAAAAGCTCTGATCTCCACCTGAGAAAATTCTTTTTACACAGAAATATTCTTCAGAATCTGTAATAAAAATAAAACGTAAAAAAAATCTAAGATTTATGACATGTTTCAAAGCATCAAATATGCTATTGGATTTTCTCTTAATCATCTAACTTAATTAGATCTCCAAAGCATCAAATATGCCATTGGATTTTCTCTTAATCATCTAACTTAATTAGATCTCCCATTAATGGACTCAATGACAAAATAAATTGGAATATTCTAATTTCTATCAAGATGAGACTGACCAAGTGACACATGATAAATGATCCCACAAGCATAAGCAACATTTGGTAAGTTTACAAGTCATTCTTCTGGCCTGCACATACACACAAAAAAGGTGTTTTCTAGTCTCAACATATTTTAGTTTAAATAGATAACGTAAAAATTGAATGAGAGGTGTAAAAGACACCTCAGAAGAAAATAAAAATTAAGAATATTCATTTTTAACAAGAATGACAATACAAGCAAATGTTAAAACTTCTTGAGTAAATATTTCCTAATACAAAATTATTTTGTCTTTCAATATAGCTATACAAAAGTAAGATGATAGCTCTTTCTTGGCAACTACTTATCAATAAAACCCAAATTAGGTCTAAAAATATAAAAATTAATAAGCAAATTTAGAAGAAGTAAAGAAGAAATAAAGTTCTTTTTCAAAAAGATATTCAAAACCTCTTCCCTGCGGCCATGCCACCCTGAACAATCCCAATGTGTGATCTTGGAAGCTAAGCAGGATCGGGCCTGGTTAGCACTTGGATGGGAGACCACATAGGAAGACCAGGTGCTGTAGGTGTAAAACATAAAAAATAAAAAATAAGGGATTGTAAGCTGACTTGAAATCTGTGAGGTCAACCAAGGGCTGCCTCGCCTAAAAACAAACAAACAAAACCCTCTTTGTTTTTTTTCTCTTCTGCTCATCAAAATGGAAAGAGTATAATAAAAAATAGTGCTGGGCTAGTATTCAGAATATCATATTACCAATACACCAAAGCTCCATATTGTAACTTAAGGCTAATTATTTCCAAATACAATCCATTTCTGTCATTCTACTCCTAACCTCCACCATTTAGTTGACTAATTCATTACCTTCTATTATTTGTGACCATGATTGCTACAGAATTATAAATTCTTAAGGAAGGGACCACATCTTCATTTCCCTGACTATTCCGTACTACCAAGCATAATGTTTTATTTGTAAAAAAACTCAGTAAATATTTGTTAATATGAACATAAAATATTTACCTAGCTTAGAACATACTAAGAGCTTCAGAGTTCAGAATATTCATATGACCAAATTTTATAAAAGTAACAAGAATGCTCTTAAAAACAACTTTTAAGAACAGATTAAAAGGGTAAATCTCAAATATTAAATAAACCAATCATTCTTAAAAACTTTTCTCTATATCATTCTCACAAGTCTACATGAAATGGTTTATTGCCTCAAAAAATTTAGTAGGATGTTATTCATTTACTCCTAAAATGTAATTCTGTCCTCTATAACTAATTATCAAGAGATGACTAACCTACAGTACACGAATAGATTTCTGGGGGCTGTAAGGCATCAAAAATTATTTTCCTTTATTTCCTTTTAATTACTACTCCAAAAATTTGTGAAACCGAGTCCTATAGAGCTTCCTGCAGACTCGATTTTGCTAATTGTATCCCAAAGTTTCTCCCTAACATCTTTCTTGGTCTTTTTTATTTCTTATAAATTGGTAGTTGGCTCTAAAGAGGCTTTAGGAGTTTGATTATTTCAACAAAACTATCACATGGTGGTAGGGGGCTGTTTTTCCATCAGGAAGTACATATGTGTAGTTAGGCTCTTTTTTGTGATGTTAGTAACCACTCATGCTCAATGCTTAGACCTTTAACTCATTGTGAATTGCAAAATGATGATATACTAACGTTACTTCATCTTGTAGCTGGACCACTAGCTTTCCCCCACCTAGTACACAGTTTTTGCCCTGTAATAGGAAAAGATTAATGCTTCATCATTTTCATTTATTTGTTATCCTCTTGCTTTTTAAATGTGCATTTCTTTAATACTAAAGAGGGTAATAATATTTGCATGCTTTTTAGTAACATGAATTTCCTCTTTGGGAATTTCCATTACTTTTCTTTACCCATTTAGTATCTTAATGTTTGTCTTCTTTATTAATCAGCTATCTTCCTATTTTTCTCATCAATATGTATAAGCACTCTGGAAATTCAGACTATTAACTTTTGGTTGTATTTGCTAAAAATATTTTTCCTAAATATTATTTAATTTTGACTTACGGAAGATTTTTCCACTTAATCAAATGTATTTATCCCATTCTTTATGATGACTTTCATTGTCATAATGCTGAATAGGCTCTCCTCATCCTTAAATCATAGAATTATTTTCTTAAGAACTTTTTTTTACATTTAACTCTTTAATCTACAATTTGTTTTAGCGTTATTGCTAGGTTAGTATCTAAACTGACTTCCACTCCCCCACCCCCCACTTTTCATGTGTTAAGTAATTCTTGCCCCTTCTCCACAGATTAGTTATGAAAAGGAACTACCTTTTCCACATATAACACATAAGTGTAAACAATTGTGGCACTCTTCCCTATTCCGAAAGTGTTCTCAAAGTCCTTCTCAGCATATAGCTCCAAGAGCCATTCATTACCAACCAACTGGAGTTTGAACTTGAAATGAAACCTATACACAATGCTTATACGAGAATTTTTTTACCCCTGGACTTCCCATTAAGTTATAATGGTTTGAATAAACTAATGAAAATTTTATTGTGGTTATCTGTTTGCAATAACCTTTAATTTTCTTTTACTGTTCTGTTTTCTGGATATACAAGACAGTCATTTCTCCTAAAGTTATCTAATTCACAACAATTTTATAAACTCTGAGTTAGTAAGCTGAAATGAAATACTTAAAAATGTTATCTTCCCCCTGCCTTGCTTCAGCTTGCCAACAATTCCCAAAAAGGATCTTATCTCCACATCTGAAACGTAGATTTTTACAGCTACTGCCCAGTAAACACCTCTAGGTCACCTAGCTCTCGGGGCCAGCGGGGTGCTCACGGTTCCCACAGGACTATAACCGATGGTGAAAAGAATTCTTAACTGGCTATCAACCCCAGGGCACAGAAAGAGGCAACAGACTAAGGCACCCAATCTTTTTTTGGGAGAGGCCTACCATCTTAATTTTATATCTGTGGTCTGAGAGGTAGGCTTCTAATTAAACAAACACCTAAGGGCCTACTGGAACCCTCTCCAGAGATCTCAGAGGGAGGGCCCTCTCTTTGTGCTCTCCCTCTGCTGCACTCCAAAGCACCAGTATCTCCCAAAGGGGAGCTTGTATAGGCATCTGGCGCCCTGATTTTTATGTGTGGTGTCCTGGTTTCTGTGCCTGCCACCCAGCAGATGGCCTTTGCAAGACTGCCTGGCTCTGGTACACAGCCAGGCTTGCATTCTTGGGTCCCATGGAACTGTAATAATAATAAAGACAGTTCTTGCCTTGCTACCACTCCAGTGCACAGTACAAATAGAAGACTGACAAAACCTCCCAGTCTATGAAAAAGGCCTAGCTGCTTGTCCTGAAGCTTCAGCCTGAAGGGCAGGCTTCTGGGTTTAGAACACATCTATGAACCTACTACAGCAATCCTTGGGGATAGATACTGGTGGACACCATTTTTGTGCTCACCCTCTGCCTTGCTCCAAGTCGCCCAATTCTCCTGGAAAGAAGCTAGTACCATTGTCTGGTGCCCCAAGTTTCATGGCTGCTGCCCAGGGGGACACCTTTACATTGCTGGGCTCTGGTGACCACTGGGATATACACTTTGCAGTCCCACAGAACTGTACATATTCTCATATTTTAAAACTGCTACCTGAAGGTCTAGCTTCCAATCAGCCTAAATCTAGGCTGAAAAAGATCCTCTTCTTTGAGACATTGGCAAGTCTTGGCATACCATCAACTATTGGGAGCCACTAAAAATGAAATAGACTGCTTGGACAATTACAAAGGTTTAAGAAATGACTAAGAGCTAGGGGTAGGGTTGAACTGTATTACAATGCTATAATAATCAAAACAGTATGGTATTGGCATAAAAATAGACCCATAGATCAATGGAACAGAAGACAAAGACCAGATAAATCTATGCATACAGTCAATTAATTTACAACAAAGCAGCCAAGAATGACAATAAAGGACAGACTCTTCAATAAATGTTGTTAGAAAAAATAGCCACATTAAAAATAAAGCTGAAACACTATCTTACACCATACACAAAAAACCAATGCAAAATAGATTAAAAACTTGAATATACGACCTGAAACCATAAAACTCCTAGAAGAAAACTGCTTAACTTCAGTCTTGGAGATCATTTTTTGGATTTGACACCAAAAGCAAAGGAATCAAAAGCAAAAATAAACTAGTAAGATCACATAAAGCTAAAAAGCTTCTGCGCACCAAAGGAAACCATCAACAAAATGAAAAGGCAACCCGTGGAATGGGAGAAAATATCTGCAAATCATATATCTGATAAGGGGTTAATATCCAAAATATATAAAACTCATACAACGGAATAGCAAAAACAAACAATCTGATTAAAAAATGAGAGGATCTGAAAAATGAAAGAAATACAGATGGCCAACAGGTACATGAAATGGTGTCACTAATCATCAGGAAAATGAAAATCGAAACTGCAATGAGATATAATCTCACATGTGTTAGACTGGCTATTAGCAATAAGACAAGAAATGACAAGTGTTACATAGGTGTGGAGAAACAAAAACCCTTGTACACTGTTGGTGGACATGTAAACTGGTACAGCCACTATGAAAAATGGTATGAAGGTTCCGAAAAAAATTAAAAATAGAACTACCATAGGATCCAGCAATTCTACTCAGTATTTACCCAAAGGAAAAATACTCCCATGTTCACTGTAGCATTATTTACAATAGTTAAGACATGGAAGCAACCCAAATGTCCATTGGTAACTAAATAAAGAAAATGTAGAATCAGTATGTATGAAGAAAATCTTGCCATTTGTGACAATAAGAGTGAAACCTGGGCATTATGCTAAGTGAAATAAGTCAGAGAGAAGAAAAACAAATACCATATGATCTCACAATTATGTGAAATCTTAAAAAAAAAAAAAAAAAGGTCATAGATACAGAGAACAGATTGGTGGACTGACAGTTGCCAGGGGCATGGGGTGGGCAAAAATGAGGGAAGGGGGTCAAAAGATAAAGACTTCTAGTTATAAAATAAGTCACGGAGATGTAATATACAGCATGGTAACTATAGTTAATAATACTGTACTGCATATTTCAAAGTTGCAAAGAGAATAAATCTTAAAATTTCTCATCACAAGAAAAAAATTTGTAACTATGGTGATGGATATTTAATTAGACTTACTGTTATGATCATTTCACGATATATGACAAGTACCGAATCACACTGTACACCTGAAACTAACATGTTATATATGCCAATTTAAAAAAATTATATTTGATTCTTGCTGATTCCCAGAACTCAATAAGAATTCGACCACTTACTAGATCTCCTTTCTTTTAATAGTAATATAGTTATTTGCATGAGTTCAGTAAAAATCTATTCCCCTTACTAGTTTGTACTTCTATCATAACTGATTGGACAAACCAATTATGCAACCAAGGATTTATGTGAAGTGTCATATTTGAGAATGATGGTTTCTGAATAAGGTATGACAAGTTATTTTAAAGAACACAGGTTGGCTCTACTTATAGAACCAAGGTCAACAATGCCTCCAGTACAGTAAAGGATCACTTCATCAGGTCTGGGATGCTGTCATAGGTTAGCTCCCAAAAATTCATATGTTGAAGTACTTAATTCCAAGTACCTCAGAATGTGACCTTACTCAGAAATAGGGTCACAGAAATGTAATTAGGTGAGTTGAGGTCATACTGGAGTAGGGTGAGCCCCTGATGCAAAATGACTGATGTCCTTATAAAGGGGGGAAATTATGACACAGATGTGCACATAGAGAGAATGCTATAGCAGAGATTTACTTGCCAAAGAATGCCAAAGATTGCCAACAAGCCACTAAAAGCTAGGAGAGATAAACGGAACTGTTCTCCATTACAGACCTCAGAAGGAACAACCCTGCCAACACCTAATCTTGGACTTCTAGCCTCCAAGACTGTAAAGTCAGTCAATAAATCTGTGTTGTTCAAGCCACCCATTTTATATTTTGTTAGAGCAGACCTACCATGTGCATGTGCACACACACACATTTTGGTAGTAGCACGTCAAAAAAGTGAGTAAAGGGGTGGCTCCATAGTGTAGTGGTTAGCACATCTGCTTTACACGCAGAAGGTCCTGGGTTTGCGCCCCAGGTGGAGCCATGGACCATGCACCAGGCCTTGGGTGCACACTGCAAGTGTATGGGAGGAGATACCTCACCTTCAGAGATCCAGTTCTTAAGGGGAAATGGCAACATCCATAGGTCAGGGGTGGAAGTTGAAGGGGGATTAAAGAGGGGAGGGGGAGAAGTGAGTAAAAAGAGCATCTGAATATTTCAAGCTCTTTAAGGAATAAATTAATAACACTGAAAAATTAACCAGCTCTATTTCAAGAGCAGAAAATAAAAATAAATTACATATTTGGCTAAAGCAACAGAGATTAAAAGCAAATTTTAAAATGTTAATATTTTGAATGGGCAATATATTTATATGGTTCAAATTTCAAAAAAAATAGAAAATGTTAAACAAATTTAAAATCCTATATATACCCAAAACAATTTTTGAAAGCAGGGTCTCAGAGATATTTGTACACCCATGTTTATAGCAGCATTATTTATAATAGTCAAAAGGTGGAAACAATCCAATTATCCATCAAGGATGAATAAACAAAATGTGGTATATACATACAATAAAATATTGTTCACCCTTAAAAAGGAAGAGAGTTCTGACATATGCTACAACATGGATGAACTTTAAAGGGATGCTAAATTTACGGAATAAGCCAGTCACAAAAAGACAAATATTATATGATTCCACTTACGTGAGTTACCTAGAGTTAAGTTAAATTCGTAGATACAGAATGTAGAGTGGTGATTGCCAGCCAGTGGGAGGAGTGAATGGAGAGTTGTTTAATGAACACAGAGTTTTAGTTTTGCACGATGCAAAGAGTTCTGGAGATCAGCTGCGTAATGATGTGAATGTACTTAACAATGCTGAACTGTACACTTAAAAAATGATTACGTTCATAAATGTCATGTTATTTTACAATTAAAAACAAAAACACTCCTTCCTGCTGGTATCTAGCCACCACCTAGTTCCCATATGTCCAAACCTCTGAAACCACTTTTATTATTTTATTTATCTCAAGTTTCCTTATGTATATATAAGCAAATATAAACAAACTAAGCAATCAAGACACTGTTTTGTGTCTTGTTATTTTCACCAAACAAATATCCTGAATTCTGTCATTTCAAAACAGAAAACTTCATCATTTAAGAGCAACATCTTAAGAATAACTTTAATGTGTGTAACAAAGCTTTACTATAACAGAACTTACCAATATCTGGTGGACATTGCCCATTATAAGGGAACCAATTTCCCTTCACAGTGAAAGGACTTTTCCGGTTGCTTGTTGAACCAGTTCCTAGCTGCCCATTACCACCAAGTCCAAAGGAATAAATTCGTCCTGATGAAGGAACAAAAGCAGAAGTGTGCTGCCTAGAGTAAAATGACAGAAATCTCAGACTTAATGTTACTGTTCAAATGATTTACATTTAGAAAAGCAGTGCAAATATTAACTGATACAATTTTTCTCTTCAAAAATAAACAAAACCATTATAGTTCTAAAATTATTAATATTTATTAATAGCCTTACTCTACACTAATGAATTCTGTACCACACAGGTGGGCTACATAAGCATGGTCCAGAAAATTTCCACATTATGTTCAAATTTAAAAAGGCCCAAATCTACACTGGAATCCCTTATAACAGATGATTTAGCAGTAGAGGCAGCATCTTACTATGTTGTCAAAGGAAGTCTCCCCTCTCTTTTATCCCTATCTGTCAGGTTCCAGTCTAAAGCTATAGAGCTCTATGGTCTATAAGGGCCCACCACTTGGGCACCACTCAAAAGTTGCAGGAAAAGAACTGTGCAAGTAATCCAGTACCAATCTGAAGATTGGTATATATTCGTGTGTGGGGGGGGGGGGTGGTGGGGGAGGGAGAAAAAGAGAGAAAGAAATGATAAAATAATGTTTCCTTTCTTCTAGAGAAACTGATCCTTATAGGTATGCACCCAGACCTGCTCTGGAGATATCAGAATGGAAGCAAACTTTAAGAAATTGCAGAACTGAAGCTGAAGAAAAGCCACTAACTAGTGTACCTGTTCAACTTCCTCTGACGTTTCACTACTATATGTTTAGGAAGGGGTTAAACGTGATTATCCAGCTCAGGCCTTGTGTTCCTCAATCTCAGGTTTTATAGTTTCAATCAACTCTGGCAAATTTGTGTTATTTCTATAAATACTGTCTTCCTTTTATTCAATTCTCTTCTTGATATCAGACAAATGTTATACCTTACCAAAATATTCTACCAGTCTCTTAACCTTTCTTTTATATCTTTCTCACCTGTGAGTAATCTCTCTGAATCTAATTTCAAATCATTACTTTTCTCTTTAGCAGTGTGTGCAACCTGCGTTTTAACTATCCACTGAATTTGAAATTTCAATTACTATATTTTATCCCACTTCTGGAAGTTCTTTTTTCATATCTACCAGCCTATTATTTTATTTAAAGCCCTTAAAAATTGTAAAATACAACACACATACACCAACCCAGGACTGTGAAAAGCCCCACATCTTACCATAGGGGCAGCCCTGTAGTTACAAGTTTTCAGAGATACAAACCAGAAACTAGGCCAAGGACAGAAAAGTTTCCTGATGCTAGCAAGGGAATATTTCATTGTGAGCTCTTTCCACGAGGTGGTTTTATTGGGAGGAGATGGTTTTTCAGGCCTCACTACTGCTTCTATCAGTTTTCAGGTCTCATCTCCTTTACCAAACCCTTTTGCCACCTGTGGTATAACGCTTATAAAAAGAGCCAAAATTATTCTTTTTCATATACCCATTATCCTTATGACTTTTGTAGCTGTTCCCACCAAGACAGAATCTCTTTCTCCATGTCTTTTATCAGGGGTCTGACCTTTGGTTGCTTTGAACAATACAATGCAACAGAAATGACAGTGTATCAGATCTAAGACTATGCCTCGCAGTGGCTTTGCATTTTCCCCCCCTCTCTTTAGGAACCCTGCTCGACCATCATGAGAATAATCCAAGTTAGCAAGCAGCTGAAGGACGATATACAATCTGGAACAGAGAAAAGCTATCTTACCTAGGGTCACCCTAGACTACCCAGCCCCTAGTCAGATCATTAGCTGATCAACTGAGTCCAGCTAAAATGAGAACTGCCCAGCTAAGCCCAGTCCAAAGTACTAAACCACAAAATTATTAGCTAATAATTGTTTTAAGCCACTAAGTTTTGTGGTGGTTTGTTTAGCAATATAAGCTAATTGATACATTACTGAGATTGGCAGATTTTTTTGACAGCAGCTCCAAAATCAGCTCAAGCTAATAGCTATGGTTTTCAGATTTCTTTGTTTTTGCTCTGTGGAATCCTACTTCCTGGCAAACTAATCTATGTTAATTAAACGGTGTTTTGATTCGAAGGGTTTAAGTTACCTAGTCTTTTATATTACTAGAAAACTAAGTAGAATCTACTAACCATCTTACCTCAGAGCCAGATGAGCCAAGGTTGATCAAAAATTTTTAAATTAAGGATACTTTAATAAAGGAAATGTTAAATGGAATCCTAGCATGTAAAACAAACTACTCTGGTTGAAGAAGGCGTTAACAATGCCCAGTCTGCCTCTCTCAGAAAGAAGCCATTGTGACATCTCAAAAGAATATAACAATAGTTTAAAAATAACTGCAATATTAGTTCATTAAAGTCTTCCTCAAACTGGTCTGCTAAAGAAATGGTTCTTAACCCTTGCTGCGTATTAGAATCACTTTAGAAGTGAGCCCAGACAACAGTACATATTTTTAAAATCTCTCCAAAGGGATGACAGCATGAAGTCAGCTGATGATAGCCACTGAACAAACATAACTATCTTAAGTCTTAGATTTAATATTATAGTTCAAAAACAATATGTTATAAAATTACTGAAATTTGAAGCTATTGCTTTTGGATCATCTCCATCATGGATTCACACTGCTGATGTTCCTCGGCTGCTTCCTTCAGGAGGTTATTGACAATTATTCGAAAAAGAAATAGTACATAGTACTACCTGGAAGTCAAGCTAGTCAAAATACAGGACATCTACCTACATTCCTTATGTAAGTAAGTCCTTACATCTCAATTAATATATTACTGAAATTTCTCCCCCAATCTGAAAGTTAAATAAATAAAATTGCTAGAAAGGAGTTTACAAAGCTAATAGCCATTCAAATCATGCACATTTACCTATTAAGAATTATGAATTTGGACAACATTAAACAATGTGTTATATTTCACAAGACACTGATGATATATTTCACCTAAAAAATTATCTAAAAATATTGCTGTATAGTTTTTTAATGAAGTATATGTGAAGTGGATAAACAAGAAAAGATGAACTCTCTAAACTTTAGAATCTATATGTTCATGTATACCTTTAACAGTCTAAACAAGATTTTGATAGTAACCACTATCAAAATATGTTGAGCTTTTATTTACCTTTTATAATAGATTACAATTCATATATAAGAAAAGGAAAGGAAGGTTTTATCGAATCATTCCTATAAATAGTTTTTCAAATACATGTTCAAACACACAAAACTGGACATACAAAGAAATAGGGCACTCTAAACAAAATCTGGCAGGAAGAAAAACAAAAGAAATAGGTCTCTAAAGATTTTGATATTGGAATTATCAAACATAAGAATCCAAGACAGCTATGTTTAATATTTGTTTAGTGTCCAAGAAATAAAAGCCATGCTTGCAAACTGACAACTAGAAACATTAAATTTTTTTTCCAGAAAATAACCAGTAAGAAATACTAGAACTAAGAAATCACAATAATCAAATCAAAATCTTGAAGGATGGGTTTACTGAAAAATAGATATAACATAAGAATTAATGAACTGAAAAATCATAAAAACAAACAAGAAGGCAAAAAAGAGGGACAAAATTTAGAAAATAAAGAATAAGGCTACAGGTTAGAATGAGAATTTTTAATAGTTATCCAATCAAGAGTCATCCAATTTAACAGTTATCCAATCAAGAAGCCCATGAAAAAAGGAGAAGCTATATCTTAAGAGATAATATTAGCTTAGAATTTCCCATATCAGAGATATAATTCCAGAGACTCAAGAAGCTAAATGAAAAAATGAGAAAATCCCTATCTTGACAAATGAAAGCAAAATTGGAAAGTTAAAAAAGAAACAGATAGCCTTCAAAAGACCAACATATAACATCTAACTTCTCAACAACTGAAACCAAAAGACAGTAGAATGTTATCTTCAAAGTGCTGAAAGCAACTGCTAGCATTCTACAATCAAAAAACATATCATCTAAGAACGAAAGTGAAATAAAGACATTTTTAGACACACGAGAGAGGCTGCCACATGCAGATTTACTCAAAGGAAATTCCAGAGGGTGGCCAGACAAAAGGAAAATTATAATATACAAGGAACCAAAAAAAGGTAGTAAATACAAAATATAAAGGCATTTCTAAATGCACATTGACCATATGAAGCAATGTTCTGATGGGGTTTAAAAATTATATAGAGAATGAAAAATTAGAAAAGATAGAGGCCCTTATATTGCTCAGAAAAAAAGAGAAAGGTGTTTATTAATATAAATTATGGAGAAATGTTGTTATTTCTAGAGTAATGACTAAAAGGTAATTTTCAAATGAGTAAAGGGAATTAAACTGACTTTAAAAATGGTAAATCCAAAGAAAGGCAAAAAAGAAAATAAAACCAAATAGGTGGCTCAAACAGTACAAAATACAAGGCAGGTTTAAATCTAAATATATTAGTAATTATAAAAAATATATAAACTGACAAAATGGTCTATTTAAAAGACAAAGATAGCAAGACTAAATTTTAAAAGTCTAACTTAATGCTGTTTACATAAAATTTATCTAAAACATACAGAAAGGCAAAGTAAAAGAGTAGGAAAAATACATATCCCTAGTAAATGAGTGGAAAAAAAAAAATAAAGGCAGTTGAGCCCTATTAACATCAGCTAAAACAGACTTTAAGGAAACAAAAGAATTAACAGAGTTCTAGAGGATCACAACCACAATGAGGAAAAGCTCAACTCACCAAGAAGAGATAAAATTTGAATTTTATGCACTTAAGAACATAGCCCCAAAAGCAAAAGCAACCTACAAGGAGAAATCAAAAATAGTCAGTGTAGGACACTGTAACACTCCTTCTTCAGTAACTGATAAAATATGAGCAGATGAAAACAAATACAAAGAAGATATGAACATTGTTTACAAAAACTTTACATAATGGACATATACAGAACACTGCAACCCACAACTGAATGAACTTAAGACTGAAATGCATAAAATGAAAAATATACAGAAAAAATAGAACATAAAAACCAAAAGTAGACTGAAACAATAACCCCACTTTTTTAGTACCCTGTAGTATTTATTAAACATGCACATTCTTGTCACGGCCTGATGGTGGATAAGCACCATGTATTCCCCTTTACCTTAACTTTATGTTTGGCCATGTAATTTGCTTTTGGTTAACAGGATTTTAGTGAATGTGATCTAAGCAGAAGTTTGAGATGTAGGTGTGAAAGTGCTACCACCATAAGAATAAAATACCCAGAGGTAGCCACTGTCCCTCTGGACTATGCCCAAGAAGAAGACAAGTAATAAAGCCACCGCAACTCAGCCAGACTGAGTAAAGTCACACTAATGAACATGCAGCTGTAAAGAGAGCCGCCCTAACTTGCAGTGAAAATAACATCCACTCCAGCTGACCCATGGCCAGAGAACAATCAACTCAGCTGATCCACAGAGTAAGAAATAAATATTAATTATTAAATTTTACTGACATGTTGTTTATATACCACAATAAGTCAATATAGACTCTGTAAATTTTACATAAATGTTTATAATTTAGGCAAAAATAGAAAAATTTTTAGAAAAATTTAACTTGCAGATAACTGACTCAAGAAATTTTAAAAGCTACCTTATAATCATAAAGAAATTTTAAAATGGTCTTAAAATTCCAAAAAAAAAAAAAAGGCCCAAATGACTTTACTGACATTTTCCAACAATCAAAGTGGTTCTAACTCAAACAAACAGAAAACAAGAGTACATTCCCCAATTTATATTAGACAGCATAACCTTAGTAACAAAATCTGGTAAAAAGAAAAATAACAAAATTAAAGACCAAGATCACTAATAAGCAAATAGAAATAATACTCTTTAAAAAGAGCAACATTAAAAACTTAACACTCATTCATGATAAAAAAAAAAAAAAGCTCTTATAAAAACAGGAATAAACTGATGATATGATTGTGTACATGAATAAGTTAGTTAACAAGTGTTTATCCAGGGGGTTGGATTTAAAATCAATATATAAATGTCAACTATTTCTACATGCTAAAGATGACTTCGAAAGTGAATTTTAAAATAATAGCATTAAAAAGAAGTATCTAGGAATAAAAATGCCAAAAGATGTACAGGACCTCAATGATGAAAAATTTTTATAAACATTATTAAAAGACATTAAAGAAGTTTGGAAGGTTGATTAGAAGAGTCAAAATTATAAAAATAACTTTTCCACAAGTTAATTCAGATATCCAATGCAGTATTAATCAAAATCACAAAAGCATTTTTTTGGAGAGAACCTGACAGTCTGATATTAAAATTTCTATGAAAGTAAAAGGCCAAAAACAGCCAAGGTATTCTTGAAGAAGAGGAAAGTTAACAAAAACTTGCTTTATCTCAAACAGTAGAATTTATTATAGTGTCAAACAAATTACGTAGTGTGAAAGTGGGACAGGGATATACAAAGTGATTGAATAAATAAGACAGATCACAAAAACAGATATAGGTACATATGAAATGTAATTTATGCCAACAGTGGCACTAAAGAGCAGGAAGGTGATGGAGTTTTCAAAGATGGAGTTATGAGAGGATGATTCTGAGAAAATGGTGTAGTAGGAAGCATCAGGAATCTTGTCTCCTCATCTAGACAATAATTGCACTGGTAGAATCTGTCTGATGTAACTATTTTGGAACTCTGGAGTCTACCAAAGGCTTGCAATTTCTAGGGGAATGCCTGGGAGATAAACTGTGATTAATTTTGGTCAATTTCTCTTTTAGCACACCTCCAGCCTTTTGACAAGCAGCTATCCATATGCTCTAGGATTAGCCAGAGCAAGCAATAAGGACCTTGTCTATTTGAAATTGGTACTCTGATCACTGATAGCTACTTCTGACCACAGAGGTGCAGACACGAAAGTGGGTAAGCCACTATTGCACCTCTTCTGACCACCATTGCAAGCCTATCCCCCTTCAGCCAAAGAAATTTCCAAAGGATTTAAAGCATTGGTGCTTTTTCCCTTTTTATTATCTTCTAACCAACCCCTCCCCTTCATTTCTTTTTCTTTTTCCCCTTCTGGGAATCAGATATTTAAAAATTTAATCTACGATATTTAAAAATGACCACGGATACAGAGGAATTCAGGAAGTTGCTCTGAAGGTCCAGGAAAAGGTTCAGGCTCAGAAAAGACCTTAGAAGACGTCACATTTACATCTCAGCTGATACCTGGCATAGAGACAACTTACAACAATCAAAAAACAAGAACAAGAACAAAACAAAAATTAGCAAACCCCAGAGAAGGAAAAGAATCTGATATCAGAGTTATCACAGTATTAGGTTCGAATGTCCAGGTTTCAAAAAAAAATTACAGGGTATGCAAATAAAATAGAAAGTAATAAGCCAACATTGGAAGACAAAATGATACAGCCACTCTGGAATGCAGTTTGGTGGTTTCTTACAAAACTCAACATACTGTTACAATATGACTCATCAATTGTGCTCATTATTTATACAAAGGAGATAAAAACTCGTGTTCACACAAAAACCTACACAAAGACGTTTTTAGCAGCTTTATTCATAACTGTCAAACCTTAAAAGCAACCATGATGTCCTTCAGTAGGTGAATGAATAAACAAACTGTGGTATATCTGGACAAAAGAATATTATTCAGCGCTAAAAAGAAATCAGCAATCAAGCCATGAGAAAATACAGACGGGCCTTAAATGCATATTACTAAGCGAAGAAAGCTAATCTGAGAAGACTACACACTGCATGATATTCTGAAAAAGGCAAAACAATGAGAGTAAAAAGATCAGTGGTTGACAGAGTTTAGTGAGAAGGGAAGGAAGAACAGGTGAAGCATAAATTTTAAGGGCAGTGAAATTACTCTATATGATACTATAATGGTGAATACGTGTCATACATATGTCCGAATCCACAGAATGCAAAAAACTAAGAGTGAACCCTAACATAAACTATGTACATCTGATAACGTCCTGTCAAGGTGGGTTCATCAATTTTAACAAATATACCACTCTGGTGAAGGATACTGATAATGGAGGCTATGCATGTGTGGAGGCAGGGAGTTTAACAAAAATCTCTAACCTCTACTTAATTTTGTTGTGAACCTAAAACCGCTGTGAAAAATAAAGTCTATTCTAAAAAACTAAAATAAAACAACAGAAACTCTCCCTGAGAAAGATCAGATAATGGACCTTAATAAAAACTAAAACAAGTGGTCTTAAAGATGCTCAAATAACTAAAGGAAGATATGGAGAAAGTCAAGAAAACAATGTACAAACAAAATGGAAACATCAATAAAAAGAGCAGAAAACCTAAAAACAAACCAAAAAAATTCTGGAGCTAAAAAATATAATAATTTACATGAAAAATTCATTATAGTGATTCAAAAGTGATTTGAGCAGGCAGAAAAAAGAATCAGGGAACTTTACTTGAACATATTAAGTCTCAGGAACAGAAAGAAAAAAGATTAAAGAAAAGTGAAGAGAACCTAGGGAACCTATGGGACATCATCAATTGGACCAACATAGGCATTGGGTGAGTTCCAGAAGGTAAAAAGAGAACTAAAGAGAAAGAGAGATCATTTGAAAAACTAATGGCCAAAAACTTCCCAAATTTGATGAAAGACAAACATCCAAGAAGCTCAACAAACTCTAAGCAGGATGAACTGAGAGACCTACAATGAGACACATTAACAATCAAACTGTTGAAAGACAAAGAGAGAAACTTCAGAGCAGCAAGGGAGAAGGGACTTGGCACTTTACTGAGGGGTCCTCAATTAAATTATGAAATTTCTCACCAGAACCTCTAGAGCTTAGAAGGCATAAGCAAAAAGGTAAAAAAACAATGAAAACTACAAGATATTACTGAAAGAAATAAGATATAAATAGATGATAAGACATCCATATTCATGGTGGAAAATTGAATATTGTTAAGATGTCAATACTTCCCAAAGTGATCTACAAATTCAATGAAATCACTATCAAATCATGAAAATGCAAATTAAAATCACAATTAAGTAAAACTACATATCCAAGTGATTAGCCAAAATTTAAAAGTCTGACAATACAAAATTGTGACAAAGAAAGGGATAGTGTGCAAGGAATTCTCATAGATACTAATGGGAATGTAAATCAGCATAACCATTTTGGTAAATAGGGTGATATCAACTCACAAGATTTAAGTTAAGTATCCTCTATGATGCCTAGTAATTCTATTCTAGGTGTATACTTTAGAAATATGAAGGCTTATATATATATATATCATATAATAAATGTTCAAAGCAACATTATTTTTAATTGCCAAAATTTGAAAGCACTCAAATGCCTCTCAGAATGAGTAAGTTATTATATATGCATATAATTAAATAAAACGAGAGCTAATGATGAAGAACCATAGCTATATACATGTGGATAATCATGTAAGCATAATGTTAAATTTAAAAAGTCACCAAAGGCTACCTACAGTGTGATTCCATGTATCTGAAGTTAACAGCTGGTAAAGCTAAACTATGTTGTGTAAGTATACAAACTATGTAAAAAAAGATAAAGCTAAATCAAAATTTAATTAACTAGTCAAAATACATTTTGCCTCTTAGGGTCTATCGAATTAATCCAAAGGTGAAGCTCAATTTCAAAGTTCTGACTCTTCTATTTACTCCCCAAAATTGGGAATCAGAAGATCTATACTTTAACTTTGACCACTAACTAATCTTACATGTTAAATAATTAACTGGTCAATTCTCTAATTCTACCAAAAAAAAAAAAAAAAAAAAAAAGGTAGCGGAAAAGAAAAGATGGATCAATCTATAGTTCCCTTTGAGTGATGCTATATACAATAGCTACAATATTAAATATACTTTAATATCTTTTTTACATTATTAATATCTTGCCTGACTAGGGAAGGTGAAATAATCAGTATAAAAGATAGTTCTCCTGTTATTATGACTCTTCGGCAGCAAATTAAGTATTTAGGGGAGAATTTTTTCATAGATTACTAGATTCCTAAATAGTTCATTTAACAAAAAAATCCTTATTTTCAGCTAGAAATGCCATCTTCCACTACTTTGCAAAAATGACCAACACAAAGGGAAAGTACATACTCCTGTATGTTCTCTAGGCCTTTTAGAAAATATGAAGTTTTTCCTTTGGCCACATACATACCAATCTACAAGAAAGGTGATATTGTAGACATCAAAACAATGGGCACTGTTCAAAAAAGGAATGCCCCACAAACGTTAACCACAGCAAAAGTGGAAGAGTCTACAATGTTACTCAGCATGCTGTTGATATTGTCATAAACAAACAAGAGCAAGATTCTTATTGCCAAGGAAATTAATGTATGTATAAAGCATATAAAGTACTCTATGAGCCGAGATAGCTCCCAAAACATGTGAAAGAAAATAATCAGAAAGAAAGGGAAGCCACAAGTATAGTTGGGTTCAACTGAAGCACCAGCCTACTCCACCCTGAAAACAACACTTCATAAGAACCAATAGAAAGAAGCCTGAGCTGTTAGACTCTATTCCCTATGAATTTATGGCATAACAGGTGTCAAAAAAAACAAAAACAAAAACATACCTCTGGACTCTTAAAGAAAGAACTCCCTAAATAGTTGTTCTAGAGATGAAAATATTCTTATATAATAGCTTACCTTCCACAAGCAATCTGAGTGACAATGCTCCCCATAAGTTCAAACACTTTCCTTGGGTTTATTTCATGACTGGTAGAGTTATGACCCAACTGACCATACCCTCCAGCTCCAAAAGTAAACACCCCACCTTCCTAAAAAAGACAAAACCCTTTATCATTAGAAGGCCTGATAAAAGAAAATAATTTTCAGGAAAATAAGTTAATCTTTAATATGGAGTCAGTTTGTCTTTTATTATTTTCACAATTTAACAGATGATACCTGACTTTTCAAGGTAAAATGTCTTAAAATGAAAGAGTTCCAGGTTAATGACTAAATGTTTTCACC
Source organism: Eidolon dupreanum (assembly GCA_028627145.1). Classification (NCBI taxonomy): domain Eukaryota; kingdom Metazoa; phylum Chordata; class Mammalia; order Chiroptera; family Pteropodidae; genus Eidolon; species Eidolon dupreanum. The sequence goes on from CM053506.1 coordinate 39,100,188, forward strand.
TATTTTTAAGTATTTATGTTACTGTCATTATATTTAATTGAAGTCTTCATTAAAGAGACACTAATAATTATTTTACATTGCCTTTCACTATCATTATATTCTTATTAAATCCCAAGTACACACCTATAAGATTTCACAAAACCATTAAATGGTACCATCATTGGTTTTCAAACTAGTTATACTTTTAACATCAAAGCTCTGCAAAAAAATTTTATGTAATCAAACTGCACATATATAGCTATTTTTAGCATACAATAATCTTTAAAATATTATAAAAATACATAACTAGACTATATTATGTATATAAAAAAGTACTCTGATGATAGCTTAACATAAGCACAATTAGTATTTTTCAATTTAACTTTTTTCATAGTGGTAGCTATATATACAATTTTATATCCTACTTTTATCGTTTAATAGCATAAGTATTTATACACATTGCTATGTAAGAAAATTGATTTTTTAAAAAACTTTTTATGGAAACTTGCAAACAAATATACAAAATTAAGGACAAAAAATAGATATGAATCATCATATAAACATCACTCAGTTTCAACAACTGGCAAAAGCTAGGTAACTTGTTTCACAGATGCCCCTCCCACTTCTCTTTTTCAGAGTACTTTAAAGCAAACTGTGGTCATCAAATCATTTCACCTATGTATATTCAATGGGTCTAACAGGTAAAAATACATACTACAATACTATTAATCACAAAGTTAATATTAATTTCCTTTTTTGGGGATAGAAACAGCAATGGTGTTCATTTTTATGATTTTTGTAATTGGTATCGTTTTCCAGTTTTATTTAGATATAACTGAATTAGCAAAAATAATTGTATATATTCTTAAACGTACAATGTGATTTGACATATGTAAACATTGTGAAATGATTACCACAATCAAGTTAATTAACATATCCATCACCTCACATACTTGGGGGGGGTGTGAGTGAGTGAGTGAGTGAGAGAAATCGATCTACTCTCAGCAAATTTCAAGTATACAACATAGTACTAACTATAGTCACCTTGCTGTACAATGGATCCTCTGAACTGATTCATTTCGTAATACAAAGTGTATACCCTTTGACCAACATCTCCCCATTTTCCCAACACTAGCTACTGGCAATTGCCATTCTATTTCTATGATTTTGACTTTTAAAGATTCCAAATATAAATGATATCATATAGCATTGTCTTTCTCTGTATGGCTTATTTCAATTATCATACTGCCTGCCAGGTTCATCTATGTTGTTGCAAATGGAAAGATTTCCCTCTTTTTTATGTCTGAATAATATTCCATTGTGTATGTGTTTTCTTTATCCATTCATCTGGCAATGGACACTTAGGTTGTTTCCATATCTTGGCTGTTGTGAAAAACACTGTCAATGTTCACCACAAACAATGAATATGGGAGTGCAGTCAATTCTTCAAGATTCTGTTTTTATTTCCTTTGGACATATACTCATAGAGTTAAGATTGCTGGGTCATAAAGTAGTTCTTGTAATATTCTGAGGAACTTCCATATTGTTTTCCTTAATGGCTGTGCCAATTTACATTTCAACCAACAATGTACAATGGTTCCGCTTTTCCCTATGTCCTTACCTATATATATATTTTGTTTGATAATAGCCATTCTACCAAACTGAGATTAACATCTCACTGTGGTTTTAATTTGCATTTCCCTGATGACTGTGATGTTGATACTGAAAGCCTTTTCCTGTACTTGTTGGCCATCCGTATATCTTGTTTGGTAAAATGTCTATTCAGATCTTTTATATGTTTTTAGATTAGATTTTTTTAAGCATTCAATTAAATGAGTTTCTTACATATATTTAATATTAACCCTTATCAGGTATATGATTTACAAATATTTCCTCCCATTGCATTGATTGCTTTTTCATTTTATTGACTGTTTCCTTTACTGTGTAGCTTTTTTAGTTTGATGTAGTCCTACTTATTTTTGCTGTTGTGGTCTGTGCTTTTGGTGTTATATCCATAAAAAGATCACCAAGACTACTGTCTAAGAGATTGCCTGTCTTTCCTTCTAGTTTTACAGTTTCATGTGTTACATTTAAGTCTTTAATCTATTTTGTTACATCTTGAGTTGTACAAGATAGGGATCCAATTTCATTCTTCTGCATGTGGATATCTAGTTTTGCCAGCACCTTTTATCGAAGAGATTATCCTTTCCCATTGTATGTTCTTGGTGCCTTCTCAACAATTAGTTGACCATATATGTGTGGATTTATTTCTGGGCTATCTATTCTGTTTGGTCTACGTTTGTTTCTATACCAGTCCCATTCTATTTTGATTACTAGCTTTGCAATATAATTTGAAACTACAAAGTGTGATGTCAACAGCTTTGTTTTTCCTTCTCAGGTCGCTTTGGCTATTTTGATCATTTGTAGTTTCACACGAATTTTAGAATTGTCTGTTCTATTTCTATGAAAAAATGCCATTAGAATTTTGACAGTGACTGCACTGATTCTGTAGATCAGTTTTACTATGGATAAAGTAACAACATTAATTCTTCCAACCCCAAAACATCAGTATCATTGCATTTATTTGTAGCTTCTTCTTATGTTGATGTCTTATACAGTTTTCAGTATACAGGTTTTCCACCTCCTTAAATTTATTCCTATTTTATTGTTTTTCATGCTACTGTAAATGGGATTGTTTTCTTAATTTCTCTTTCAGATAGTTTGTTCTTAGTGTAGAGAAATACAATTGACTTTTGTGTATTGATTTTGTATCCTACAACTTTACTGAATTAATTTTTTAGTTTTAACAAATTTTTGGTGAAGTCTTTACTTTTCTATATATATCATGTCACCTACAAATGGAGAAAACCTTAGTCTTTCTAACTTAGAAGCCTTTTATTACTTTTTCTTGCCTGACTGCTCTGGCTAGGACTTCCACTACTCTCCTAAACAGAAGTGGTGAGAGTGGGCATCCTCATTTTATTCCTGATCTTAGAGGAAGACCTTTCAACTTCTCACTACTAAGTATGATGCTATTAGTTGTAAGCTTGTCATATATGTTCTTTATCATGTTGAAGTACATTCCTTCTATACCAAAACTGTTAAGAATTTATCATAAAAGGATGCTGAATTTTGTCAAATTCTTTTTCTGCTGAGATCATATAATTTTTACCCTTCATTCAGTTAATATGGTGCATCACACTGATTGATTTGCAGATGTTGAACCATCCTTGCATCTCAGGAATAAATACCAGTTGATCACGGTATATGACCATTTTAATGTGCTATTAAATTTGATTTGCTAGTATTTTGTGAGATGTTTTACATCTATGTCCATTCTTTTCTTGAAATGTCTTTGTGTGGCTTTGGTATCAGGCTAATGCTGGCCTCATAAAATGAGTTTGGAAGCCTTCTCTCTTCTATTTTTTGGAAGAATTTGAGATTAATTGGTGGTTTTTTAAAGGTAGAATTCACTGTGAAGCCATCCTGTCCTGGGCTTTTCTTTGTTGGGAGATTCTTGATTGCTGATTTAATCTCCTTACGAGTTAAAGGTCTGTTCAGATTTTCTATTTCCTCATAATCTGGTCTTGGTAGTTTCCAGAGAATTTAACCATTTCATCTGGGTTATCCAATTTGTTGCCATATTATTGTTCATAGTAGCCTCTTATTGAGTCTTTATAGTTTTACATTATCAGTTATAATGTCTCCTCTTTTCTAATTTCAACTTTTTTTTTCTTTATTCTAGTTAACTTTTTTACTTTTCAGAAAGACAGCTTTTAGTTTTATCAATCTTTTCTAATGTTTTTATGGTCTCTATTTTCATTTGCTTTTTTAAAATTAATTGTTTATGGTGACATTGGTTAATGAAATCCTATATGTTTCAGCTATACATTTTAACAGTAAGGCACATATATATTTACATTGTGTGTTCACCTCCCATAGAGTTCTTTCTGTCACCATATATTTGACCCCTTTTACCCCGTGTCTCCCTTCCTCCTCCATCTTCTTTAGTCAAAATATTTTTTGATTTCTCTTCTACTTCTTTGAACCACTGATTACTCAGGAGTGTGCTTTTTAATTTCCACATACTGGGAATGTTCCAGTTTTCCTCTTGTTCTTGATTGTTAGTTTCATACCATTTTGGTTAGAAAAGACACCTGAAATGATTTCAAATGTCTTAAATTTGTTAAGACTTGTGTTGTGACTTAACATATGATCTTTCCTGTAGAATGTTCCACTGTGTGCTTGAGAAAGACTGTATTCTGCTGCTCCTGGATAGAATGTTCTGTATAGTCTTTTAGGCCCTCTTGATATAAAGTGCCATCTGAGCCCAATTTTTCCTTATTGATTTTCTAGCTGGATGATCTATTCATTGTTAAAAGTGGAGTAATGAAGTCCCCTACTTTTTTTTTTTTATCTATTTCTGCCTTAAAATCTGTTAATATTTGCTTAATATATTTAAGTGTTCCTAAACATATGTTGGGTGTGATATAGGTATATCTTCTTGATGAATTAACCCCTTTTACTATTAATTTCTAATACTGAAGTCATGTTTAAATTTTCCTGATTAATTTATTTCATTATGTCTGAAAGCATATGCCTAGATGGTGATGTTAAAAATAAGTAGGTCAAAATAAAAAAATGTTTTAATTGCATGTCGACTATAATTTATAAAAAAAAAAATAGGTCAATGTGTTTTAGCCTCATCCGTCCCTATTAAGATTAATGATGGTGATATTTACCTAAATCCATTACTTCATTAAGGAGTATAAAATGGAGATTTTCTACTCTGATTATTTCTTCTTGATTTATTAGTTGGAATTCTTCTATAGAGAATTTATCTCGACTATTAAGTTATTCTGAAATATAATTTGCAAATAAGAGACAGGAGAAAAGATTTTTACTAATTTTTAGAAGAATGAGTTGTTGTCCTAGCAACCTCCAAAGATAAGCAATGAAGTTTGTTTTTTATTAATTTGAGGAAGATTATCATTATGATAATCTTATGTATTTATGTATTTAGTATAGTTTCACTTACTTCAGTCATTATCTCTTTCTGTAAACCAATGGAAGCACCTTCAAGTTGTCTTTCTGAAATGACCTTAGTAGTCTTTGAGTCTTTGTAACATACAATAACCAAAGCTATTCTTATCTAAAAACTCTGATTCCTTTTAGTATAAAGTCTACAACAATCAAGGGATGCTCACTGCTTTCAGACTGTACAAGGTTAATTATTTCTAGAACCGTAATGTGGTCACGACAAAAGAAAAAAAACACCACTCATATTTTTAGAAGGAAAAAATAAGAGTTAATACTGATACTTGTGATTCAAAGTAAAAACCACAGGGTTTTAATTTAACTCCTACTATTTTTTACCTCTTTTCATTTAAGCTGAAAATCATAGCTTCTAATAACAGTTAAATAAGTACTCATTTGCTTTATCCTACTCTCTACATAATAAACATTAAAAATACTACTACCAATTTTACTACTAACAATAAGACTACAGAATGCAGTTTAACAATTCTTTGTGAATCATTTATTCTTGGGCTATTTCCCAGTAGGGATATACAACAAAATACTATAATTTATAATGACCTAAAAGAATTCTTCTTTCTGTAGTTGTGCTACTAGTTATGATTTATCCATTTTTAAAAAATATTTAAATATATGTTTGTAGATATGTGTGTATATATACATTTGTTTTTTATTCTATATAATAGTTTTTAAGCTTCAAAGTCAGGACTATAAGGCAAGGTACATTTAGTCTAGCTATTAAATTTTTAAAAATATAAATAATATGTAATATGTTCATATTTTACCCCTTCTTATACAAAAGGCAACTACTCTGTGCCTTCCTCTTTTTACTTAACATTATATCCTGAAGATCATTCCACAGCATAACATAGTGATCTTCCTCATTGTGTTTTATAGGTCATGGTATTCCACTGCATGGAGTTACCACAGTTTATCCAACTAGGCTGCTACTAATGGACATTACAATTCTTCCATTCTTTTGCTATTAAAATGACATAACAAATAGTCTCTTGCATACGCAATTTCATATCTTTGAGATACACTCTTAAAAAATGGGACTGCTAAATCAAAAGGTATATGTATATGTGACCTGCATAACAAATTTGTAAATAAACTTAAAAAAATCTGGCACTGTTATGGTAGTGCCTCATATCCATTAACATGCATGTCTTCCCACCTACTGTCTTTAAAGTGTATTTTTAAATTTTTTCTAATGTCATTTTCCTAATGTATATTTTATATAAGGAAACTGCTTCATAAAGCAGTCCTAATTTATTTGCAAGAAATTCTTCCAGAAAAGCAAAACGTATATAGATATAGACATATATATATATCCTAACTTAAAACAAGGAAAAATAAAGTGTTTTACTTTGGGGATACTTAAAACTATATCATTTTATTAAAAATTATAACAAAAATTCCAGTAAACAAGCATCACCAGCTACTTTCTTGAGAAAGGAATACAGAAGACTAATAAAATCAGCATTTAAAAAAACTCAATATAAATAAATTAATTAATTAATTAATATAGATAGATAGATAGATAGATAGTTACATATTCTGGGAAAATAAGATGAGTGGTTATTTGAAAGGGTGAATTTGAAAAGCATTAACATTATGAATCTTTCTACCACAAAGTTAGCCCCAAGGAATGATATTATGCAAAATACTTGTTGAAATAATTTAAAATGTTGAAATAATATAGGCTTATTTCTTCCAAATACCAAAGACAGAAATGAATGACTAAAATTTGTAACTTTCCAACAAGATTCACTAAGATTTTAGTGATTACATTTGTAATTTGAATTATAAAAATCCGTAAGATACGGTAATAAGATCAGCAGGTATAGCAGAACTGCCTTACTAAAAAGCAAGTAATATAAAATTTTTTAAATTAACTTTTATAAGAAGTCATATTTTTAAAAGTATCTTGAGTATACAATATTTGATAATGACCAAGAATAATTATTATCCTAAAATTCCAATGTGAGAGTGTGCGGAATTTTGTAAAGTATGATTAGAAGTTAATTTTTCCTTGCCAATTTAATCTACAATGTAGGATGAAAAAAGATAAAGAAGCAAAAAATTCATTTCTAATTTAGCCAATGAACACTTAACCAGTTTTTATGTTAACATGACTGTAATAAATAATATTCCTAGTAAAGGTTGTTTTTATTTTCATTTTACTTCAAATCATTAGAGAAATAATAACATTGAACTGGCACATATCCAATAAAGTGAAAAGTCAGGGTTAAAGCCATTAACAAGCTTGTGATGAAAGTTCATTCTAACTGCTTGCATAATACTTAGTCTATGGATAATAGAGGGATTCAGTCTCTTTTATTACTTGTTATATAATATTTATAAGCCAAATGGGAACTAAATTAAAATTAGGCAGAGCTATGCTATATAAGTAGAACTGATACACAAAGCATGGCAAGCCTGACAAACTTCAAAGGAATTACTTCATTTAAAATATTATTTGAGCAGTATTTCACATGAAGCTGAGACACTCAATAATATATATTATCATCACATTTAACAGTAGATTTTAATTCACATTTCATAACATAAAACAAATGTGAAAATTAAGGTAAATTGTTTTTGAGAACAAATAGTAATCTAGGTCCTTTTTCCAAGATAAATTATTTTTGAACACCAATAACACTCAAGATTTAATGTAAATATCATAAAAACATTTGCTAATTATGAAATAACTATTATAATAATAAAGAAGTTTTATAGGCATACAATACCTTGGTTAGTGCAGCAGTATGATCTTCTCCACAACAAATATAAACTATTTTCTGAGTTCTTAGTGACTTTAGTAAATTAGGAACATACCTATCTGAAAATTCCAACAAGAGACGTTAATGGTATTTTTTTAATTAAAACTCTTCTAAAATGTGTTTCCTCTACCGTCATGGCAAAATAATTTTAACCATGATTCAATGATTTTGTAGTATAAGGCTACTAAGTTGCATTCCCAGGCCTTTGTATTCTACTGTGATAAGAGATTTAAAAAGTAATTTACATGTTAAACTGCATAAATGCCAATCAGCATCAAAGAATTTCAAAGCTATTGGACTGCTTCAACATATACACTTTATTCTCTATATTCACCTCATGATAAAGCTCACAAGATCCTACTTGAAAATCTGAAAATTATACTGTCTGCTATTTTCTAGCAGAAATGACCTAATCTGATATATTTTTCCTATGTAAAACAAAATATTTTAAAATTTTTTCTGGGAGTATTATTTGCTTATTATTGCCAGTTGTTACTAGATCAACGACTCACTTTTGTCCATTTAAGTCACTACAATTATGCTGAACTTCATGAAATTAGTTTCAGTATTCCAAATATTGGCATTCGACCTAATGTAGTTATGAAAAATCAATTCCAAGATCCCAACTTGTTTTGAGTAGTTATAATTTTTTAATTCTAAGTGTTTATTTTCAAGACTCTATCATCAATGTTAAAAGTGAAGCCCAAACTGAAGACTAATTTAATGACTCCGATTATTTAAATATTTCTTTGGAAATCTCAAATAGATTAACACTTCATTATTCTCAGAATAATTTTATTGCATCTTTCCACCAATGGTGGCCAATAATGTGGTTACCAATTTGAAGTAATGCTTTTCAACTTTCTTTTAATGAACATCAGCAAAGATTTTTTGTTCAGATATACTTTCTATAGTTTATGATAAAATATTATTTTAGGACTTCTACCATCCCCTAAAAATGTTATCAAATGGAATTTTTTGATTTACCTCTCATCCCAACCTCCCTAAGAGGGAAAATTTGAGTACATTTCTTTCTGACATAATCACTGATCCATCATCTCAAAATATCATCTCTTTTAAAAAGTGCGTTTATCTATACATCATGAAAACCTACCATTTTCATCATTAAGACCTAGTTGACCAAATTTGTTGCGTCCCCATCCAAAGATAGCTCCAGAAAGAGTGAGTACAAAACTATGGGCTCCTCCTGCTGCAACTTGCATGAAAGGGATTCCAAGCAAAGACTTAATCAGCTGTGGTGAAGCTTGCTTTTTATAGTCAATGCCTAAACCCAATTGGCCATATTTATTCTGTCCCCAACAGAAGACTTCACTTGCTGTAAAACAAAAATCATAAAATTAATGATTTTTCTCACACACACACAGTTTCATTTGAAGATCATCAGTTATTTTGGGATATTCTTCCTCTTATCGAATGGAAATACATATACCTCTTTATTGAGTTTGTTTCTTATATGGATACACAATCCTACGTAGAAGAACATTCTGTATTTAGTATACTTTAAGTTGATTGACTTTACTGATGAATGAGTAAATCACATAACTGGAGATTCTCATTTTCTTATGTCCTCAGAAAGGACTGTCTCTTTTTATATTCCTCAGGTCTCACTTTTATTCTGTGATTTTTCCTAAGAAACACTCATCTAAGCTCAAGGTTTCGGTTACCAATTATAAGCCGATCACATTCAAAATTTTATCACTAGCCCAGACCTCTTCTCTGAGCAACAAACTCATGTATCCAATTTCTTAAACTTAACATCTACATTTGGATATTTCAAGGCACTTCCACCTTAGTGTACCCCAAATTCAATTCATGACCCCAGTTCTACTTCCTGTACCTGGACCTCTTTCCAGTGTTCTCTATCTCAGTACATGACATCGTAACTAACTCAGCAGCAGAAGTCACAGGGAGTCTTCCTTAATACTCCTTTCTTATCATATATAGAAGTTGGTATCAATCTATTATCTATCATCATTATATACACTTTTCTTTTTAAAGAAAAATGTGGCCAATAGGTCCACTCTCCACCTTGTCACCTGGTTCCTATAATAGTTCTGCTTGTCACTTTTGCTCCCCCATTGCCACCGTTTTGCAACTTGAGACATCTTTTTATTTTTATTTTATTTTTTTAAACATCTACAGCACTCGATATTCCTAGGTGGTCTCCCATCCAAGTACTAACCAGGCCTGACCCTGTTTAGCTACTGAGATCAGACGAGATCAGGCATGTTCAGGGTGGCATAGCCATAGAATTTTTATTTATTTTTATTAAATAAATGGCACTAATAACTGACATACTAATAACTGATTTTTAAAAATTCATAGTATACTCTTAAAGTAAGTCTCCCTCTAAAATCAGATCTCTGGTTCCTCTCCCAAGAGAAATACTCTCACCAATTACTGATGTGTACTTCCAAAAATATTCTGTGCACATACTAGTGGACATTTGTATATACACAAAAATACTATAAAAATGCAGATTTGATATCGTTGCTCGCCCAAATAAAATGTCAGTGGCTTCTTGTTGCTTTTGGGGTAAATACAAGGCCTATAAGATTGTGACCTCTTCTTAAGCTCATTTCATACCAGTCTCTTCCCTCATTATACTCTAGCCATAGTTGTCTTCCTTTGCATTCTCCAATGCCCATTTCTCACACTTTGCCTTATCTCTGTCCAGTTCATTCCTACTCTCTTCCAGCAAGAAGCCTTCTCTGATCTCCCAAAGTCAGTCTCCATTAAATGTACTAAATATCCCCCAAATTTTTCTTTACAGTCTTTTCAAAGTACGTACTTACAGTGTTATTTGTTATGACTGCATCTCAAAGGCTAGTAGCGTACTGCTTACCACTGCATACTGTATACCCAAATGTGCCTAGTTCATATTAAATTATCAAAAAAACTTCATTAAATGAGTAAAATTCTTCACTAAAGCATAAAGCTGAACAAGAGAAAATACCTACAAGTCAAGAGAGAAAATTGCCTTCATCAGTAAAAACTAGATTTAAATTTATCTTGGATCTACCCACCAAAACATCAAAAGAGTTGGCAAAGTTACAACAAAGAATACAGGGATGCCAGTTTCTCTACTGCCTACAGAGGTGTAAATTCCTCAATATGGCATTTAAGGCCCTTTGAAACAGATTTGTTTCTACTTCAGCCTCAACTCAAGTATGACTGTCTCTCATGTTCTCACAATATTCTCAAAAAACTACATGCCAGTAATCAAATTAACAAAATACTTTCCTGATCCTATGCCTCTGTCATGAAAAAGTTAAATGAATAAGAAAGTAAAGCAAACAATGCTAATAGGAATCTTGGCCTTCTCTGTTTTTATTCACAAAAAGTTTATCTGTGAGATCAAATGAGACTGGGCAAGTTATAAGATTTCCTAGCAATGAAAGAATAGCATTTAACAGAGCAAAGAAACAATTAGTGCTCACTTTCGCAGCACATATGCTAAAACTGGAACAATACAGAGAGGATTAGAATGGCCCCTGTGCAAGGATGACACCCAAATTCATGAAGCGTTCCATATCTTTTCAATATGGAGTCTTTTCCTTGGAAGTTAAACTCAGTGAGCTAATGCCCTTCAAAAACACATGTACCACTCTAGTTTTATAAGATGTTACCACTGTGGGTAACTAAGTGAAGGGTACATAGGACCTTTCTGTATTACTTTTTTCAACTTCCTGTGAATCTACAAGTATTTGAAATTAAAAGGTTACGTATGAAAAGTAAAATAGTAATAATAGACACAAAAATCAACTTCATGTCTATATTTTGGCAATAAACAATATGACAATGACACCATTCACAATAACAACAAAAAATACCAAATACCTTGGGGAAAATATAGTAAAGGTGTGTAAGACTTCTTTGTTTGAAAACAACAAAATACTTAGCAAAATTAAGATTAAAAAATAAATGGAGAAATTTAGCATGTTTAAGAACTTAAAGATGTGTTTTGTATAGACTTTCTTCAAATTGATTTATAGAGACAATGCAATCCTTATCAAAATCCCAGTAGTTTGTGTGTCTATGAAATCTGACAAGCTAATTCTAAAATGTATATGGAAATGAGGATTAAAAACTAAGTCAGTCTTGAATAAGAATAAAGTTAAAGGACTTTCTGCTCAATTAAAGTATCAATAAAACTGAAAAAGGAAAATAAAAACAATGCTTACCTTTAGAAAGTGCAAGTGAATGATAGTAACCGCAAGCAACCTGTACTATCTGGATATCTGACAAACTTTTAATATTTCTAGAAAATAAAGAGAGAGATCAGGATCAGTTAATTCCATTTAATATAATAAATCCTGAATGCTATTGATATATGCTATTTATTGACCACCTATTATGTGCAAAGTTTCCTACCAACCTAGCAGTTCACATTATTTTTTATCCACACCCAATTTACTAAAAATTTATGCTAAAGTCAGCAAACAAAATCTAGATATGAAAAAAATTAAGAGGTGTGATGAGAAAACACTTTGAAACCGCAACATTTAAAGAAATTTGCTCACATCTCCAATCCCCCTCAGAGTACTTTTACAACTTAGACGTTTTCTTTTATTATCAAAATTTAAAAAAATCTTTAGCTTAATGCTTAAAATGTTGCAATATATTTGTAAAACAAATGTACATGATCTAATTTGTCTAAAATTGGTGTTTGGCTTAGTTTAATATATGTTCCCCTCTATCAGGTTCCTTAAGAACAAACAGGGATTCCTATGATGTGGTGCTATCAATTCACAAATTATGAAACCTATTCCTTTTGGGCTATCCTTTGGCTTTACATCTAAATCAGTGATATTCAACTTAATTCCTTACTAGAGAAATTTAATCACTTCACATTTATTATGACCACTGATGGGTTCAGTCACATTTCTGCCATCTTGTATTTTTCTTTATATTTTTACATTTTCCCCCCATTTCTGATTTTTCCTTAACTGCAATATAATTCTAAAAGTTAATTTTTAAAACTTACAAAATTAAAAAAAAAAAAGTAACTGTGCATCAACCATCCCATGTTTTTCTTAAGTAGTTCCTTCATTTGGTCATTCTATTTTTCCTGAATGAATGTTTTCAAGAAAAAAAAAGTGGAAAGGAAACATAATATGTTTCTTATTTCCCTTTACCTGATACTGCCACCTGACCTGATTCTGCCAAATGAGAGTCCGGAGCAAGTTCTGACCAGAGTGTCGATACTCATGATTTTCGGGAGGCAGCTTCAGCAAATCAAATTTTGAGCAGGAGAAAGGAGAGTTACTCTAATTCCATATTACTTTATTAAAAATATTTTTATTTAGTGGATTTATGTTCTTAACTATAAAGCCTGCTAAAATTTAGTAGAATCCAACAAGTTAGCAGGATGCAATGTACCCTCAGATTTTAAAAGGTAGCAAAAATGCCAATTTTTTGCAATTATCAAAATTAAACATTGGCAATGCAAAAACAGTTAGAAATTAATCAAGTCCAATTTGTAAGACCAAATAAAACATTTCAAAAAACTACATTCTCATAACATCCTGTGATTTTTCCTTTGCAGCATTTACCACTATTAATTAATGGCATACTTATTCATTTATTACGAGGGTACTCTGTGTAACAATAAGCTCTGTGAAGGTAAACTATGTGTTTTATATCTATGGACTTCCTAGCATCTACCATAGTGCCTGGCAAAAAAGTAAGTAATGAATACACTGTTAGAGGATAAGTGAATTTGTAAAGTCTTCGAGACTTTAGTATTAAAACTACTGTAATATATGTTTAAAACTGAGTGAAATCAAAAAAATAAGTTTTATTTTTGACCAAGGTGACAATTCAAGCATGTGTAATTTCTATAATCCAAAAATAGCTTTCTCACAAGGATCATATTATACTATTCTTCATATACTATTCTTCATATGTCCAACAAATAGAACTTTAAAAGATGAACTACAATTTTATTGCCAACAATAGTTTTTCTAAAGTTTGCATGGAAAAGGGTGTATTTCCATTTACATTAAAAGATAATAAAATTAGACTTAACTTTTTTTAATAAAGGCATAACATATATCCTATATAAAAATAACTAGCCATCAATGCACGTCTACAGAGATCCCTGATATTAAATAATTTCATTTTCTCTAGGATATAGTGATTTCAAAATACAATGAAATCAGAAGTAGGAAAAGATTATCAAACTAGGAAGACTTTCAAATATAATCTATTTACTATTAATTTTACATTCTTCTTTAATTTTAAAGTGCCACTTAATGTACATATTCTTATCAACTGGCATAAAAATGGATTTTGTCCTCAAGAAAATACAGCCTAATGTGAAGCTTCACATTTCTGATCACTCTTACAAAAATCATACTCATTTTTTTAATCTATTTACATATATTTGAGTTTCTTCTTGTCTTCTATGTTTTATTCAAAATGTATGTGAATTTACAAAGCTAGATGACATACCTAAGAATCTAGAAAAAGTCTCACATCTAAAAAATGAATTGATACTGAAATTTCAAAAGAAAAAATCACTGGCAGTCTTTTATAAAATATATCTCTACTGAAATACTAAATTGCCCTTTAAGACATGAAAATACCAGTAAAAACTATGTATATGATACAACAAATCAGATCAGTCCATGAAAAACTGATAAGCTTGAATAGGAGAACTTCCTTAACACACAGCTTAAAGTCAATACAGACATGTAGCAAATACAAAAACAGAGAAATTTAAAGCAAAAGGACACAGTGAAGATCTCTTTCAGGTCTCCATCCAGATTCATAAAACAGTAAAGTCACAAATACATAATTTATTATTGGGCCACCTTCAAATAAATTGTCATGTGGGAAAATTCTCTCCTTATAGTTACATTTCTTTTCCATTTCCTAATCATCTACATATTACTGACTGACATCCCTTATACCAGAGGTATACAGCAACAAAAATGTAAGTATGAGAATTAAGAGACCAGTAGAGCAAAAATAAGGAAAATTAGAAAGCTCTGCCATGAATCATAGTTTTGAGAATGTTAACTTAGAAAGTCTAACATGTAAGTCCCTTTTTAATCCTGAAATCACAAAAATTTTAAAATCTTAAACTCCATTCTACAACAATTACTTGTGAGAAGAAATAAAAGCAGTAGAGGACATGACAAATATGAGGCTACTATGTTTCTACGAATGCTCTGTATTATCTAGCCAATAACCATTTGGTTACAAATCACCACTTTCTGAAAGAAATCAAAATTGAAATGACTAAAAGAATTCAATTTACTTAAGGAAAAAGTTTTTCTCCCACCAGCACCATCATTAACAGACATTAAAAGCACAATGGAAATAGCAGTTATTTAACTATTATTGCAAAAGAAACAAAGGAGAAGAAATTTGTTGAGTTTTGTGGAATCTAGTTACAAGTTCAATATAAATATGTGAATGTGATGTATCCAAAAGTCTCAACAAATAATTCATTACTAGAATAAAATAAAATACTTTTAATATGTTAAAACAAAACAAATACTTCAAGTTTTTCATTAATAAGAGAAGGTTTTATAGGCTTATAAAAGAACTAGCTACCATTCCTAGTTTAAAAAAAAACCCTCATTTCTAACAGTGATAAGAGTTCCTGCTCTGAAATATATTAGTTCCTGTGCTCTATTTTTTTATCCTAGTAGTTACATCCTATTTCTCAAACAAAAACAAACATTATCAATTTTAAATTAAAAACAAAATATCTAAATGTATTAAAAAACATGCTGCCTGAAAAATCTGGAATTAGTTTAATTCCTTGGTTCTCTGGGGAGTTCTCTTTTGTCCCTGTAACTATTACTAGGAAGAAAGAACAAGAGTTTAAGGAGGTAAGAATTTGCACAATTATAAAACTAGGCATAAGTTAGTGTATTATTTATGTGTCTAAACTAAATTGGACATTTTTCTTTAAATCTTTATATTTTTACCTAGATATATTCATGCTCTTATAATTTTTACTATTAAAGCAATGGTTATGCCCTGTGTAAATCTATAACACTACAACATTGATAAACCATTATTTTTAAATAATTCTATGATTTTAATGGTTAACAAATTAAATCATAGGCACTGCTATGTAAAACAGTGGAAAGTGACTGAATTCTTTTTACACTAAGCATGTGGAACTTCTACAGTCAAAAACAATAAAGACTAAAAAAACAATATAGAGAAACATGCAGCCAACCAATATTTAATAAATATGTCAATAGCTGGGGTACTCAAGATAAAATTAGTAGTTTAAATTAGTCTAATCCACTTAAAACTGCTAGTAAGAGAAAATTTATAATAAAATATATATTCTTCATCGCTTTTCTTTACAAACATAATTTGGGGGGAAATATAAAATATATATTTAAAAAGGCATTCAACCCAAATTAAAAGCAAGAACCTAACTAGTAAACTCCTTAAGAACTCAAAGGAAAGAAGTATGCCCACTGCAAGCAGAATAATTTAGATAACAAATTTATGATGAAAGATTATTAAAGACCTCTTTTTGGTCACCTTTGTTACCTGGGTACTCTGATACATTCCTCTGATCCTAGCAGGCCAAGTTGTCCATCAGAATCGAGACCCCAAGCATACACCTGGCCTTTGTCATTTAGTGCTAACGTATGAGCTTCTCCACATGAAACAGCTACGATATTTTGGGCATCCAGGGCAACAACCTGCTCTACAGAAATCAAGGAGAGAGACATTACATTCTAGTTTTGAACTCCCAATAAGAATAAAACACAATCTTCATCTTGTATTAAAAAGCTAAGGAAATGCTGAAACAATTATTCTAAAAAATCTAACCAGTATGTTCCATGCAAAATTTTCATTGTAATAAATACAGATACATATCATAGGGCATAATCAGAATATTAACTGACTTGAACATCTTGGGGAAGATGTTAAGGGTTTATAAAGATTCTCTTATAAAGTGTTCTTTATTGAAAGCCATTACCAATAAGAGTCCAGCTGAAAAGGGGATCATTTAAGTAACCTGGGCTCTGTTTTTTAATAAAATCACAATTGACAAATATAGATACTACTATGGAATGATTCTGAACTTAATGAAATAATCTGAATTGGCAATTTCTAATAGGAAACAAATTCTTTACAGAGCTCATAAATAAAGCATCTACTGGATATGTCAAAGAGAGAAGTGAAAAGCAATGTGACCATAGCAGGTTTATGGACTGCTATTTTAACATCAAAGATATCAATAAAGACAGTAAACCTAGTCCCTTAGTCCCTTTAAGATATGTAATGTCTCAGTTTTTTACTAGTATCACAAGTTTTTTTAAGATGCCATTTAAAATTAACTTTGTTTTAGCTTAAAAAGAAAGCTATAATTTCTGTCTTCAATAAACTGAAAGCCTCATGTCAAAGAGCTATTAAAACTGAATCAATCAGGGTTTCTTCAGAAGCACATTTTAGCTCTATGTACAAGCTGTTTAATAATAAAACAGATTGCATCAAAGAGGTTTAAATCTCAATGTATAGAAAAATTCAAAATGTATCTACATTACTATCCTGCATTTTAAGGTGGGAGGTTAACCCTAAAAACAGCCTGTAGGAATCTGCACAACTCTAATGATATGATATTTTAAGTACTTACCTTAAAGTACTGAGTTCATAATTCATGAAACTATTGAACAGTATGTGGAAGTTCATTATACTAACCTCTTACTTTTTGTGATTTTATAAATAAAATTGTATCGCAGGAAAAGGAAAACAAGCTATAACTCACTGTCCCCCCAAAAATATTGAGAAAAAAGACTTAAAAATATGGCATCATCTGTATACATCAAAACATTCCCATAAATCTTAATTATGAAGAGATAAAACACACAAAAGATCTGTTCTCTCTCAGAGGCCCCAGAAATAAGTCAATGTCTCTCCAAAACAATCCTCAAAGAAAACTAGCAAAGAGCAGAAAATGACAGGATGACAAGAGGGATGAATAAGACTGGATGGTTAAACAATAACAACTGAAGAGTACTTTATAGCAATGGCTGTAAAATCAAAGGCACCAAAAATCCAAGAAACAAAGAAGAAACAATTATTCATACCAAACACTAATATTTACTGTATATCTCTTGTGCTCCAATCACTAGAGACACAGAGATGATTGTTTAAAAGAGTTGTAGAGTTTAGACTATAGAAAAACAGGTGAGACAAGGACTGTGATTAAATGCTAAGATAAAAATATACAAAAGTGTCATGGGAATAGGAGATGCTTATTAAAGCTTCCAAAGATACCAGGAAGAATTCTGGTATCTGGTATCTGCCTGACACTTAAGGTAAGTCCTGTGCTGAAGCAAGAGGAAGAAATTCCATGCACCCATTTGAGAAAATTCAATTTGTTATAGTAAAACAAATAACTAAAAGCAAAATGGAAAGACTGACAAAAACAGGAAAAAAATGTTATTCATATCTCAAACAAAGAAATAATCTCTCCAAATTTTAAAGACTTACTAGAAAAAAAGCAGTAATTCAATGCATAATGAGTAAAAGATCTGAACTAATAGTTCACAGAAAAACAAAAAGAAATGACCTTTGATCATAGATGCTCAACTTCATTGATGAGGAAAATGCAAATTCAAACTACACTGAGAAGTCAATAATATGTTCCCTTTGAAAATTCATAAAGCCATACACTCGATTTGTATACTTTTCTATAGGGGGTAACCTTCAATTATAAAAGTTTACATTTATCAAAAGAAGGAGAAGACAGGCTGCAAGAAAAAAAACTGTAAAAGACACATCTAATAAAGGACTGTTCTCCAAGATTAAAAAAAAAAAAAAAAAAAACCTCTTAAAACTCAACAAGAAAATGAACCATCCAATTAAAAAACAGGCGAAAGACATAACAGACACCTCACCAAGGAAGATACACAGATGGCAAGTTAAGCAACTAAAACAATAGTCTACACTCTATGTCCTGAGGGAAGTGCAAATTAAAATGAGATACTACTATGTACCTATTAAAATGGCCAAAATCCAAAACAATGACACCACCAAATGCTGACGAAGAATTAGAGCTACAGATCTCTCACTCATTGCTGGTGGGCATGCAAAATGGTACAGCCACTTTAGAAGACAGTTTGGCAGTTACTTATGAAATAAACACACCCTTATCATAATCCAAAAATTGCACTCCTGATATTTACCCAAAGGAGTTGAAAACTTATATCCACAAAAAAACCTTCACGTGATTATTTATAGCATCTTTATTCATAATTGCCAAAACTTGGAAGCAACCAAAATGTCCCTCAGTAGGTAAGTGGATAAACTGTAGTACATTCAGATGATGGAATATTATTCAGCACTAAAAGGAAATGAGCTATCAAGTTATGAAAAGACATAGAGGAAACAAATGCATATTTCTAAGTGAAAGATGCCAATCTGAAAAGGCTACATACTATCTGGTTCCAACTATATGACATTCTAGAAAAGGCAAAACTCTGGAGACATTAAAGAGATTTCATTTGCTGGGGAAAAGAACACTCATATATTGACAGTGGGAGTATAAAATAGAACCACCTTTATGGAAAGGAATGTGTCAATACCTAACAAAACATATGCATTCACCTTTGGACCTAGCAATTCCATTTCCAGGAAATTATCCTATAGATACACCTAAGTGCTGAAGGGTAGCAGTATATGCCACCCCAAAATATGCCACTCCAGTAGATTATTTTGAGCTAAAGGCCATTATTAAGCAGGAGATACAAGAAAAGCTATCTGACCTTCCCCTATTTATGTAAAAACAAGACATAAATTTGTAAAATTGTCCCCCACTTCCTTCTCTACCAGGAAAGACAGAAGTTAATCACCAGAGACAACTCTAGACCCTTGATAGCTCAGAGATGGCACCAATGAAACCTACAAAACAAACTTTACTTACTAGCCCTTATCTTCCATTAGTTCTCCTGTATACATACTTTTCTACAATTTATCAACCCAGAAACTAAAATGTTACTTCTCTAAAATTTCATTCTTTTTAAGATACCACATAAGCCCATATTCTATCACACCTTGAGTTACTCATTACTGAGTGACTCATGTAAGTGCAACACATGTGTTAATAAACTTTTGTTGTTCTGTTGCCAATCTGTCTTTTGTCTAGACAAGTCGAGGCTGGAGAACCTAGCAGGGTAGAGTACAAACGCATGTGTGTGTGAAAATGTACGTATTTATGTATATTTCCAAGACTGTATATAATAACAAAAGACTGAGAATATTCCAAGTATCCATCAATAAAGATTTCAATCTATACATTGGAATACTATCCTCCACAAAAAATAATGAAGAAACTACATGCTGATATAACAAGATCTCAAAAGTATATTACCAAAGGAGGAAAAAAACAAGATGTGGAACAGATTTGCTATTTTTTGTGTAAGGGAGAGGGAAGAATATATATTCATATTTGTTTACATCTACATAAAGAAATTTTAGAAAGATATAAAAAAACTAATAAACACAGTTACCTATAGAGGATGTGGGTAGAGGGGGGAAATAGGGTGATAAAATAAGAGCAAAACTTCTTAATGTGTACTTAAATTATTTTGGTTTTTGAATCATCTGAATATATAGTCTATTCAAAATACAAAATAACATTTAATTTAAAGAATTAAATAGAACATTAGAGAAAATAGTTAGAACAATGTATTAAAATCAATGTTTTCCCTTTAAAACTAACCTGAGCTCTTTAATTTTTTTCTACATAGTAATAACTAAAGATAAATAACTGGTTCTTGCAGAGTTTTAGCCTCATCTAATTACTGAGGTACCTATTTTGAGAATGAATAACTATTACAGAAATACAGTATTAAAGAAACAAAACACCATTGTATGTCTTGGGAACAGTATTTAATACAGGTTTTTCAAACAAACACACAAAACTGATTAACTTGTTTGTATAATTATTAAAAATTACTTATTTTTTTCCAAATGGCTCAAAAGAATAGCCTCAACTATTTCCTCCCAGTATGCTAGAAAGTCAGATCAATGGTACATTGAGACATTTCATGTCTAGGTCAAATTGTGGTTAAATCCTTGAAACAAGATAGCCTGAAAAGAAAGTCAATATGACAAGCAAGAATGAAAGAGGAATAAATGAACTCAGCAAAACAAAGAAATTACTAGAAACACTGGCTCAATGCTGCCCTGTGTGAGAAAGAAAATAGTATTCATATCAAACCAAACAGCTAACATTTATTGAATGTTTACGATGTACCAGGTACTATAGCAACTCTTAAGTTTAATTACCAAACTACACATGCCTTTTGAGGTCAAGTAACACAGTTAAAAACAAGAAAGGATAAGTGGGGATTAAATTCACTATAATTTAGAATGAGTATGGATATATAAGGAAAAGAACAAAAAAAAAAAAAGAAAAACTTGCTAAGCATGCTCATTAAAAAAATTGATTCCTGTGATAAATAGGTGCTATAGGATGTTAGAATTACAAAGGTATGATGCTAAAGGTTTAGTAACAGCATATAATCATTACATTCGATTATAATCTAGAAATAAACAATCTGTTTTAAAAATATACAAATAAACACAGATGGAAATATGTGGAAAATGTTAACTGTTGGTCACTGTGCTACTCTTTCAACTTTTCTTTATGCTTCAAAATGTTCATATAAAAATTTTGAGATAAGTAACACCATTCGTATCAGTATTTTATGGTTCACAATATTCCTCTTCAAGGAAAGAAAAAAGGAACATTTAGTTCTGGGAGGCACAAAAAGGCAAAGAAAACTTAAGTGGAGGAGATTGCCTTAGGAAAGAAAAATATATTTTTTCAGAGACAGATGCAAAAACAGAAAACATAAACAACTAGAGAGATGTACATAATATATCCATCTTGGAAAGACTGATGGCAGATATATTCCAAATACATCTCTAAAAAAGTCTTAGCTCATCATTGCTTCTGCTTCTTACACTTGTACTATTAAAATGCAATATTTTTGAAAACTGACGGGACATCATTTTATTGAAAAAAGTCTATCTTCTTTACTCCATAAATGTGAAATATTGTCTTCTTTAGATTTATAAAAATTAAAATGTTCAACCTAATGATGATTTTCAGTTCTACTTTATCTATTTCCTCCAAGCTGCTTTTGTATACACATCTGATTTGAGCAACTGTTCACCTACACACTGCATCAAATAAATTTTCCTGCACAAACATCATAATAAAGAATAATGCTACACATCCTTTTTGCGATACAGGAAAGGTCCAGATTCTTGTTGTAAAATGCTACAAGATATAATCCTTCCTGTTAAATAACTAACTGGATAAGAATTCCCTATTTCCTTGGACTTATGAAATACATTCAATTCTTGAATTTGTGAAAATTCATGTAGCCATATCATCTCCAAACTTACTGTTTAAGAGCTCACTTTATAAGATCAATTTCACCATCATCATATAGTGGTGATATCTACATTCACTTTCTGATTTCTCTAATAATTGTGGAACATCTTCCTCTGTCAATTTTCTTCTCTTTGTCATTAAGGACAGAAAATGAAAAATTCTACATTCTCAACTGTGGTTAATGAAAGCTACAAAAAGAGGAAAATAAAAGCTAAAAGATGGTGACTCCAGACTTCTTTTATACCTTCTTAAAAGATGATGCAAAACTCAACACAACATATGAACCTTCTAAGAAAACCTATCATTGTTTCTACTTATAATTTTAATATTTTTATTTTAGTCTAGCTGGGAACACAATCAATTATCGTTATTTGCAGTAGTTCTCTTCTATAAAATCGCCACAAACACTTAGCAAATAAATGAACCACTGCCCCTAAGGAAAAATAGTGTTAGGTTCCCACAAGCCTCTGATCACCATATTTTCAGCAACTAATCAATACATAACATTTCATGTGTCTCTAAGACAACTTAATATACTGTTGATTCATTAACACTGAATCCA
Source organism: Eidolon dupreanum (assembly GCA_028627145.1). NCBI lineage: Eukaryota > Metazoa > Chordata > Mammalia > Chiroptera > Pteropodidae > Eidolon > Eidolon dupreanum. Next base: position 39,122,974 of record CM053506.1, read on the forward strand.
CAGCCAATAGCACTATAACTCATGTCACTATATTTTCTTATAAGGAATATCACAGCCTTCTTGAGCTTAGGAACACCAAACAACAGTTTAGCACTAGGCTTAGGGGCCATTTTAAACAATGAAATCACCTACAAAAAGTAAAAAAATGCAAAAAATGTGTCACTAAATATACCACAAAAAAGACACTCATATAGTTTGAGATCTTAAACAAGAAGGCAGAGCACTGCTTTGTTGAATCAGCAGGGAATGTGCACATTAGGAGATTCAAATATTTTGCAGCTCTGCACACGTCCAGGAATGATCATGAACAGCAGTCTCATGAGTATTGACTATGACCCAGACTGATTTAATAATAGTACACATAAATACTTCTTCCCAGACAACCAATCACAAAATATACAAGATGGTCTATCAGGAGTCTTTTTGCTAACCATGGTTTGAACCTGATATTAAAATATAATCATCATTATCAATATGCTCTAAGAACCCTATAAACAAAGAAAACTAACAATAAAGAATGTTTTGTTCTTTGGTTATAAAGGTAATGCTATAAAAACATCATTGGCAACATATTCACAACTAGCATCTCTTAAAAGCTGCATCTTATTCAAAATCTAAAACAGCTACTTGGGAAAAAAATAAACATTACCTTATCACTCCATATCTTGTCATCCACAGATCTCAAAATCTTACTGTTATTAGATGTTATTGTGTTCCCCCAAGATTCATATGTTGAGGTCCTTCCTAATCCCCAGTACCTGAAAATGTGACCATATTTGGAAATAGTGTCTTTGAGGATGTAATTAGTTAAGATGAGGTCACACCGGAGTAGGGTAGGCACCTAAACCATGTCCTAACAAAAGGGGTAATTTGGTCTGAGACAGGCAAAAAGGACAATGCCATGTGAAGGAATGCCTAAGATTGCCAGTAAACCACCAGAAGCTAGGAGAGGCCTGGAACAGATCCTTCCCTCATAGGTTTTAAAAGGAACAAACAAACCCTGTTGACACCTTGATCTTGAATTTCTAGCCTCCAGAACTATAATACATCTCTGTTATTTAAGCCACCCAGTTTCTGGTACTTTTGTTATAACTGCCCTAGCAAATGAATACACAAACAAATATTTTCAAGTTCAAAACATTCCAGTTAAGTTAGCCAAATATTACCATCTATGTTTTAAAGGCAATCCACATGCCAGATGGGTACTACACTTATCATGGTGATCACTTCATAAGGTATATAACTGCCTAACCACTATGTTGTACACCTGAAACTAAAACATTGTATTTCAACTATAACTGGAAAAAAATTTTTTAAACAAAAAAGGCAATCTATAAAAAATTTACTTATTCTGAATAAGTAAACAGATAAACTTGATTTTGAAATTTAGAAGTTTCTAGTTCATAATCACGCTATTATTTCCATGCCAAAGGGTTAAAAAAAATGGCAAAAAAATGTATTTACACAAAATTGGCAAAAGACACATTTCTCAAAACAATCTTTAAAATATACGCCAAAAAAAAACTTTTTAGAGAGCAAGTGGCAATATATTACCATTCTATATAGGCATTCCCTTTGACCCAGAAGCTTTCTTTTAGGAATTTATTATACCTTGTAAAATGATGTATACTGAATTACAGTTTGTAACTATTAAAAAAAAAAAAACAGGAAATAACCAGAATTCCAGTAATAAGCAGGTAAATATCCATGCAATAAAAACTGATGCTTCTACTAAAAAGAATGTCTATACAGTAACATAAAAAAGATAGAAATATAGTAAATGAAAATGCAAACCATAGATCTTTATGTATATGTGTATAGAATTATGTATTTAATACAGGTATAAAAGATATAAAAATATAAGCAAATAGTAGTCATCTTTAGAATATAGGGGGAAAGGTGGCTTCCACTTTTTAAATCATACATTTCTTCTGTAATTTAAAAAAAAAATAAAGGTCGTTATTATTTTGAAGATCAGGAAAAAAGGAACTTTTTTTTTTTAAGGTACAGAAATTCCCCAACTTATAAAGTGACCCTGAACTCCACAGGAACAAACGTCCTCTAGGGAAATAACTAACCTGGAGTGATACATTTTCTTACCTATGAAACAAAGGCTACAGTTAGGTATTATTTTATTTTTAAAATGGAATACATAATTAAGGTAAATGCTGCCCACAAATATCTATCCTAAACTTTCCAGAACTGATAAAGCAAAAGAGCTAAACAAGCTGGGATAGGTAGGTGAAGGATGTCGATAAATTTCTGACATCCAAATTTAAAACTCAAACGAATTTTTCTATAAAGACTGTTATACAGATTAGTTAAATGTAATTATTAATAAAATATTATACTTAAGTATAATGTGTTTTAAAGAAGATTGGTTTGAAAATCTATTTCTGATATCTAGCAATATTTCTATAAGCAAAGAAAAATTTAAAGTTTTAAAAAATACAATTCACTCATAAATCAGGAATTATCTGGTGTAACAGCACAATTACAAAGCATGATCCAAGTCCACAACTGATCTTAACTCTTAATAAAGTCTGAGTTTAATGCAGTCCTACACACATAATGTTAATTTTAAAAAACTGAACCTTAAAGTTTGAACAACCAGCAATGTTTCAGATAAACAAAAATGTCTGTTGATGTTTTATGTTCAAGCAATAGGGTCAAAAAACAGTACTATTACAAATATCAATAAGCACAGCCATATTGATAACAATTACAAAACCAAGGTCAGGAGGAATTTACTTTGATAAATAGCTAAAGAGGCACCATTTCAACTCCTTAGTAATTCTACCAGATGTTTAATTCTGCCACAGCTTAAGTTTCAAAATCCTCTGTTCTATCATGCCTCACTAGTTACTATAAACATATGTTTCCTCTTCTCTCTGAATAACTCAAAACTCTAACAAGAACACAAGGTATACTTAAAATCTATCTCTAAAAATTTAAATTTCACAAGTTACCTCTTTATAAAATTAAAAAGGTACTATATAACTCCATTCTTGTTTAAAAATATGTCACACACACAAACTGTCACATGCAGCTTCAATATATATACAGAAAAAAGACTGGAAAAATAAATATCTTTAAATTGTCAACACTAATTATCTACAAGTGGTTTTTTTCTTTTATTGTTATTTAATTGCTTAAACAATTGAATGTGTAACAGATATATTTTGATTCTGACTTTTGGAAGATGAAGACATTAATCACTTAAGATTAGTGAATAGCACTAATAACTAATTTGGAATGCTTTTTTTACTTTAAATAATCATATGGCTAATTTTGTTAGAGATAATAACCAAGAGGCTACTTCACTTAATCTCTATTCCTAAAGTGAAATTATTGCTTATTGACATTTTTTTAAATAATGCATATAATGATCATTAAGGTATATTATAAAACTAATTAAGATCTAAATAAAACTAAGTATCAAAAAATTACATTGAAGTGTTTGTTCTCTTTTATTTACCAATAATTACCAATAGGAATTTGGAATGGTACAACCCAAGGTCATGAAAACATTTTAATGAGTTCTCTGATAGAATCTAAAGTTAATATAAAGTAACTTATATATCATAGTAGACAGCCCATAATAAAATGCTTAGACAGAAATATAACTAATTCTATTTTTTAAATTATTATGGATGTTTCCAAGTTCATACCCCTTTTATGAATTCTATCTACAGAGAGGTATACAGTGAACATATATAAAGAGCTTATTATGTGCCTGGCACTGTGCTAAAGCACTTTATTTAATCTCCTTTAATCCTCATAACACCATAAAGCAAGTGTACCATCATCCCTACTTCACAAATAAACACACTAAGATATATTTTCCTATTTATTGAAATGTTGTCTTTTTGTTAATAATATAAATAACATTGCTTTAATAATTTATTTTCAAAATATACTTAAAATTTTATAAACACTTAGGGCTTACAATATTTTTTCTTTAGAAAAGTCCTTTCTAGATGTCTAGGAACCAATGAAACTAATTGGTTTAAACAGGAAAGAAGTTGAAATATAAGGACTCCAACATAAATATAATATCAAATAGTTGCTTTACTTCAATTTCTTTTTAACACAAGCAAGAATGTACCTACTGGTTCTGCATTTTTTTAGATTGTGTTTATTTGCACATCTGGTATCCATTTATCACAGGGCCAATTATATTGCCTATATTTTCTTTTTCTGTATTCTTGATGCTATGACATTGGGGTGGGGGAGGAGAACCTAAGAGCCCAGAACAGATGGCCCCTCCCAGGGCTAGCTAATTCCTAAAGAACACTTGCCAATTAGCATGCCTTTCACATGCAAACCAACCAATCCAGAGTTTATACCACCAACCATGTTCCTATCTCTTACACACCAAGCCAATATTTTCTCTACCCTAAATCATCCCCAGCCAGGTACCAAGAAATAGAAACCAACAACCCTATAGCCCAAAACCTGAAGAAATTAATCAAACTAGCCAGTCCTAATCTGTTTATTTTGTCCAGTCTTGCCTTTCCCAGGGAACCCCAATAAAAACCATAATCTTAAATCTCTACGTTCCTGTCTTCTGCTTCCTGCCTACCCTGGTGTCTTCCCCTATGGCCCTGTGTAGCAGGTGGTGACCCCTCTCTATGGGACCTGAGTATAATAAACTTCTTCCAAGCCTCATTTTTGTTTCCTCCTATGACCACACCAACTTTACCATATCTTAGAATATTTTTAAATTTTAAAATTTTGGTTATAACACAGCTGATGATCATCAAGCTCAGTGAAACAAATGTCTACCTACAATTTTCTTTTCATCCTATGGCACATCCAATAAAATATAGTGATCACTTGTTCATTCAATAAACTCACCTGTGTTCCTTCTGTATGTACCAAGGTGTTGTCACTATAATGACAAAGATGTATAAGATAAAGTAAGGTTTCTACCCTCCAAGAGTTGACATGGTAGAGAAGATTTTTATCCAAATAATTACATAAAATAGGAAGGTGGCAATGCAATTTATAATTTACTGAATGCCAAGTGGCTGTATTTGGTGCTGCACAAAACCCATGACTTGAGTTCTTATAAGAGTGACCAGCGAGATGTAGGAGATGGTACTTCAGCTGTGTAAATTCAAGAAACAGAAATAGAAATATGCCTCAGAAAGATTAACCCTGAATTAATAAGAATGGGTTGGAACAAAATCAATTAGAAAGGCATTGCCACAGTTTTTGCATAGACTAGTAACAGTCTAACTAGAATTTTAAAAAATTTTAGATTGAGATAGGAGGAAATGAAAAGCCTGTTTAAAGTAACCAGTTGCAGGTCACACATTTAGCCATTTACAAAGGAAAGGAAACACAAGAGTTACTACGAAAAGAACCAATAAGATTTGGCAACTGAGTCAATGTTGGTGCTACAGGCTAGGAAGCAGACCCTAAGGTAAATCTAAGGTTTAAACCTGAGTGAATTCAAGAAGTATTAATAAAAATGGAAGAAGAATAGTTTTGCGGTTTATTTTGGAGAGCTGGAGATAACTAACTTACAGTACAATGGTTTCCATTTAACACATTCTTTTTCCATTCTCCACCTTTTTATCAGTGTTATGATCTCAAAAATATGCATATTTTTCTTGATTTTCTTGATGTGTAAATTTTTTAGCCAAGCAAAAAATAAGCAGTGGATCTTGTTTATTAACAGCATATTTATATACTAAGTAAATAAATTTAGGCACACTGTTATTAAAATAACTATAATGTAAGATAAAAGTAGAGAAGTGTAATCAATTGTATTTATTTTAAATTTAAAGGAGGGGCAGGATTTAAGTGTGAATAACTAGAATTTAGTCAAGTGTCTATGTTCCTGAATGTATCAGTACATAAACTATACTTTCTGTTATACACTGAATGCCTGTGTAACCCCAAAATTTATGTTAAAATCTTAACCTCTTATGTGATAGTAGGAGGTGGGCCTTTGGGGTGATTAGATCATGAGGGAAGAGCCCTCGTGAATGATATTAATGCTCTTTCCCAGAAAGCTTTCTGCCATGTGAGGACACAGTGAGAAGACAGCTATCTGTGAACCAGGAAGTGGGGTCCTCATCAACTCTGCTAGGGCCTTGATCTTACTCTCCAAGCCTCAAGAACTGTGAGAAATGTTTGTTGGTTAAGCCACCCAGACTAGAGTAATTTTGTTATAGCAGCCTGAATAGACTAAGACATTTTCTAATTATTCATCATTAAAAAACTTTTGACAATGATGAATCTACTTCCTCATTTACGTGCTTCTCACAGGAATAAAAAAGGCATCTTTTAATTTTTCTGTATCATTCTATCTTTAAAGTCTGCTAGTAAAGGAATCCGATTCATTTCATACCTTGCTCCAATTCAGCATTACCTCTAGGCATCACAAATATACTTTTTTTGAAATTTGATCATAATTTTGGAACATGACATACAATAAGGTAATTGAAGAATAAGGGTAAAGAAGTACTTTCATGCTTAACACAATTTCTGAGACATAGTAGAAAGACAGTCATTTGTGGAATACCTGAACTTTAGTTGTAAATGAAAAGACACATATTGTCTAAGGTAAATATAGAAACGGCATTTTACCACTTCTGTGTAAGACAGGCCTAAAATTAAATTCCCACTCTAATGTTAATAGTTTTATTTTAAGCAAACATTTATTGAGCACTTACCACATGCCAGGCATTGCTCTTTGCACTTCATGTGCTTTCTCAATCCTTACAACCACCCTAGGAGTTTGGCATGATTATCCTAATTTTAGAGAAGACACAGGCACAGAGAGATTAAGTAATGTGCCCTAGATAATATAGCTAAAAAGTAACAGAGCCAGGATTTGTATCCAAGCATTCTAATTCAAGAGGCTACCCTTTAAAAGAAATTAATAGATAATATGTTTACATTATTAAAAAGAGAGGTATGCAGTGAAAAATCTATGTCTACAATCTATGTCCTCACCAATATAGTTCTTGCCCCTTATCTTACCTCCCCACCAGAGTAACTACCATTACTAGTTGTTGGTGTACTTCCAGGGTTTTTTTTAATGTAACTATATGTAAATACAAATGTGTGTGTATAAATACACAGCTTTCTACACAATGTTCTACACCTTGCTTTTTTTACTTAATGTATCTTAGGGATCTTTCCATATTACTTTACCAGTTCCCAACAGATAGTCACAAGGTCCTTTCTAATGTCTTGCTGTTATAAACAATGGTGCAGTAATAGTCATTTAGTACATGTACAAATGTAGCCACCAGAGCACAGGTTATATTCTTAGACTGTGTGGAGACAGGGTATGTAAATTTGTAATTCTGACAAATGCAGGCAAAACACACTCATAAGAATTTATCAATTTATACTAACAACTTATGAAAACTTGTTTACTGACGGCCTCACCACACACTATAATCAAACGTAAGGATTTGTTAACCTGATATATGAAAAAATGGTACCTCATTGTCGTTTTCTGAATTTCTCTTAATATGAACAAAGTTGAAGAGTATTCATTTGTTTAAAAGCAATTTTATTTCCTTTTCTGTGAACTGCCTGTTCATATCTTTTGCCCATTTTGCTACTGGATTGTCGTCTCTTTATCGCGTCAATTTCTAGGAGTGCTTTATATCCAGAAGATCAGTGTTTTGATTGTAATGAATCATAAATATTTTACCATTTTAACTTTGTTTACAGTGATTTCCACCTAACAAAATTATTTTTACTTTTATGTAGTTTATCTTTTCTATGCCTCTTCACAATTCAGTCAGCAAAGCTTTCCTGACTCCAAAATAATAAACAAATTTGTATATGTTTTCTTTGAGCACATTTATCATTACATTTAAATATTTGATTCACCTGGAATTTATCCAACCATATACATAAAATAAGGTATTAATCAAACTTTATTCCTTAGATCAGCAGTCCCCAACCTTTTTGGTACCAGGGACTAGTACACCAATGAGAATCTAATGCCTGATGATCTTAGGTGACAATGAGGTTATGGGGAATAGTTGCAAATACATATGAAATTTCCCTCACTTACCCGCTGCTCACTTACTGCTGTGCAGCCCAATACCTAACAGGCCTGCCTTAGATGATGGTCTTACTTACTCCAAGATTATTTACTGATAGCCCCCCCAACTGAATTTTTCCCCATTGCTTTAAGGTGATTTAGGTCTATGTCTTAACTGGGTTTTATATTGTTTTATTGGTTTAACATATCAATTTTTGAGGTAGTTTTAACCATTAAGACTTTAAAATTAATATACATTAATATTTAATTATATATTTCTGCTCTTATTTTTCAGAGTTTTCTTGGATACTTTGGTCTATTTTTTCATATTAATTAGAGAATCCATTTGTCTAGTTCTCAAAAAAAATTTCACTTAGTATTTTTACTAGGATCACATTAAATTGACAAATTAATTTTAGAGAAAACTGACAGGTTTATGTAGTTTCAATATTCCTATCCACGAATGTGTTTTCCATTTGTTCAAGTTTATTGTGTCACTTGAAGTGTTTCCAAGTCTTCATATAGGTCTGAAACTACGTCTTAAACGTTTCTTAGGTTATTCCTGGAATCATTTTATCTTTTTGTTGCTCTTAAAAATGGTGCTTTTTCTTCCATTCTTGACATCTAATTAGCTCTTCTTTCCACCCTGTTTTAATTATGACTTTGGGCAAGTTATTTAACCTCTTGACGTTATATTTACCTCACCAATAACACTGAGCTAGCACGTACTTTGCAGGGTGGTTTTAAGACTTTTGGATGAGGCATAAAAGATTTAGTATAGTGGCTGGTACAAAATGTAATACTTTGTAAAGTATTATTATTTTTATATATCAGCATTCTAGTATCTAAATAATATATTCTAAATAATATTTCTTATCATAAATTTCTCTCCAATCATAAGGTTTGTAACCTTTCTTCTCCCTTTACATTTTCATACTAAGTTTTAACTGTTTCCTTTCCCCTCTTTCCAGTTATAGAGTCTACTCCCCAAATGAGTGCAGAAATAGGCCTATGTTTAGACAGAGATAACATCAACCTGTCAGACTTTTACCTAATTACCTTTTACCTTCAGAAGGTCCATGAAGTTCATTACTATTGGAGAACCTAGTTATGAAATCTATAGCTCAGTAATACCTGGATCGGAATCAGAAAGTATACATGTACTGGTACTGGTAAATATTTGGGACCAATTATAAGAGGCAATCTAAGCTCTACTCTCATGAGGCCATACTCAAAAAAAAAAAAATCACAAACTTCTTCAAGTAACTTACAAGTAAAACAGCTAAACTTTCCACCAGCTGTTTTTCAGATGTTCCTAATTCTGCTCCTTAGGGTCTCTTTTAGCCTGACCCTGTTCCTTCCCCACTCCTATTTCCCTTTTAAGAAGCAACAACATTATCTCTGCACATTTCCCAGGGGCTCTTGCTTACATGCCAATACATATACAACTTATAGTTATAATTACTTTAGTTATTAGTAGAATCAAAAGCAACTTCTATATGATTGTATCTTGTGACTTCAAAAGTTTTGTTCCCAGTAAAATCTGGAAGGAAGTCATGTTAGACATAATTAACCAATAGGTTTGTGTCAGTTAAGCAAGAATAAGAAATGAACCTATTAATAAAATTCAAATAAGCAGGCTACCAGATGGTACCTGAGAAACCAATGTTTTAATTTTATCTGCACATAAAAATTCAAATGTAGGAAACAGATGAAGTGAGCAACCATTTGGGTTACCGTAAATCTACAAAAAGTGTTATATGGTGTGCATACTTTAAACACTCTCCCAAAAGCACAAAATTAGGTATTGTTAATGCTTATTAACTGCTTGACAGGTTGAACCCAGGAAGAAATTTACAGCTAGAATATTAACCTACTTTAAACTGAACATGAAACAAAGCTGGAAATAAAATATTTCATGCCTTTAGCCCAGATCTTTCTCCCCTCTTACAGTACTGAATTCCTTACTGACCACTGAATATTATTATCAAGTTTAAAACAAAATTCACCTAACCAAATTTTTTCTCTCTCCTAAAACAAAGTAGTTAACATTCCTCCTTTTCCCAAACTCCCCAGTTCTACTAATTACTGATGAACCTAGGATCATACCTGGCGCCTTCCCTTACCCTTACCTCTCATAGGGTTACCAAAGCCTGTCCATTCTTTCTGCCTCCCTGATCTCTCCTTAATCTACTTACTCCTTTTCTTTGTTTTAAAGGACTACCATTATAGCTTAACTAATTTCTTTACCTCCAAATTCTCTCCCCTCTTTTAAAAAACTCGTAACTCCTATTACAAACTATCAATTAAATCCTAGCTCCCTAATATGATTAATTCTATAATCTGACCTCAATTTTACCTTTACAGTCTTCTCACTATTCTCAGACAATGGACTTGACAGACCTCGAATTTGGCTACAACCATTTGAGCTTCTTTCCCTATAAAGCACTCATTATTCTTTCCTCCTTGAAATACCATATATATCCTTCCAGTTCATATGTTCTCCTCTGTAGAAACCCACCTATAATTCACTCAATCCCAAATGGCTATGATTTTCACCTCTACACTGCACTCTATTCATCTTAGTACATTCAACATGCATTTGTTTATGTGTGCACTTGTTTTATCTTCCCTTCTATATCTTTCAAAAGATATTCATTCCATTATACTCAAAAACTTGTCAAATAAGTACATTTGCAAGTATTTTATTATGGGTTTATCAACTTTGTAAAGTGAGGTATAACTGCTTGAAATTTTTAAAATAAATAGCTATCATTCCTAATACATTTGCTAAAATTAAAGATGTTCTTTTTCCTAAAAAAATAAACAGATGCAAAAAAGACTCAATTTATATATATGTTCATGGCAGCATTAATTATAACAAAAATCTGGAAATTCTAAAAAAAAGTAGAACACAAGTTTTGGCACACTGAAATGTTAACTTATCATTAACAATATCCCTAAACAACATTTTAAAACAGAGAGAGATACTGAATTATTATTCAATTATTATTGAAAAAAAAAAGTTGAGATAAAAGAATATACTCCCAGTCTGTAATCAGAAACATTTATGAGTACAGAAAAAATGTCAAATGACATAAGTATTTATCTACGCATGATGGCATTATAGTTGATTTTTACCTTCCTATATTTCCCAAATTCTCTACCAAGAATATGTAATGCTTTTATAATGAGAAAAACAACTATGAAAAACTAAAAATGTGTTATTTCAGAATAGTAAGTATGACACTTAGCAAAGGAACAAAATGACACTAAACTTAGACATTAAAAAATAAATAATAGGCTATTTTAAAGTAATGTGAAAAACACATTACTAAAGGATTCTAGAATGCTTTCTTTGTGGCCAAGGAAAGCTAAACTAAAATTCTGCCATGCTATAACTGAAGACAAAAAGTAATTTCAGGTAAATAAAATATTTTGATTTAAAGACTGAACCACCAAAATTCAAGAAATTTTCCTTTTAACAAAAATAACTCCAACAATACTATTGTACATGGCACAGGTTCTTCTTGCATGTAAAGTAACTATCATGATTCATTAGGATATAAAAATAATTATTGCCTTTTTAATTCCATCAGCATGGGTGAAAAATCCATAGAAGCTGAAAGGAAATAAACCATGGGTTCTTTGATAAGTTTCTTCCTTAATGTTTCCCACTTTTCTTACTAACACAATCCTAGTCCAAAGAAATCTTGTAATAATGTCTGAATACATTTCCTCTATGAGGTTTTCTTTGATATCTCAAGTACCTGATATGCTTTATAGCAGAGGAAAACTAAATATCTATGAAGTGAGACTTAATTTGCTTATTCAAAGCAATTTAAAAAATACATGGGGTCTGTAAGAAATGAGCTTTATTAGTACAACATTCATATAGCATATTGGGGACACGGAACTCAAAGAACACTTACTAAGGAAATGATGGAAACAAGACCACTTAGGCTGTCATCTGCAACAAGAATCCTTAATAGATGCCCAAACTGTGAAACTAAAATCTGCCATACTCCAGTTCTTTCAAGGACAGTACATGGCTCACTTCCAATTAGATAAAAATACTAACATACCAAACACAAAGAAAAATCATTGCTTCCAAATCCTTTTAAGAAGCCTCTATTTGTTTAACTGCTCAGATTAGGCATTTATTGCTATTATTGTCTTCTCTGTGGGTTAAAGGTTTGAGAAAGCATTCACCAAACAATGCATCCTACAGAGAAATACATGGCAGACTTGATACAACAATAACTACTCAACCTTGGATAGTAGCATGGCATAGCATTAGACAACAAAGGAATATAGAATACGGTTTATAACAGAGGAAAGAGAAAAGACTGGGTGTCACCATAACAGGTTTTTGTTTAAGTGTTTAAATATTCTTCATACCACACAAGTTTTTAATGAAGTACCAAAGTGGTATCACAATGCAAGATCTTGGCAAAATAATGATTTCAATAAGCCATCAAACAGAATGGCAAAGAAACAATCTGCACATTAGTATTTGATCTGCCTCAAATAGAAGATATTACTGTAAAAAATTCTAAACATAAGCATAATTTAGTGAATAAGGTAGGAGACTGGTAGACTTAAATTTTCAGATTCATTTTATAGCTGTTCACCAGTCACCTGCTGTTTTGACAAGTTACTTACCAACTTGTGCTGCCATTTCTCCGTAAATTTATCCCCTAAGATGAGGATAATTCTTGCAAATTGTGTCACAAGCATTTTGAAAGGAACCATGAGTTATTGTGTAATGCTCTTGAAATTCCTCAGATGTAGGGTCCTACACAAAGTAAAGTATTATTATACATCTCTCTAACAGTAGTCATCTGTTTGCATTATGATTTTTTTTGTTCCTACCCTTGACACTGTGATTCTTGGGCACTAACGTTTCTCAAAGTAAAGCGTCCAAAGCAAGCCTCCAATTGACTCAAGTAATTATTTTTTTCAAGTCTTCAAATCATCTACATCTTTCTCTTCCTTAGAAGGTATCATTAAAATTAGGAGTTATAAAACATAATGAGCTTCTTTAGTATTATATGCTTTGCTTTAGTAAGAAATATGTGGGATAATTTAGTATTTTTAATCTGTTCTTAAGTGAATCTTATTTTTCATATTATACATTTTCCTATATTACTTATTAAATTTTGACTACATTTTAACAAGTTCATTTACAGATTTATGTTTTATGAAGAGAGAGAGCAAGTCAGAAAATGAAGCAAGAAAGGCAAGCAAGTAATTACTCCTATGTGACCAAAATTCTTTACTGGACTGACCCATCGGTATAAATTATCATTTTGGAATATAGGAAACAGAATCAATGCTCATAATCTTTGTATCTTCTGTAGAAAAATTGAGCATAAGCTATAATAAGTTTTAACCTATTATTCCAAACTTTATTTATTGCTGGCTTTGCTAATCGAGTTAGTCTTCGGTTAAAGAATGAAATATATTATTTGAATTTTTAGTTTGTGTTGGTACAAAATTACATCGTTAAAACAGAATTCTCGACTTTCTTATATGTTTCCTAAAATAGCTTCTCTTTAAAATTATGCACGGGAAGGCGGTGGTGGGGAGGGGGACCAGGGGGATAATAAAACATGGTATCTTCATTTTATATCCTTAGTTATAAAATAATTATTTTTTTAACACTCAGAATTACATTAAATACCAATGGAAATTAGTTTCCTCCTAGGTGAATAAATATTCTTCTACCTTCTAAACATGGGAAGGAAAACTTTGTGGGATAAAGGTAAAACCATAGGATTTAGAGTAATCTCTTATCTGCTAGCCTAGTAGTTAGTTTCTTACTCTCTTTTAACTTGAGTTTCCTCATCTGTAAAATGGGGACCATAAAACCCACCCTAGTTACCACACAAGACTGTTGTGAGGATTAAATGAGATAATGTATTTGAAAGAACTTTGCAAACCACAAAAAGGTATCAAAACTGTCATATTTAACAGAACTTTATCACATTATTTATAAATTTGATAAAAACAGTACTGTTTCTCAAATGAAACAATTGGAAATAGATGTGCATAACATATTTAGGACCAGTCACCAAATTATACCTCTGAATGGAAATACAGTGGGTAAATGATCTTGTTAAGAAAAGTTCAGTTCCTATGTTATCTTAAAATCTTTAGAAGTGAATTTGAAGGTATTAAAATAGAACAATTCATTTAGGTGCACAGACCTCAGACCTAGCATATTAAAGATTTAACATAAATCTAGCTATGAATTAAACTGAGAGCCACTAGCTAAAAAAAAAAAGTTAAAAAATTCTTATGAAAGGAAAATACATACATGAAAGTGAAATAGATGTTCACTTCTCTAGAAGTAACTAAGAAAGAGCTGGTAGTGATAGCAAGGAGTATACATATACAAGAGAAAGGAGTTGAACACGGATATAATATGCACTCGTGGCATAATAAAGAAAATCAGTAAAACCTTCCTACATGGTTTCTAAAATGTCCAGGATGAAAACTTCTCCCAAAAGATCACAGGTCAAATCTATTTAACTATACTATAAGGCCAAGTTCTCCACTGGGTTATCATGACTCTCAGGAATAGCTTACCCTTAAATGAAGAGGCCACCTATCTCTTTATTATAAAATATTTAGTATGGTTATAAAGGAAATCTCTATAAGAAAACATTCTTAGCTCCCTCTACACAAGTTTAAAGCTCTAATTAAGTGAATTACTATGTTTATTACATAGTGCTAGAAATTCAACCAGAGTCATTCCATTACCAGGAAACTTTAAAACCTATTAAATAAGACCTTATCTTCTAATTCAGTCTTCAAACTCACAAATTTTAAAAAGGGTCAGAGAAGGGGTACATTTAAATCATTAAGGAATTATTCCCAAGGGAAATAATTTGTTAAAAACATTAAATTTTCCACTAAAGTGCCTTAAATCAAAAATGAAATTGAGAGAAGTTCCTATCAGAGCACCTACCTCTCTTTGAACTTTTACTTTCTCCTCTCTCTGTAACATAGATATAGTTCAATGTATCATTGAACCTGGACTTCAAGTAATAAAAACCTTTTCTCAGGTTCAGGATCCCCTCCTTAAAAAACTAAGCTATTCCAGCTCCAGATTTATTTTCTGGCTATTTATGTGATTAAACTCATGACTTCATTTTCTACCAGAATCTTTTAATTCTATCCCACAATGATATTTCCCATTATTTATATTTCCTAGTCTCAAAGTACATATCACGTCAAGTCTCGAATCTCCCCAGTATTTCATTTATGTACGCCTTAACTTCCAATCCAGGCTCTAATTTTTTCAAAAACAAAGTTCATGCCTTTTATTTTTCTACTCCATTAGACTATGATGTACCCTGACCATGAGGTATCATAAATAAGGTAAATCCACCCTCCCAATTTTATATTACCAAATAATACTTCCAGGATGAACCAACAGGGTGATATACATGTCACAATGCAATCATCACAATGTCAACATGACCACAAAGAAACTTCTGGCTAGTTAAGTTTCTCAGAATTGTACCTATAAAGTTAAAAGCTGTTCAGGCACTATAATCATACTTTTAGTGCAGTATCTACCCTGAACAGTGTCTACACAGAACAGGTATTTGTTTAATAACGTTTAAAATTTTTAAACCTTAGTAAATATCAGTATCTCTATATTGACAATTTCTATGTGCTGATTTTGTACTTTCTACTTGTCCTGTAGCCTCCCAGAAGTTAAAGCAATACAAAAATATGTTCAGTTCTTTCCGTGGGGCATGTAAAATATAATATTAACTGCATATAAAATATAATAATATTAAAAATCTCAACCTGAGGCAGCATTCCAAGCTAAGCACAAAAGGTAAGGGATTCATCTGCCTCTAGCAGTGATAACAAATACGTAACAATAAATTACCATTCATATCTATCAACACAACTGCAATGTCCAAGATTATGAAAATCTGATAAGACTTCACAAATATTCACAGTGGAGTACAAGATATCTGCCATTTACCCTGGGTTATGCAATAATTAAACCTACTTTATTAAGCATCACTACCATTCATCCAAAGAATTAAATTACAGATTAAGGCAAAATAAAAGAGATTAAGACCCAAACAACAAGAAAGGATGAAAACTATATCGTACTTAGAAGATAGAAGAGTGAATTTTGGTATGGTGGTGAGATGGTATGAGAGATGAACAATATACCTTAATACCTTAATATTTCATATCTACATTAATCTCTCGAAAGTAGACTAACACTAGAAATCTTTTAAATAATGAAGTTGTGAAGAAAAAATAACTGCCACAGAAAATACTTAAGTGCCACATGTTAAAGTTAAAAGAAGAAACTAAATCAGTACAGCTGCAGTCTTATCACCTTAAGAGTTAATTTTTAGTTATCGTAATTAAAGAGAAATTCACATAACAATGATATTTTTAAGTGTGGTAATATCTGAGATTAAAATATGTACAACCAGGAAAATAGAACATAAAAATGTAACCGACCAAATTCCTCAAAATTTTCATTACCCTACAAATTATTTTAAACTTGGCTTATATGGCTACTACAAAATCAGGACTTCTCATAGTCACAAAACTTTTAATAGCTAGTGCTGCTACTTGAAAGTTGATGATTAGGGGAATAAAAGATATTTCAAACTAAGCCAAATAAAATTATATATTTAAAATACTACAACAGGGAGAAAAATAGAAGAATTAGGATATATTTTAGAAAAGTAAAAAGCTTTCATCTTAATTTTTCTTTCTGATATATAGAAAACAACACATTAAATTATGCATTTAAAATCTGCCCAATGTGGCTGAACAGAACTTCTATTAAAGAAGACCTATATGTTGTATACTCTATATACTTATATGCTTTGTATCAAATATCTATATTTTGCAGACTGGTTTTCTCTATTGTTTTACACCACCATAATTTTGTTCTGAAACAAAGCTTTATACAATAAGAGTTTATAATAGCAGTTAAACAAGGAAACCACAAAATAATTCAAGTACTTAGAAGCATGCAAATGTCAAGGATATATTTAACTCCTGATTTGCTTTTAAAGCTTGATAAAAACATGGGTTTAGGATTAGAGAAATTATTTGACATTTCAAACTTAAATAATTATTAGAAATAGCAAACAAAATAATTTTCAAATTACCTGGTTTCTTTCTGGATTTTTCATGACCTAGTTGTCCTAGATCATTACATCCACATGTGTATACTGTTCCGTCATCCAGAACAAATACAGTGTGTCTGAGTCCACATCCAACATCTCGGACCTTTTTATTTATAAAAAAGTCACTTTTTCTGGGCTCTAGTACAATTTCTTCATCAATTCCACCCAAACCTAGCTGTCCAAAAGATGCATTTCCCCAGCACAACATGTTTGTAATTCTTTTGGTCTTCCAGTTTCAATAAAAAACTCCCTTCTGAAACACTGGAAAGTTGGAGGTATCTCTAAGTCTGAGAAGAGAAAAAAAAGTTAATAGGACTTCAAAGAAAACATGATGTATCACTGCTTTTTCAAGTGCTAGGCTACAATAATCAGTATATAGTAAACATTAAATCTATTTTATGCTACATAAGTATCATTCAGTTTCTTTGCAAAATTTAAAAGGCATTTAGTTTTTACTTTTTATCTTGTGACAATCTAATGAAAATATTAAGTACATTGATGACATTAATTTGTTTTAAATAATATTAATAGAAGAATAAGACATTTATTCACTGTCCGAAAAATCAAGTATTTACAGTGAAAAGTTTAGCCAACTACAGAAATGTAAAATTTTGAAATCTCCCTCAAGTCACAGAATAATTAAGCCTTCTAAAACCTACCTCCACATCAACAGAAAACTGAAGTTCTTATCTGTAATAGAAACAAAACCAACAACAGAAACTTTAAATCTCCCACAATTTAAATGGCTTCCAATTATTCTTGTAAATAGGCCCTAGAGAAAATTATGGTTCTCTCATCAAGCCTTGATCTTAACAATCGCCTCCAAAGATCATACTTTACAAATAAAATTCACTCCGAACTTACTACAAATTTAACTTTAAAACTAAATCAATGTACATAACTATAATAGAAAAAAATTGTTTAAATATCAAGATTCTCTCCAAAATTCAGTATTTTCAATTATGAGTAGTAATAGTAGCCGAAAAATATCTCTCCTGGGCATTCTGTATCTATCTATGCCTCTAAGACAATTATTTAAAGATGGAAAACAACTGCAAAATAACCCCGACATTGCTGATTTTTCAAGAATAGAAATGGGGGTTGGGACATTGATAGTTTAGTGGCGAAATGTGTAGAACTTTCCAGTACACTGGGTATTTCTTCGTTTGTAAAAACATAGATAAGAGTCCACCTCATCTAAACCTACACAGATCTTTAAACACACTGCGATACTAAATAACAATTATAAAAAGTCAACCTTATTCTTGTTGTAAGTTACCCACATTCCTTACACAGAACTTGAGAAGTTTCAAAACCCAACTTTACTACATTTGGGCTAGCAAGTGCTAAAGCTGTCCCATTCCATGACCCTATCCATTCACAGAAGTTTGATTTCATTCTTTTGGGACATCAGAACTCGACAGTTCCCGAGAGTTCTTCCCTGTCTCCCGTTTTTGTTTGTTTGTTTGACTGTTTGTTTGAAGAAGAGAGGCCAGAAAAATACCCCTTGATTTCAGCTCAGGAGGTTTAACCATCCTTTTCTTTTAAAAGTCAGAAGGGGTACAGAAAAAGCGTCCTAAAGCCAGCAACAGGTAGGGGGATGAGAGGCAGTTGTTAATCCCATCATTCCCTGAACGTGCACTCAGACCAGCGCCGGGGACAGGGGGAGAGAAATCGTCTGCACACACCCAACCTCGCGGGCCGCCCGCTCGCAGAAGCCGCAGAGACCAGCGGACGAGGCTCGGCACCTCCGCGGCCCTCAGTCCGAGGGGGCCCTTCCCCAGGGAGGTGCGACATTCTAGCCCCCCGGCCAGGGAGCCCCGACGCTGCCCTCGTCCCCCGCCCCCCACCGCGAGGAAGCGCTGAGAAAGCACCCTGCGCCAGGCTGGCCTGTATCCGCCCGGCCCGGCCTGCCCCCTCCCTAGTGCCGTCACATGCCCCCGAACCCACCAGGGCAACGACTCACTCGGCCCCTCAAGGCAGGGGAAGCTCAGGGCGACGGAGGGCGGAGGCTCTCCAGAAAGCTAGGCAGCGCGGCAGCTGAGGCAGGTCTCCAGCCCCTGGAACCTCCTCTTTTAACCAGTGGCGGCGTACACCAGGGCTCCTCTGGCGTCGGCGTCGGCGCCTCTGCTCGCTGCTCCACTCCCCGGCTCCTATTAAACTTTACCGGGTTCCTCAGAGGAAAGCAGCCGCCACCGCTGTCCAGTCCGGAGACAGCCGTCAGCGACCCGGATGGAGCGGGAGGGGAAGGACAGGAGGCGAGCGGGGCGGAGAGCACGGAGGGTGGGGAGAGCTGGGGGAGAGACTGGGGAGGAGAAGGGAGAGGGGGAGGTGGCTAGGAGAGGGAGGGGGAGGGGCCGGCCGGAAGTGAACTGGGGAGCACGCGCGAGCCCGCCCACTTCCCCGCCCGCGCGACTGCGCCGGAATCCTCCCAGGGCACACCGACCCGGGCGCCTGCGTGGTGTTCGGATTTGCGTTGGTTTGAGAAGTAAATGCCAACCACCGAAGTTGGAGTTTGCGAAGACGGACGGAGTTGCGGGCGTTTTTTAACAACGCTACAGCGTGTACGGGAGTCTTGTAGCTAAGAAAATCTCTTTTGGTTGTTCTGGTTGTCTTTCTGCTCCTAGGTTCCAGTCTATTATTTTATTCCACCTTTTTCCAAAGAGAATGTGAAGTAGCAGATGGAACATCACACATATGATTATAAAAGTGGTAACCTTTTATTTTATCCCCTAGTCTCAACTGAAGCTAATCTGAGGGTGCCAGGTATATTCATAGCAGTGGCTGAAGCTATTGGCATTAAATGTAAGCACCTCCAGTTTAAGGTCCTCATACAGCGATGGCTGACACCACCTTCTGCACTCTTTTTAGAAGATAAACTTATATCGCAGAACCTCCTTCATGCAAAGAAAAATTAATGCATGGCTAGACTAGAGTCTCTGCTTTATAAGAACGAAGTCCGGATTTCCTAGGCCAGTCTTCTTAACACAATGTCTTAAAAAAGAGGAAAACTTGAAACAGGGCACTCTTGATAATTTGTTAGACTTTGCCGGAACCGGCGACTTGAGCATGAAGTTTGAGACTCTAGGAAGAATTCCTCAATAGATCATATTTCTGAATCCCGTAAGGTATAGTTCAGATTAGTAAATGTCTGATCGTGAATATGTATAAGCGTATCAGTTTCCTAGGGCTGCCATAACAAAATATCGCAAAATGGATGGCTAAAAACAACAGAAATCTATTGTCTCGCAGTTATGGAGGCCAGAAGTCTGAAATCAAGGTAGCAGCAAGAGTGATTCTCGCATGGGTTCTCAGAGCTTTCCATACTTCCCTCCTAGCTTCTCTGGTGGTTGCTGACAATCTTCGGCATTCACTCCAATCCCTTCCACCTCTACATATATAGAAATAATCCCTGAGTGCACAAATACTCTATACCATGGAAGACAGAGCCTGAACTGCTGGACAGCTATCTCTGCCACATGGATGTATGTCTCTCTGGAATATTTTTAAACTTGATAGGTCTTGCTTGTAGAAAGTGGAATGGACATTTCTAGATGTACCTTTTAATCTATGAAACTGTGGTGCAAGATCTTAAAAAATAGTCTGTGATTATCTTTAAGGTGAGACCACTATAGGATCAGAAGGTTATTAGGATAATGTAAATTTCTTGCATAAAAGCAGCCTGAGATTGATGAGAAGTATGGCCCCTGGTGCTCATTTGTCCGAATTCAGAGTCTGAACCTACAGGCCACCTCAAACTTCTGCCCTATCCTCCCAAACACACCTACAGACATTTACTAATGGTCTGTTTTACAAAAAATTATTTCTCAGTTAAAATTTCTCTAAATGGGGGATGTTAATAATTCATACTTCACTAGGTTGTTGTGGAGATTTAATAAGCTAACATGTACAGTGCCTTGTATCTGGCAAGTGTTTTATAAATGATAGCTGTTATTATTACTAATATCTCTTGTGAGCTACAAGTAATAAAAGAACTTTTTGGAAAGGATTCCATATCACCAATAAAGAAGTAATTGTAATTTAGAACAAAGAAATTGTTTAACCTATTGTATTATTTTCATTAAAATAATAATGTTCAGACTGTTGAGACACCACTAAAATAGATATTCATTCTGTCCCACTCTTACCATTGCTCCCTTCCATCTAACCATATTGCTGGTCATGGACCTCATCTCACTTTCTTCATTCGAGTCTCTACTCATGTCATCTATCCAGTATTACCTGACCACCCTATCTATAAAACCACCCCTTCACTCTCTATAATCCTATACCGTTTTATTTTTTTTCATGTCCATTATCTTTTATATCTACCATACTATTTTATTATATAATTCACAAATATATACATTATATTACATATGTCACATATAGATAAATAAAAAATAGATAATCAATTATGTAAAATCTACAAATATATATTATAAAGATAAATATATATTTGTTGCTTCCACTAGAGTGAAAACTCCATAAAGGCAGGGATTTTGTCTGTTTTGCTCAATGCACTATTCTCCAATATCTTGAATGGTTTCTGGCTGACAGCGTGTGCTCAAAAATTATTTATTGAATTAATTAATGGTGCTAGCAGCATTTTAAATTATCGCAACCTTTTTATAAATAAATTTGACAACATGTTTCAAGAGGCAGTAAATTTCACAATAGTTAATAATAATAGCAATATTTATTGTAAGACATTGCACTAAACTACTCGCCTGTATTATATAACTTCTTGAATCCTGTCCTAAGGAAAGACAAGATGCATTTAACAAAACTTTATTAGTACCTACTATGTGCCACTCTCCCAATTCTCATAGGAGAGATGAAAACAAAGAGGTAGGAAAATTAAAGTATGAACAAAGATTTTATTATAATGTTATCTCTATTCACAAAAATTTAAAATAACCTAAGTTCCAACGATGGGGAAATGGAATCTGTGGCGAGGTTAATCTCTTTATTGTTAACTTTGAAAGGACAGAATGGTACTGTTCAAAATTGCCACCAAATCACAGATTGCACCTTGACTGGACAACTGGAACAGCTTCCTCTAGTGATTTTACCCACTCCTGCTTTCCAAAGTTAGGGCCTTAATTTAATCAAGCAGTTGCATGGCCACACTTTCTTAGATCCTTCAGTAAGTCGCTCCAACTGGAGAGTTCTGCTTTTTTCATTCACATAGTCATTTTTTCTTCTTGGCCTTTGACCTACTATTACAGCTTCAACTTGAAATGTATACAATGCAGATCTTTTACAAGATTCTTCAACAATTATCTACTGAGTACCTACTCTGTGCTGCCTTCGTAATTTTAGTTGTAGAGATAGAAAAAAACAAGTAGGCAGCCAAATAAAAGTATTTCAAATTTTAATAAATACTAAGGATACGAACAAGGGGTAGAGATGGAAAATAGTAGAGAAAGTCCTTGAAATAGAATGGATAGAAAAGGCCTCAGTGGAGGAATTGCTATTAAAACTGAAAACAGAGAGAAAAATCAAACCCTGTGAAGAGAGGGTTGAGAAAACATTCTAGAGGGAGGGAGCAAAGCAAAGCCCTTAAGGAAGGAAAGAACTTGGCATTTTCCAGGAACCGAAAGAAAATTAGTATAGAGAAAGCACAGAGGCACTGGATATGTTTGGTTATAGGCCATCAGAGTCCAGACCACATAGGATACATTAAAGAGTTTTATTCTAAGTACTGCTCAAAGGTTTTAAGCCAGGAGAAGGGGCAAGAAAAGGATTACATTTGCTGCTGAACTAAATAGGATTGCTGAATTAGAGGAGGATCAAAATGGAGGAAGTTAGATTATTTAGCAGGCTTTTGCAATAATCCAAATGAGAGATAATAGTGGTGAGGATTAAGGTGGTTGTGATGGAAGTAAAGTTGAAGTGAGTGAAATGGGAGAAGGAACTCTTCTGCCACATAAATGAGAACTCATAGAAGAGAATTTGGCCCTTCTTTTTAATAGATGCAAACAAAACAATTTTATACCACTTAATCTATGGCATAAAGAATAATAATTCTGGATGTTTATTATAGAATCCTTCTCAACATTAATTCTCACAATTACAGTAACCTCCTTTCCTGGTCCAAATTTACATCCCGGTTTCTATTTCCTTCATAGTGTCCCAGTGTGAAAGAGTAGTAATGTTCATGTGAATATTAGAAACATTTTTTTCAAATCCTCTCTTTTTATAACTCTCTATAACTTCTTTGTGTTTGTTTTTCTTCCCCTAATTACAGGAATTCAACTGGCATTCAAACTGGCATAAGCTTGAAAAATCACATGTAATGTGGCCCTTGACCAGTATGTGGGGATATGGTCATGCCTTGGAAATTACAATGCGATTACTCTAGTTACTATACTTCCTGAACAGAGAAAAGTGCTCAAAATGCCTTGTTTCCTTTTTGTAGCAGTAGAGAATGAAAGTTGTTTTTAAAAACAAAGACTCAACTGTATGATAAACTATGCTTTAAAATTAATTTTATCCCACAGCAATCATAAGATGAGGATTGTACGAGTTCTAATAATAAGCATCACTGAAGTAATACAGTATGAAGCATGGGATCTATACTTATATGAATCTTTTTTAAGTCTATGTCATTTTCTTTCAAAGAAAACAATAGCAATAAAGAGGAGGAATCTCAATCACTGGTGCTTAATAGTCAAACTTTTAGATAACAAATTGAACTACTTTGTTGATACTGATTTCAAAGGGTCTTATAAAGATATCTGAGGTTGGAAAGTTATAATTTAGCTGTCAGAAATATAAAATCTGGAAAGTTCTCTTTATTTTTTCCTTGCACCCAGATCAGCAATATAACCTTTATCAAGTCAAAGGGCAAGATTATACACACACACACACACACACACACACACATACACACAAACACATATTACAGACACATACATATATACAAAATATACATATATACATATATACTTGAGCGGCATGTCTCACTGCCCTAAAATAGTAGGATCAGGAGTAAAATTAATCATACAGGTCTACAGGTCTTTGTCAAATTAACAATAGTACTTCCTTGAATAGAAATTAGGCACGGCATGATTATCTTCATCTATTGAAACCTTTATTAATAACTTTCAAAATAATGGTATAAAGGAAATAGCCTTGTTGAGCATCTTATTTGATTATCACTTTTTATAAGGGGAATTGACAACACATTAAAAATCTTATAAAAGCAGCACAGATGACCACAAAATAGCTGACATCCAGAAATAAATAAAATGCAAGTATTTTTGTGAATAGATTGTTATTGGAGTTTGAAAATGTATTCTTATAATCTCAGTGTAAGATCCAGTAGCCTGAAGGAACAGTTGAGAAGAAGTAACTGAAAAGGAAGTTCCTAGGAGAAAAATTATAGTTTTCACTTCCACATGACCTGAGTACAGTTTAACTATATTAAAATGACAAAAATGTTTACCCAAGAAAAATGCCATGCAGTCTAAGTTGCTGTTTTACTTTTTTAAAAAAGGAAAAATACTCTTTTTTAATACAAGGATATTAAGAGCTGAATTGACGTGTTTTGAGCTGTTCATTTTCGACAACCAACTAACTTCATCTGTGCAGTCTTTAAAAGGAAGCCTAGCAAGTTAACTTCCAAAGAATAGCTTCCAAACTGTCTCCATTCACATGTTTTGATAGTGGTGACAATAAAATTGAAATCCTGTGGTAAAGTGAATGTTAGAATTGTTCTTGGTGTGGAAAACATCTTTTTTTTAAGTACTGAATTATCAGAGAATATAATTATCAGCATACTTCGTTTTATTATTATGCTTCACTTTATTGCGCTCCACAGGTATTGCTTTTTTTTTTTTTTACAAGCCAAAATAAGACCTTCCATCAGCAAAAAATTGCAATGGAACTGAACAGCAGTATGGCAGTGGTGGGGTGCCACCACCCTGTCGCTGCAGGCTGGTTTTGATTGGGCTGCAGAAGAGGAAAACAAGAGGAAGCCGAAAACAAGGCCAATGACAAAAAACTGAAGGAACTCTATAGGCGCTACAAAGAATCTGCAATTGGAGACATTGATTATTGAGCTTCCAGGAATGTTAGATTTAAAAGACAAAACTAAGTGAGAAGCATAGAACCTCCAAAAAGATTATCGAAGGCAGATGCTACGAGTGCCTATATTTCTAAAGCAAAAGAACTGGGAGAAAAATGTAGAATTTAGAATTCAGCATATGAGAAACTTTCCTTTTGAAGCCTTCATTATAGTATCATGACCTAACATTTAGGAAAGAAATGCTCTATTAATACTATGTATCATGAATATTTTTGCTAGTAGCATGAATTGTAGTCCTTAGAGATACACTGAAAGTACATATTTAATGAAATTTTACTTGCTAAAAACAGGTGATTTTAAAAATTCTTTTAAAAAATTATTCTGATAGTATGAACAAAAACATTAATAATTGTTGATTCTTTTAGTTTACCTGTTTTTCTACAATGAGTTAGTATCACTGGTATAATCAAAACAGTTTTTTAAGAATCAATAACAAGACTATTCCTTTTTTGCACCAATGTAATTTTGGAGTTCACACTGGTCAGAGCCTAATTCTAGCCCAGTTTCTAAGCCCTTATCCTGATTTGTTTACTAGGTGACCTGAGCAACTTACTTAACCTTGATAAGCCTCATCTGTAGAGTAGGAAAAAAAATACCAGTTTCACAGAGTTGTAAGAATTGAATGAGATAACTGTAATGATCTTACCTTCATTTTAAAGTTTATAGTATATAAAACCTAAGAACAATAAGCTAAGAAAAAATTTTTAAATAAACTTATGAGTCTATAGCTCTTCAAAGAAAGAAAAGTCATCATGGGACTATCAATTATTTTTCTTTAAGTTTTACATTTAAGACAACAAATCAAACTGAAATGTATCTAGCGATGATAAACTATACAACTACTGTACCTCTTATACTGAGTTTTATCAGAGTGAAAATGTAGAGTCTAAAATATTATATTGGCCCAATGTTCAGCCTTTCTTGCTGATACACAGGCTCTCTGAGAGAAGATAGTCTCACTTTAACAGTTTTAAAATCTGTTTGAGATTCTATAGGATAAAAATCCCCCCAAAACAGTGTACCTCTATTGCTTGCATATGGTTCAGGTTTGGTATGGCATGACCAGAAAGATAGGTTAATTTCATGTGACTTTTTAAAAAATCTAGATTGACTAGGTGAATATCCAGGGACTTACGCTGAATGAAAAAAGCCAGTCTCAAAAGGTTTCATACTGTCTAATTTCATTTCTGTAATATTCTTGAAATGGCAAAATTATAGACCTAGAGGACAGAATCGTAATTGCCAAGGAGGAGAGATGTGGGTGTGGCTATAAAAGGGCAGAAGGAGGGATCCTGTGGTCACTAAATGTTCTTTATCTTGACTGTATCAATGTCAATATCCTGGATGTGTTACAGTAGTGTTTTGTACAATGTTACCATTGGGGGAAACTAGGTATCTCTGTATTATTTCTTACAACCACATGTAAATCAACAGTTACCTCAAAACAAAAATTTTAATTAAAAAAAGTACAAATCGCTTTATTGCGATATTTGCTTTATTATGGTGGTCTGGAATCAACCCCACAATATATCTGATATGTGCCTTACTTTATTGCAGTGGTCCTTTTGTCCCTCATATTACTGAGATATAATTGATATATACCGTTGTTTAAGTTTAAGGTATGCAATGAGATGATTTGATACACATATTTATTGTGAAATGATTACCACGATAAGATTAATTAACACCTCCACCACCTCGAAAATCTTAGTAAATTGAGTATTCAGATAGTCTTGTTATACAGATAGTCATCATCTGTGCTATAACCGCCAATAGCTTCTCAAGGTTCTTCAATCTCTCTGGCTCCATAGAATAGTAAAATGCTCAAAAAAGTATAAAGGAGACCCTTGAGTTGCTGCTTAACATATCCATCTTATCTATTGCACTTGCATTTTTATATCTTTTAAATTCATAAGCAATTTGTTTCATTATGGCAATAACTTGTGAAGATGTAATTTCTTTCCTTTGTGGCGTAATTACTTAAACTTTCACGCTCACCACTATCTCATTTCTAACTACCATCAGTTCCAGCCTGGATTTCTACCACAACCTATGGACTACCTGTAGTCTTGGCTCTTTGGTTCAACCACACTGCCACTGAAGGGACCTCTCTAAAATGTGGTTTTGATCACATAGCCTTAAAATCTTTTTCATCTAGGTATTCAGCATCCTACACGATGAGGTCCTTAGCCTCCTCAGCAACACCATCCCTGCTGCATCCTCCAAATCACACCTTATCTTTGTTTTATAAGCTATGAAATATATTTTCCCATGCCTTTCTATGTTTTTTTCTGTTATTCCTTCAACCTAGCAAGATTACCATTTATCAAGACCTAGCTCAGACAGTTCTTTCTTTATGAAGACCTTCCCTGTCTGTGACAGTCGGGAGACACCCCCACCCCCAACAATGCTCCCTGGCCCGGTCTGTTGGAGAAATTCTCTCTTGTAGAAATTGCCACATTACAACATAATCAATTAATTGCCTGACTTCTCCCTCACTAGACTGCTAGCTCGAGGTCAGGAACTCAGCTCTTTCTACCCTTGTATCCCCAAGAATAAACAAATACAAATTATTTCATTAGTCAAAAGATTTAGTTGTCAAAATTTTTATCTTTGAATAATAAAATATGAGAAATAAATTGTTATAAATGTTTATTGTACAAAATCTATCAAAACAATGTCTCTAGGGAAAAAATATAATTAAGAAGCCCTCAGTGGAGAAGACTGTGAACATGTATATAAAAAAGATTCATTAAATACTTGTCAATTGAGCAATTGTTCCTTGTTTATAATTTTACTAAAGTCTAGCAGAGTGCTATGTTCATAGAATAATCTCAGGTCCATTTTTATTGATTAACTGAACAAGTGAATCCATTCACTATCAAAACCAAATCTCAACAGGAAGTTATAAGCTCTGCCTCTTTGAATATCTATGTATATTGAAATACCTTGTAAGCTCTTTGATGACAGGGGTTCTACCTTATTGATCTTTATAGTCCCAGATCTAACACAGAGCACAAAACACAGTGGAAGTTTGATAACTCTGTTCTCAAGATTATGTTAGTGAAATACACATCTGCTTTATTCATCATCGTTTCCCTGTGACCTAAGGTAACATTTTATTCACAGTAAAAACCTAGTAAATATTTGTTAGATAGTCATAGTTTGGAAATACTCCTACTGAAATGTGCAACTGAAATCTAATATAAAAATTTTCATTGGTCCCTTGGATTAAGGAATAAATTCAGATTAGAATAAGCATAATTCTGAAAGGTATTTTATTTATTACTATGAAATAGCTCAACACCACAGAGGTAGGGAGGAGTTGAGAAAGAAGAGAGAGAAGTTGGAAACAAGTGAGGTGCAGAGGAGAAAATAGCTCCTCCGAGGGGAACCACATGCTCTGATACCCATGGCTGCCGCATGAGGAAGCAGCCTAAAATTAGCAGGATGGGCAAGCCCAGGAAGGGAAAACCACGGCAGCATTCCCTGCCCTCAACAAGTGAGGTGAGGGGCTGGGAGCCCCAGTGGAACCCTGCTGAGCCTGTGGAGCTACACTGCAGTTTGTGCCAGGTAAGGCCCTCCCTCAGCACTCACCCTGAAGGCGGGAGGGGGATAAAG
The DNA here is from genome assembly GCA_028627145.1 of Eidolon dupreanum. Classification (NCBI taxonomy): domain Eukaryota; kingdom Metazoa; phylum Chordata; class Mammalia; order Chiroptera; family Pteropodidae; genus Eidolon; species Eidolon dupreanum. The sequence continues at coordinate 39,151,901 of CM053506.1, forward strand.
CAAGAGATTTCTTGAGGGGATGCTGAGACTATTGAAAGATTTAATATTGCTTAATAAAGAAGTGTCTCCAAGAATCTAATGATTAAGTGAGCAATAAAAGTTTTCTTCTATCCATCCTCATCCATCTGAAACACACCTTTTCACTTTGTGGAAATGAGGCTCTTTGGGGTATAAAGGCGCTATTTTTCTCAAGTATTAGAGTACAGGGAGGAGGCTGTCCTAGAACATTTATAAAATCTTGGGAATGAGGAAAGGGTACCTGCAAGTGATATAAAAAAATGGATGAGATATTGCAGAGCCAAAAAGGAAAAATTAGAAATAACACAGGTAGGATTTGGTGGGCAACAGTTTGCTTTTTCATGGATGAAGTACACAGAATGGCTGAGCTGGTTGAGGACAGACGACAGAAGCCTGGAGGGGGCCCGGATTTTCTCGGTGATGTTACTTCACAAAGAATTAGATCAGCAATTTATTTTATCATGCACATGAGTTATTCTCAGTAGAGGTATTTATCATTCTTCTTGGTTTCAATAAGTTCCTGTCTTCTGTACTGGAATTCATTTTTATGTTATCTATTGCTTTTTTTATGTTACAACTCATTAATGGTGAAACCCTCCATTGCTACTAAGGTGTCTCACAGGGTTGATTTGAAGAAATTGCATAATTAGACACTAGAAATTCAGAATTTTTAAAAAACTACAGCTTTATTGAAATATATTCACTTACCATACAATTAAATTATTGAAAGTGTACAATTCAGTGGTTTTTAGTATATTTACATAGTTTCTTAATCATTGACACCATCAATTGTAGAGCATTTCATCACCATCCTCTCAAAAAGCCCACATGCAATTAGCAGTCATATCTATTTGGACATTTCATATAAATAGAACATACGACATGTGGTCTTTTGTGAGCTTTTCTTTTCTTTTTCTTTCTTTTTCTCTTCTTTTTTAAGGAAATGATTAAGTGCGTAGCAAGAGAGGAGAAAAAGCTCTTCCACTGAGAGTATTAACTGTTGATTCATCATAAAAGGGAGCTGTCATTGTCACCAGTCTCCATTCTGAGTGACCATTTATAACCCAGTACTCTAAAATTATTTTGCTATACTAGCACTTCAGTGCTATATAAAATTATATGATAAGTAAATGTCTTTTAGTAATGATGACTTTTATTTAATGATAATCTTGGATATGGCCTGATGGAATGAAATGTATCCATTTAGGATATCATTAGAGAATTTATATGGTACATATCTTAGGGTTTTAGAAAATAATAAATGAAGTAAGATGTAGTATGTATAGAACAGTACCTTGCAAGTATTAGATTCTTAGTAAATAACCTTATTTTCCTGTGCCCTACTTTTCATATTAAACATTTAAATATACAGAGGAGATTTCAAGAAAATCTTAACCTAGCAGAGTGCTTTGAACAGATTAGTTACTCAAATGCTTATTAAAACAGAGAAGGGAGATTCGGCCATGGATATGCTTATTATACAGCTGTGACATTATTTCATAAAGACTGTATAAAACAGTTTCATATGCTAGACTAGGAGGCATCAATTATAACTTAAGTTCAAGCTGACATCAACTGCAATCTTGAATAACCGACTTACTTTCTCTGGTCCCCAATTCATGTACAACTCCAGATCCAGATATGCTGGATCATAGCTAAAATGCCATCCCCATTGTTTATACTGTGGAAATATTTTATGGGAAGATCTCCAAGACACACCTGCCTTATATTTATTTCATGCTAAATGTCACACATTGAATCATAGGATTGCTTCTTAGGAAAGTCCAGTAATTGACTATCATAAGATCTTGCAGTTTGTAATCACCTTGGTGAAATTACCAGGTTCCATCATTTGGTCTTCAGCTATCCAAATTCAGAAACCTAACTCGTTTTTCAAAAATTTTTATAACAATCTAGTCCTTTAGCAAAGCACTTACATTAACCAAACTCCCAAGAGAGTAATGTAGCAGCCAGAATTCCAATTTGTTAATTTACAGTGAGAAAGATGGCTTTAGAACAAGCCAATATCATGTTCTCCTGTCAACATAATTTTTCTCTGTAAAGAAATCTATTTTTTAAAAAACTAAATTGAAATTAAAATGCTGCTGTATGAGCACAGATTGAAGCAAGACAGGTAATTGGTCATGGCATCTGGCAGTGCTGGACTGGATCTCCCAGGTCCACCATCAAGAACAGATAAGACTCTCTTAAATGAACATTGCTGATTCTTTCTTCTTTGATTTCCCTTTCCTACTTGTCATTCTGAATACCTCCTCAAATACAGATATAGATGTAGAGGTAGATGTAAATATAGACACACATATTTATATATCTACACATGTTTTTGAAATGTAGATACCATCAATTAGGCAATAACCAAATTTTGCTTTTTTTCGTCTTTCTGATGTACTTGAGGCTTTTTTTTTTTTTTTGACTTGGGAAGAGACTTTCACTATTTTTTTCTCTTTATAAATATAATATACACTTAATAGGATTTTTTTTTAAAAGCACAGCTAAGAAAGGAATATGAGAGGAAAATCTCTCATAATTCCACTTCCTAGATAGAATCATTTAACATTTTGGAATATTGTACTCCAGAATTTTAAAAAATAAAATAGGTTTATGTCAACAATAATTAAGAAATAAATTCTAAATAAATAAATAAATAAATAAATAAAACAGGGTCATATTATAAATACTGTTTTGAAAACTTTTTAAAATTTCATTTCTCATAATTATCTTTCCATATTAAAAACATTTATGTTGTTTCCAATTTTTTGCTACTACAGTTTTTTTATAAACATCCTCATAAATACATTAAAATATTAATTGTTCTCTTGAGATTCCTAAATTTACATACATTAGTCATTTATGTTGATTTTCTATTTCAATTTTTAATGTTCAGGGTTCTCTACTGATGTCTCCAGGTGTTTCCTATCATATGAAATTCTTTTATATTTATATATCACTTTTAAATGTTTTTTTCTATATATCACATTTAGATTTTAAATACTTTATATATTATTTTTATACTAATTGTAATCTCCTGAAGTAAGTAAAAGAGCCATTTTCTTTACTTTTCATAACTGAAAAGATGAGTTAACTGAAGCATAAGGAATGATTTTCTCAAGATCTTAGAGCTAATGAGAAAGAAAGCTGGGGTTAGAAGTTTCCTTTATTCTTACATCAGTGATTTACAACTTGTGAGCAAGACCTCTGGAGGTTCATTAAGAAATTGTAAAGGGTCCTCAAATCCGTGTATGTATAAAGCATTGTCTGAAAACAGAATAAACAGTGCTTATTAGATAGTGTTACAATTAATAAAACATAAATTTGTTGCAAACAATATTAAATTAATGCTTGCTTTTTGTCATTATGTGTTTTCTAAACCAATGCATAAAAAAATTATGTTTATTATCACTTCGGAGATCCACAACATTTTTTAATGTTGGAAAGGCATCTTTGTACTTGAAAAAATTAGGAACCAGTGCTTTTGGCCTTGCTGGGGTTCACTGTGTTTGCTCTCAAGTATTATAAAATAGTTTAGAACTCTTGACAAAACATGCTATAAAAATATAGCCAGCAGTATTTTATCACAAATAAAATTTCCTCCATAATATATAAATTATGCCACCCTGAAATAATCTTACTGGATCTTGATCTTTAGAATTTTCAAAGAAAACAAACAAACAAAAAAATGGGTGGTTGTAACTGTGTAAAGATTTAAGATGTGAAAGGATTTGAGACATGAAAGGCAGTACTTACAAGTAACTTTTTTGCCATAGTGCAGAAGTATCCTGAGCACTGGCAAGGTAGGAGAGCCGATCATAAATCACATTGTAGCCTAGAGGCAGACCCTTGTCTCACATCTGGTACTAGTCATTTCACAACTCTATAAACTCAAAGTACCTAGAACTAACCTAATGTGGATCCTCAAGACAGGACCCTTAAAGAATCTTACTGCAGAGACTAATCAGAAATGAACAATTTAAGGCATTTTCCTTTAAGCATTCTTTAAAAACACAAAACATCATAAGAGGTTACCTGGTACTACAAGTAGTCACATTCAGAGGGACAGGAAATAGAATAGTGGTTGCCAGAGTCTGAGGGTAAAGAACGGGGAGTTATTGTGTAATAGGCAAAGAGCTTCAGTTTTGCAAGTGAAAAAAGTCTGGAGATAGAAAGTGATGATTCTTGCAGAACATAAATGTACTTAATGCCACAGTACTGTACATTTAAAAATGGGTAAAATGGTAAATTTTATTTTATACATACTATACTACAATTAAAAATAAACACAGTTTTAAAAAAAGAATAGGTTACCTGGAGATCAGATTTTGAAATAGATTTTTCACCATATCAAAATAGAACAGAATTATGCTAAAACTTTTCAAATTTTTTTAGTATGAATTTGATTCAGAGATGGATAAAAGATAATATATAGAAGTCAACTAATACTTTGAATAATTCCTAAATCATATCATTTTACATATGTGGACATAATTCACCGAAACTTGAAAATAAATAAAATAGTGATCTATGCAAATAACAACGCTTAATACTCACAATTCTTTTATAGGACAGTAAATCTTCACCTAACTTAGTCAATAGGTTCTTGGAAACTGCAATTTTAAATGAAAACAATTTTACCATAGGCTAATTAATATAAGAGTTAAGTTCTCATGGAGTATTTCTGGTCACAAAAATATAACCAAAGTTCTAAATAAAGAACCAAAACACTTCCAATACCAAACATTGAAATAAATGTGAGCTATACATACATTAAGAAAGATTAATAAAAACAAGGAAGATCATTATTTTCTAACCCTCTTATTCCAGTTCAGAGTTGCAAGTGGTCAGAGCCTATCCTGGCATCTAAGGCCTGGCAAATCAGGCACCTACCATGGACAGGAGGCCCTTCCATCTCAGGGTGCATCACACTCACACTCATACTTACTTAGACTCAGACAATGTAAACACACTACTTCAGCCTGAGTTCACATCTTTGGGATGTGAGAGGAAACCAGAGTCCTTGAAGAAAAACCGTGCAGACATGGGGTGAATGTACAAACTCCACACAGACAATACATCCCCTATCCAATTGTTTTTTTCTCATTAATGTTTTAAGGAAATATCGAAACGACATTGAATGAAATGACATTATTCAAGGACCTGTACTGAGTTGTGTGACTCTAAATAGTTAACTATTCTTTTTGTGTATCAGTTTCCTCATATGTAAAATATGAATATTTAAAGCAAATCTGACAGAATTCATGAGAAATCATTAATAAAATACCATAAAACAGTTTTCAAATATAGTTTTAATGTGTTAGAACATTTAAATAACTGTATTTTATTTATTTATTTGTTTGTTTGTTTGTTTAAACATTTTATTTTTTTATTTTCCCCCTTTCCCCTTCGCCCCTCCCTTATGGTAACCATTAGTCCATTGTCCATGTCCATGAGTCTCTGTTTATTTGTCCTGTTCATTTGCTGCTTTTAGGTTTATATCCCACATAAGTGATATGTGATTTTCAACTTTTTCTGTCTGGCTTATTTAGCTTAGTATGATTATTTCAAGTTCCATCTATCTTGTCACAAATGGCAGTATTTCACCTCCTCTTATGGCTGAGTAATATTCCATTGTATATATGTACCACAGCTTCTTTAGCCAATCTTCACTTTGGTTGCTTCTATTTCCTGGCTACTATGAATAATGCCATTATGAACATCGGTGTGCAAATATCTTTTTGGAAATGAGTTTTCAAATCTTTGGGTAAATACCCAGTAGAGGGATTGCTGGATCATATGGTAGATCAATTCTTAGTTTTTTGAGGAAACTCCACACCGCTTTCCATAGTGGTAGTCTCACCAGCAGTGTATGAGGGTTCCTATTTCTCCACATCCTCTCCAACATTTCTGATTACTTGTCCTGTTGATTATAGCCATTCTAACAGGTGTGAGAGGTATCTCATTGTGGTTTTGATTTGCATTTCCCTAATGGCTAGCGATGATGAACATCTTTTCATACATTTGTTGGTCATTTGTATGTCCTCTAGGGAGAAGTGTCTGTTCAGGTCCTCTGTCCATTTTTTGATTGAATCGTTTGTTTTTGTTGTTGTTATTGAGTTGTATGAGTTCTTTGTATATTTTAGATAATAGGCCCTTATCAGAGGCATTACTTGCAAATATATTTTCTCATTCAAATGGTTGTCTCTTTACCTTGGTGACAGTTTCTTTTGCTGAGCAGAAGCTTTTCTGTTTGATGTAGTCTTATTTATTTATTTTTGCTCTTACTTCCCTTGCCTTTGAGGTCAAAGTCTTCTTTAAGCCCAAGGTCCTTGAGTTTAGTTACTACATTTTCTTCTATTTATTTTATTGTTTCAGGTCTTATATTCAGGTCCTTAATCCATTTTGAGTTAATTTTGGTGTGTGGTGATAGACAACAGTCTAGTTGCATTCTTTTGTAGGTGGCTTTCTAGTTTCCTCAGCACCATTTATTGAAGAGACTTTCCTTTCTCCACTGTATATTTTTGGCGTTTTTGTTGAAAATTATTTGCCCATATTAATATGGGTTTATTTCTGGACTTTCAATTCTGTTCCACTTGTCCATGTGTCTATTTTTCTCCCAATACCATGCTGTTTTGATTACTGTCATTTTGTAGTATAATTTGAAGTCGGACAGAGTGATGCCTCCAGCCATGTTCTTTTTTCTCAGGATGGCTTTGGCAATTTAGGATCTTTTGTTCTATTTTTTAAAAATGCTGATGGGATTTTGATAGGATTGCATTAAATCTTTATATTATTTTAAGTGATATGGTCATTTTAACTATATTGATTCTTCCAATCCAAGAACATGGAATCTCTTTCCATTTCTTTGTATCTTCTTCAATTTCTTTTAATAGGGTCTTATAGTTTTCATTATATAAGTTCTTCACATGTTTCATTAGATTTATTCCTAGGTATTTTATATTTTTAGTTGCAATTGCAAAAGGAATTATTTTTCCACTTCTATTTCTGACCCTTTGTTATTAGAGTATAGGAACACTATGGATTTTTGAATGTTGATTTTGTATCCAGAGACTTTACTGTATTTGAATATTGTTTCTAGTAGTGTTCTTGTGGAGTCTTTAGGGTTTTCTATATAAAGAATCATGTCACCCACAAATAGTGACAGTTTGACTTCTTTGTTTCCTATTAGGATGTCTTTTATATCTTTCTCTTGCCTGATTGCACTCGCTAGGACCTCCAATGTTATATTGAATAACGGTAGTGATAGTGGAACAGCCTTGCCTTGTTCCTGATCTTAGAGAAAAGGTTTTTAGTTTTTCACCATTAAATATAATGTTGACTGAGGGTTTATCATATATGACCTTTATTAAATTAAGGTATTTTTCTTCTATACCAATTCTATTAAGTGTTTTGATCATAAAATGGATGCTGTATCTTGTCGAAGCCTTTTTCTGCATCTATTGAGATGACCATATGATTCTTATTTTTTAATTTGTTTATGTGGTGAATCACATTAATTGATTTGCATATGTTGAACCATCCCTGTGCCCCTGGGATGAAGCCCACTTGATCATGGTGTATAATCTTTTTAATATGTTGCTGTATTCAGTTCTCTAGTATCTTATTTAGGATTTTTGCATCTGTGTTCATGAGAGATATCGGTCTGTAGTTTTCTTTTTCTGTGTTATCTTTACCAGGTTTTGATATCAAGGTAATATTGGCCTCATAAAATGAATTGGGAAGTATTGCCTCCTCTTCGATTTTTTGGAAGAGTTTGAGGAGAATAGGTATTAAATCTTCTTTAAATGTTTGGTAGAATTCACTGGTGAAGCAATCTGATCCTGGACTTTTCCTTTTTGGTAGGTTTTTGATGATTGTTTCAATTTCCATACTGCTGATCAGTCTATTTAGATTTTCCAGTTCTTGATTCAGTCTAGGAAGGTTATATTTTTCTAAGGACTGGTCCATTTCTTCTAGGTTATTAAATTTGGTGTTGTATACTTTTTCATAGTATTCTTATATGATTCTTTATATTTCTGCAATGTTTGTTGTAATTTCCCCTCTTTTATCCCTGATTTTGTTTATTTGTGTCCTTTCTCTTTTTTCTTTAGTAAGTCTAGCCAGAGGTTTATCAATTTTATTAAGCTTCTCAAAGAACCAGCTCTTTGTTGCATTTATTTTTTCTATTGATTTTTTTGTTTTTAATTTTATTTATTTCTGCTCTAATTTTGATTATTTCTTCTCTTCTTCTGACTTTAGGCTTCATTTGTTCTTCCTTTTCTTGTTTTTTAAGATGAAGCGTTAGATTGTTTATTTGGGCTTATTCTTGTTTTTGGAGATAAGCCTGTAATGATATGAACTTTTCTCTTATGACTGCTTTTGCATTGTCCCAAAAGTTTTGATATGTTGTACTATCATTATCATTCATTTCTGTGTATGTCTTGATCTCCCTTGTTAAAAATAACAGTATGTAAGTCATCACTTTTCTTTGTATTTTGACATCTGCCCCAGTTCATCACCATCATTGGCAGCATTTATTTAGCAGATCTAAATCTGCTTTATCTATTCCACACGATATTTATACACATTGAATGTTTATTTTTAAGACAATTCAGTATCACGAGAAGACTAAGATGTCCCTCACTTTCCTAGATTTCTCTTTAAATCACTTAACCTTAACAATAGTTCTGTTTACCTAAGTTTTATACTAGTCTTAAGCTGACATCCTTTCTTAAACCAGATGAGAAGATATTTACCAATATTCTCATAAAGCACACATCATAGAGTGGATATACTGCTCTGATATTTGTCACCACTCAACTTATTGGCTAATGAAGGCTTGTTTGATACCTGGTTGTCAGATCAAATTATAATTTAAATCCTTTAGCTATGTTTAGCCCCTTGGCAGTGAGTGGGTGAGCTGAGAATTTAGAACTCAGAAGCAGATGGTTCAGGAGCATGGTAACTAGATATGAAACATTTTACCTCTGTGTATTGGTTTTAATCTGAACTTTGTTAATCGCTATTAATGTTCTATACAGATGTAAGTGATCTGATTTGAATCTCTAATGAACAGCACCCCATGTTACAAAAACTCATCACTCTTGGCACTAATTAGTATTCTTGCTGTCAGCATCAGGCTAGAAGCCAAGGACTGAATCAGTCTGGAAACCTGAACTGCCGCTGTGTCTGAGTCATCAGTCTAGGTGGCCCATTCAGGTTTTGGCCTTTCTTCAGAGTTTACAGCTCAACACAACTGTGTATCCTTCATTCCCTCTGACTTCACAAAGCCAGATTAAAAGATATTTACTTAAAATATATCTTTTTATAATAAAAATGCTAATAATGGTGGTTAACATTTATTGGCCACTTGCTAGGAGCCAGATATTGTTCTAAGAGTATTAACTTAATTTTCTCAGCAATCCTATGAGATAGGTACTATTATTTTCCTCACTTTTTAGAGATGAGGAAACTGAAGCACAAAGAGATTAAATAACTTGACTCAGACTTTGCAGATAATAAGTTGTAGAGTTGGAATTTAGCTCTAGATGCAATTACTCTCTGCCTAAGTACAGTATCTATGTGATTACTTCTTTTACCATCTTACAATACTACTGATACAGATATATTTTTTAAATTCTGCAGTCAAACCAAACAAGATACACATTAATGTTTCAACTTTAAAATTGTTCATCTTCCTGTACTATTATTATTATTATTTGCTTCTAAAAGAGGTGATGTATCTTTCTTAAATTTGATTCACATGCATCATTATTCTAAGCTTAAAGTACTTAAAGATCTGGATTTTACAATAACCTTTATCATATCTTTTTCATTGTTTGAGCTAAACATCACTTGAATTTGGAAACATTTTTTGTCCTCATCTTTCTAAATTAATAGAGAAAGGAGAATCAAATAAAATAAGACCCTGCCAACCACTTCATCCCAACACAAACACAGGGAATAGGCAATCAAGCTGCTCCTTTTTGTTAACATAATTATTGGATTCTTTCCACCTACTCTTCATGCAAAAATAGAAAGCAGATAAGAATATTTTTGAAAATCTGGGTCTCTATGTTATGAGATTTCCCAGAGTAGGTAGGGAGGATATTTTTTTAAATAACTTTTTTATTTTTCAATTGCAGTTGGGGTACAATATTATATTAGTTTCAGGTGTATAACATGGTGATTAAACATTTATACATCTTACAAAGTGATCATCCTGATAAATCTAGTACCCATCTGACACCATACATAGTTATTACAATATTATTAACTATATTTCTTATCTATACTTTATATCCCCATGACTATTTTGTAACTACCAATTACATACTTCTTAATCCCTTTCCTTTTTCACCCATCCCCACAAACTCCCTCCCATCTGGCAACCATCAAAATGTTCTCTGTATCTATGAGTTCATTTTGTTTGTTTATTTTGTCCTTTAGATGCCACATGTAAATGAAATCATATGTATTTGTCTTTTTTTTCTGACTTACTTCACTTTACACTAGCACAATACCCTCTAGGTTAATCTATGTTGTTGCAGATGGCAAGATTTTGTTCTTTCTTATGGCTGAGAAATATTCTATTGTATATATGTACTACCTCTTCTTTATCTGTTCCTCTATTGATAGACATCCAGGTTGGGGTTGCTCAGCAAGAGGTATGGGGCATGTCGAATCCAGATGCTGCTTGTTTCAGCTTTGTGAACCTTTGAGAGATTTTAGGAAAGCCTGCAGCATGAACCAAAACAGGCCATTTATATGGAAAGGCCACTGGAGGCAGCTTGGGTAGGCCCACAAATTTGGAGGGGCAGGATCTCAGGGAATCATCTGGACAGGGCACCCTGTGTTAGCCAGGTTGATGGAGACTCAGATATGGTGGATTCCTGTACCTGCACACAGGGAAAAGGAAGGGCTCAACAAAGAAACAATGGATTCTACCTGTGCTTCTGTCTGGGAGAAAGCTGCCTCTCCAGCCCTCACCCTGGAGCCAGTCAATTCAGTTCTTCCCCATATGTCCCTGGCACCTTTCAGGCTGCTACCCCAGTGCTGGTATGACTGAGTGAGTCAATGAATAAGTCCATGTAATTCCCACAGACCTCTGTCTTACTCAGACAAAAAATTGTCTAGTTTTCATAACCAGAGGTTTTGGAGATTTCTCTTCATGGCACTGGAACCCTGGGCTGGGGGCCCATAGGGCTAGGACTCTTCATTCCTCTGGTGGGGCCTGTGTAGCAGATATATCCCTCCCGATTCTCAGCTGCCACACATAGCTGTAGAACCAACCTTCTTAGTAGTCTCAAGGTGGCCTCTTATGTATGTCCACAGTTGTAGAACTTCTTTTCAGCCAGACCACAGGTGACTCCCAATGATGGTTGGCTTATAGTTTAATTGTGGTAGTGATAGGAGGCAAGTATAGAGTTTACCTATTTGCCATCTTGACCAGAAGTCCAGGGAGGAAGTATTTAGTATGTTGAGATAAATAACCTTTAAAATAAAGTTCATGAGCAATTCGATCATTTTAATGAAGAAAATAGATTAATCTGGTTCTCACAATAGTTTTCTCAAGATTTAGTAAAATACCAACTAGTAATAGAAAATAATCTACAATCACTTTTTATGTTTCTTTAGTTGCCTTCTATACTCAGTACCTCAAATCATGTTGTAAGTCTTATTTGGCACATATTTATCACTCCAGTTTTACTAATAGATAAAACTTAAGGTGTTCCCCAAAATAGCTCTTTTTAAACTAAATTAGTAATGTAAACTTAATAATGTAACTATAATGCAAATGAAATCTGGGATTTACATTTACATGTAGGATGATCATTCTAGTGCTTAATTTTTCTTTGTACAAAATAATCATAATAAAGACCAACTTTGAGGGCAGTAGTATTGTTCTGTTCTTTTTGTCGTTTTTTATTAGAGCATAATAACCAATATGTGGCTACAAATAACTTCAAAAAACATGAAATGCTAAGTAAATGTCTACCTAAAATATAATAACCATATGGTCTCTCGTGCTTAATTTCACTATGTCTGGTAACTTGCAGATAGACAAGCACAGAGAGAATTGTTTATTATTTTTTGTTGATTCAGTTCCTTTAAGTTGTTTTTTTGACAGTCAGAGATAGTGAATCATCTGGATTTCCAAGGACTTGGAAGGACTTTGGAGGAAGTCACTAAATCAACATAATCCCAGTACCACTAGAGTTCTATTTCTTATTACTCTTCTGAGTGATTTTTTTCCTTTCAAATTTATTTCTAAATGCATAACTAATAAGCATTGATGCCTCTGAAAAGCAGTGTGGTGTAGTGGAGAAAAACTTGGGCCTTGGTGTCATGTAGACGTAGGTGTGAATCACAGCACTGAGTGGCTCTGATCTTCAGTTTACTCTTCTATGAAAAGAAGATAATGATATAGTATACCTTGGGTAATCTCAAGGTGTACTTCCTGAGACTTTTTCAGATCTCTAAATTTGTAAAAACTATAATAGCATATAATTTTTTCAATTTCATCCCCTATAAAATGGAGATAATGACCCATACTTCCTGGATTGCTGTATTAAATTTGACTATATATTAAATATGAACAACAAAGCTTGGTTTGTGTGGACACTGAGCTGGGTCAGCTAAGGTCGCTCAGAGAGCTAAGTAATTAATTTTGGCTTTGGTGTCAGTCACAAATCTTGATCTAAATAGAAAAATACTATGTGTGTTTTAGGTGTACTCTTTATTTCTAGGAAAACAGAGAGTTCAGTCTGCTACTTGAACTGGGATCCCAAAAACCAGGACATGAACGTGGACAGAATTGCCTCTCAGCTATGGGCTGTAGGGTCCTGAAGTCCAAAATTCAAGATAACAATCTATGGAAGCCAAAAAAATCTGATTTTATGAGGTAGACAAAAAACAAGAGCCTGATATAAAACAAAGGTTGTGCAAGATGGTCAGGAAGAATAGTAGTAAGCTAGTTTCAGAGAAAGAAAAGGTATAAAAGTGCTTCTTGTGGAACACCTATGTAAGAACTCTTGGGTAAAGTGTGTACTGTAAATACCCCCAAGCTTTTTCTAAAAGCAAGGGTCCCCCATTTCAATTACTCAGGAATTATGAGGATCCACTGAACCAAAGCACAAATAGTTGCTTATTGTATGAGTGGTGCACAATGAATATCTCCAATCATTTTGAGTTCCCTTCCTCATTTGCATTAATTCTTGATAGTATTTATGTGTTAAAATAATATAATTTGCTCTTTACTGGCACATAATAAGTGTTCAGTAAATATTTGTTGAATTTAGTGAATAATTTAGAAGAACTCAACAAGTAATATATCATATACATGGTATGCTATAGACAAACATTTAAGTGCCTACTTTGTGCCATGCCTTCTGGTGGCCTGTAGAGAACTTTTTTAATGGCTCTGATTCCCAAGAAGTTGATTTAGTTAAATAAATAAAGGATAAATACATAAATGAAAAAAGTTTAATTAGGCAATATAAGAAATGTTGCAACCACTAGCTGTCTGATTTTACAGTAGCTGGAAGAAACTGTGAACAAAGGCAAGGAGGAAAAAGAAGGGAAGGAAATATTGGTAGAACTTTTTGGTAAGTGGCAAAAATTTCTTTAGAATGGCAGGTAAGACCAGAAAAGTTGTTTATATTTTATAGGCTCGGGATTATCACATTTCTAATTATACCAAGGCTTTTCTTCTTTTTTGTTGAAATTTTAACAGTATTGTCAGAACAGTGGATTGTCTACAAATAGATTTATTCCCCGCTCAATTTATACTGTGATAAATTTTTGTGTTTAACTTCTCTGTGATATTGTCTGTTTACTGATCCCTTTTATTGACATATCACCCACATTTTCAGTTAAAGCTTCTTGTCTAGGCTAGAAGACGAAGTGAGAGAATCTCTAAGACACTAACAGGAAACCTTGTTTAGACTAGGTTTTAACTAATCCATTCTAAGTTTTTAAAGAAAAGCAATTAATTGTGTAATAAACAAAATGAATGAAAAAGCAAAACAAAAAATGTTTTACAGGTCTTCCTACATTAAAGTATGTTGCCTTTATTTCACAGGAAGTTTGCTAAAGCAAGAAAACACCAAATGGAGAGATCCATATGCAAATTAAAATGTGTATTTGGTTAGGAATATAAAATACAAATTCTTTTTGAATTTTTCTTGGTTTATATTCTTCAAGCTCATCCTCTCTACTCTTCCTTCCTTGACAGGAAGTTGCCCCCATTCACCATTTACTAATTTCATGATTGTTTTCATGTAATAAGATGATAACTTTTTAAAAATGTGTATGAGCCCTCGCTATTTCAGTCAACCAATTTTATTGAGTCTTCTTAGTGGAAAATAGCCCTAAATTGTCATATACTATTTTTCTGTTCTCTTCTTGCTTCTGTTAAATAAACACCAAGACTCTAAAATCAAATTAATAGCTTTAATAACCCTTTGCCCATCAATACATATGAAAATAATAGTGAATTTCCTTCTTTGGGTGATTTTTGTTTTTTAAACTAACCTGTATTATTCTTCGTGAGAAGGCAGTGGGGACTAATGAAAAGAAAACATGTTTTAAATGAATAGGCCTAGGTTTCAACTTACCCAGCCGTGCAGTTCACTGGTTGAGTAACTGAGATAGCCAAACTTTGTTAAGCTTTAGTTTCCTCCTTGTAATACGCAGAGAACAATACCTTACAGAGTTGCTATGATCAATAAATAAGAGATGACTGAGGCTGCCCCCCGGCCTAGAGTATGTTTGGAAAAAATGTTAATTCCTATTTACCTTTTTTCACATTATTTGTTTTACTGTGATTATTTGGATCATGCTTAAGAACACTGAACTTTATTTTCAGCTTTCTGAGATGTCAGTGCTGCACAAAAATAGAATCTGAGTGGAATCACCCAGAGCCTGGCATACTGGCATTTAAGATATTTAGTGCTAAGGTTATGAAGAAAGAATATTCCAATCGTTATTTTTCTACCCCATCTTAAAAAAAAATTTATTGACCTGTTGATGTGCTGAAAAATAACACCGACGCATATAAATTTACTTTCAAAAGAACAGAGCTCTTAAATTGTCTTTGCATAATGACTATCATAAGTAGAAACAAAAAAAGTAGATCTATCAAAGCATCCAGGCTTCCTTATAATGTCCTACCTTTAAGTATTTATGCCTACTGCTTTGGTCTGCGTATCAATTCATGTTCTCAGCTAAAATTTGCAGATCTGAAAGCATTTGAGTTTTTTCCTTCTTTAGTATCTCTTTTTTTGTTTATTCAGCCATACAAAGGAATTTCAAAGTTTGTTTCAGTCAGAAAAATTATAAACTTCAAATTCTACATTGTGTTCCTTTAAAATACGAAAAGAGAAAGTATGTTTTATGTTCATTTTTACCCTTCCTTTTTTTTTTTTTTTACAAATACTTTAGAAATGTGAACATTTAAATATTTGCAGTGGTTATAAGCATAAATTTAAAGTTAGCCTTAGATTTAATCCTGGCTCATTGTGTGACCTTAGGCAAAGTTTTAACCTCTTTCTAAGCCCCTGGGTCTCAACTGTAAAAGGAGAATTATAGCATTATTTACTTCACATATTGTTGAAGGGCTACATAAAATAAAGCACAATGTCCATAAAGATTTTAGCATAGTGCCTAGCACACAGCTAAGGAATTTTACCTTATTTTTATTGAGATGATATATTTATGAGTGTATTAATATAATCATTTATTAATGTGGTAAGAAGTGGGAATCATCTGTACACCTTCAGGAGTGTATACGTAATACTAATTGTTTCAAATTTTTTCAGTAACAATGATAATTGCAGGATGCTCTTTTAAAAAATTCTGGGAATATATTTTCTTCTTGGAAATAATACTTTCTATAAAATGTAAACTTTAATGTGTGCTACATATCCAAAATACAAGGAAAGGAAACCTTATTGTGTTTTCACAGAAATAACATAGTAAAGCTTTCATCTTATTACCCTAAAATTAGGAGAGCAAACATTTGCATTATAATAATTGTTTTCCCATATTTACTTTAATAAATATATTTACTATCTTTTCAGTTTTTTATCCAGTAAAGATATTTACATATGTCATATGCATCTTGTGTATGGATATTGTGTGCATTCCTTATGCTTTATTTTTTAAAATTTCATCATTGTTATTCTTTTCATCTAGTCTAAAGAGAGATCAAGAAAGTCTATTTACTTAGTCATCTCAGTCATTATCCACCCCCACCATCCCTCCAGGCTAAAAACATCGTGCAGACTGAGTTATTAAAGTTGATCTGAAAGAGTAATCTGTTCTAAATGGCTGCCCCTGGATCTGCCACGGAACCCTGTAAATACCCTTCATTGCTCTGGTGGGGCAGTATCGCATTTCCTTCATGCTACTTTTGTGGCTGACACAAGTTAGGCAGTGAGATTTGGGGTTTGGATGATCCCGGTTGATTGATAAAGGAATGGTACTTCTTCTCAGACATGTAACCACAAATTTATTTTTTAGTATATATTTGAAAATAAATATTCTGTTTATAGTTTTTAAATGTTTTTGTTTTTTTAACTAAATCGATTTTGAACTCATCTTTTAAAATATATTTTTAGCTTTAGTTTTCGGCAAGCGTTTCAATACCATTTAGATGAAAGAATTCTATTTCTATAGAATTTAAATGTGTTTCTCAATTACATTTTATCATTGGATTTGTATAAGACCCTCTATGATCCACCACACATATATTGTTTTGGATGGTAATGAACTTGTCTCTGGTGTATTAGAAAACATATACATGCCTCTGCTCTTTTTTTATATATTATTAAACTTATTGGGGTGACATTGGTTAATAAAATTGTATACGTTTCAAGTGTACAAGTCAATAATATGTCATACATATATTGCATTGTGAGTTTACCACCCAAAGTTACTTAAAAATAAGACACGGAGGGTTTTTTTCTTTTTCATCTGATCCTGGAGAGGGGTACCTCAATATAAATCTAGAAACTTCAAGCAAAACATATTGAATCTTTGGTATATGTGAGTGATTTCTTTTAAAGAATTGGAATCTATAGCAATATGGAAAATAGCAAATACAAAAATTTTATATAAATCCACTAGCACAGAAATTCTCACATGCTTATTCTCCAAGTGAAGACTTCCTCTCTCATAAATCTTCCAGATTCTTTGACATTCTTGTGGATCATCCCAATGTGAGTAAATTGTTTCTGTAGCTGAGTGACTGAATTTAAAACAAAATAAAATAAAACAAAACAAAAAAAACAGCTGAAGGCAAGCACAGGATCATGTTCAAACCCCAATAAACATATGTGTTGGGTCATTCGACTTTATGGAAGAGGCCTAAGATATATAATTTTGTATTTGTCACTTATGAAATTTTTTAACTATGCTGGATTTTTTTAAAGCTTTAAAAATTATTCTTCATACCAATGAACCCTGGTAAAATTTGAACTAGTAGGTTTATGATAATTAATGCTTATATAATTAGTACCGATGATACACAGGGTAGGGGCAGAAACTAATTTTAAAAATCTAAAACCTAGAATATAAGTCCGATGCATTATAAGTAATGTTTTGCTGAATATTATTTATTTAAAATATTCATATCCAGCCTTTTTTCAGAGATCAAAAATTTTTGTATAGTATCTGTATATGAAATGTTATGATAAATATGAGAAGAGAAAGATTACTACTATTCAGAAATTCTTTGGCTCATTTCTATAACTCTTTTATGCATTTTAAACCTATTTTAAATTTTTCTATTGATTCCTAATTCCACTGCCCAACCAACTCTATTTTATCTTTCAGTAGGGATCTCCTCCCACCTTGATATTATTCTATACCTGGGCAAAAAGTGAAATACCAGGCCTATCATGGCACAGTTTATAGGGAAGTAGAGATGTGTTCATGTACAATGTGTGCAAGCATTTTCCTTTGGAAAATCAAACTGTAGCACATCTATTAGCTACCTGAAATCAAGGTTCCACTTCCCATGTTCCTACCAAAGACCTAGCAGCACTTATATTGATTATACCCCAAGTTGTGAGCAGGATAGTGGGGAAAGATTTTCTCTTTAAATATAAAGAAATTGTTGAAACATGTACATAAACTAAAAATGCAGAAACATAATTAAATACTCTATGTTAACATCAGCGCAAGATTAGATAAGTAAGCAAGTGAACTTGTACATTGAGGATCTGAATTACTGTGGTAATGAAAATAACCTATCCATATAATTCAGTCCTCTGTAATAGTTCTTTTGACTTGGTTAATTTAAAAGTTTTTCTCAATTTTTTTTTCCTTTTTCCCATATAAGTAGAAAACTCCATAACAAAAGGTGTAATGAAAACTCTGATGTGATCACAATAAACAAAGAAACTTTATATCTTTCAATATCCTATAGGGAGTCTCAAGATGATTGAAAAGAGTAAAAAAAAAAAATCTTAGTAAACTCCATAAGGTCAGGAATTTTGGTATATTTTGTGCACTGCTTTATACCTAGTACCTGGTACATGGTAGAATTATGTAAATATTTGTCGAATGAATGAATGGAAAGGATCCTACGAGCAGTTGTGTCATTTAATTTAAAAAACTAGATTTAAACCAATGTATTTTATGCTATTCAAATCAAAGAATGATCCTTTTAAAAAAATCCAACCTTCTACCAAGATTGATGATGTTACAGCAATCTTAATCTGTACTAAGCCTTGGGTTAACTTTTTCTTTCCAAATTCACATTCTGAAAATGTATAAAAATATCCAAGAACCTATACTTTAACAAAGTCAATTTTTAAACAGATATTGGTTTTGTTAAGGATTCTTTTTTATTGATTGATAGTGCTTATGAAAGAAGACACCTGGCAGAGAATAATATACAAAAAAGTTATTCCCAGTACTAACACATGAATAGGAATTGTACTGTATTTTGTTATATAGTAATTTTGACTTTTAAATAGTATCTGATTAGTTTTTTCTGAAGACTTTTGTTCAAACTAACTTGTTGCTGGGTTTATTTTCAGGTTGATGGTTTTTTCCTGTCCATCTTTTCTGTGATCTCTGATTAACAATTTTTAACATTAGTTATCTTTTCTGCTTTTGCTTAGACTTTGAACAGTTTAAAAACTCTCAGCTTTATATTGGCTTATTTGTTTTCATGGCCAAATTTTCTAAAATATATCAGTGATTAAAGGAGAATAAATTTCCCATTAATTAAAGTTTTTAAAATTTAAGAAGTTTGCTATATTTCAAAAATAATGGCGTTTTCTTTGACAGATGGAATGTGGTTTGATGAATTTAGTATCAATTTAAAATATAAATCAATAAACAACTTGGGTCTCTAACTAAAAGGAAAATTCTATAGGTAGAAAAATTGGTTGACCCCCACCACCCATAGGTGCTGTATTGCTATGGAATCCCTTTGCTTAATTTTCTCCTGTCCAATCAGGTGGAATGTTTGACAGGCACATGGTTTATACAGCTCAAAATAACTTGAGACCTGTGAGCTGACAAATGCTCTGGCTCCGGTGGTGACAGGTTGTCCAGCTTCTTACAGCCATCTTCACTGAAACTAAGGTTAACTCCTCACTCTCTATGGACGGCTACTTTCTATTTCCAAGGGCGTGAAGAATTTTCTTTTTCTCCTGAGCTTTCATCTAAAAGTTCTCCTTGGATAATTATCATCACAGTGGAGTGCCTGGGTTGGACATACTCATCTGGGTCAACTTAAAAAAGAAAGGTAATGTTCAGATTTAAGTTCTCAAGTGTGTTTTGATAACAGGGCACTGACAATGGGAAAAGGGATATTTCAGAGACTTAATTACTGTTGTATAGGGGGAAACCTAGGATAACTTTCTAATTATGTATAATGAAAAAAAATATGTGAAAAATAATATATTCTACATGTAAAGATTTTGGAGGGGGTTGATGAAATTTACAGAGATTACAACTTACTTGGGTCCTAAGGAAAATACCTCAACAAAGGAAGTCATGACATGCTGCATGTATCATTGGCTTTTTCCACACACGCATTTATTAAAATAATGGTGTTTGTGTAGAGATTATGTGTACAATGCCTATTTCCTTTTTAAAGGAAATCAAATCTAAAATAATATGACTCCACAGTGAAAGACTTTCATTTTAAATTTTTTTATCATGTAAGAGGATATGCTTGCTATATTTAGTATTGGGAGATCTGCTCCCTGGATTAATGTACACAACAGCTGCAGAAAGTTTTGCTCAAAGGACATTGCTCTTTCTTTCTCCTTTCTCTCTCTCTTTCTCTGTCCCTCTTTCTCTGTCCCTCTATTTCTCTCTCTCTCTCTCTCTCTCTCTCTCTCTCTCTCTCTCTCTCTCTCTCTCGTCTCTTTCCCCTTTTCAGCTGCATCATAAAGACACTTAACAGTCACTGGCAAACATTTGGCCTGGTACATTGCACTATCAGTAGTAATTAAATGCACATTTTAAATTATATTTTAAAACCATATAAGCAAAGAAAAAGAGAACAGGGGTTAATCTGTATTTCCATTCCCAAAAATTGAATATTGTGGTAATGATGCTGATAAATTTTGTTATCTTAGCAACGGATTTTTACACAATCTTGTCAAAGATGCTAGCATTCATTAGTTTGAAAGAAACAAAACAGCTATCCTACTGTCTCTAAAAATTATTATGATTCTAAACCTTTTCATAATTTTTTAGTCTCTCCTTAATAATAACTCTTAAGTTCACATAAAGTCCATAATTCTTTTCTAGGAAGTTGAGAATGTCTATACTTATAGCTATAGCAAACACATTTTAAAACATAAATTAACATATGCTGTCAGACACATGATTTAACAGGCAATATATTTAAAATCAAGACCATTACAAGAAATTTGAAATATATGGATACCACACTTACTTTGTCAAGAGACAAAATTATAAACATTACAGAATCTTATAATAATGGACTATGAAACAAACAACAGGACATTATCCAAGTTCTGGAAGTTTGACTCAAATCCTGCTTATATAATATGGCTAATGCTATTGGAACTCATAATATTATGTTAAAACCCCAGTGGTCCATATATCTATAATATGGAATACAGACTAAATTACATGTTTTCATTACAATATGCTTACAAAGGCATAGACTCAGAACTTTAATTCATGGACACAAGAAACAGAATGAGTTTTTATCAAAGCAGGGTTTTGGAATTCATAGAGATAATTTTTCAAATTTACTTTTGAAGAAATGGGATAGCAGGTAAGTCAGGTTTTATTATGAAAGGTCTTTAATGAAGTAAGATTAGTATAAGAAAAGGTGATAGTTTTTAAATTTAAATTTTTCAACAGTTAATTCCTACATGTAAAAGGAGCAATGAACTCAGCTTACTAACCCGAAAATATAAGATGAAAGATACTACTAACCCGCAAATAACGAGTTTCCTTCACTGACATTGAGATATGACAAAGGCATTACTTGTCTCATGGTGTTTTGTCTATAACAAAACAAAAAAAAGTGAAAAAGTTTTCTTAATTAATTTCCTCTCCTAAGAGAAAGAGAAGAATCAAGCACCAAGGAGATATTTTCTTAAATTTCTGAGGTGAGTCATAGTTGAAAAGGAGCTTTGAAAACTACTGGAGCATTGAGATTTGCCTAAAGGGAACAATGCAAGTAAAGACAGAATAGTCTGTTTAGAAATTTAAGAATGTATTTTCAGTAGATATCTTTTTGGTGGGCATGATGGTGGGTGCTATTATACCTGTGGTCACTAAAGAATACTTAGAGCTCATATATAACCAGAGTCATCTTTACAAGTTCTGTACAGGCTGCATGTTTAATAGATCTCCACTTGGTGTCACAATGTACTACACACTTTGAGAGGGGCCCACAGAGCCTTCCTACCAAGTGTTTGAACTAGAACTAGACCTTGAGATCCTGAGCCTATTTGGAACACTTGCTCCTCTCCCATTCTAGCAAATGTATTATGTCAATTTAATTAGGGAAGTTACCATCTTTTAAATCCTTAATCACACGTGCGCGCGCGTACACACACACACACACACACACAAAGACACAAATATTAAGGGACTGACTGAGAAGGATAAAAATATCAATCATTTTTTTTCTTATTTTTCTTATTTAAAATGAATCTTTGAATCATAGGGATTGACAAAATTTTCTCGTTTAAGATTTCCTACATAGCAGCTAAGTTTATCATGAATGGCAAAATTTTGAGAGTGATATATAACCTCCCATACCTATCGTTTTTGTGACCACCACCAAACACTTTTTTGGTCCTCGATTCCTGAAGTTTTTTTGCTTACCTTCCATTAGCCTTTCCATGGGCCGTGGAATTTACTTTTACTTGTTTCTTTGCTATCTCTCATATTAAAGACTAATTTTGGGGTTTGGCTTTAACATCTGTTGCACTAGTGCTTTCTTACATGTTCATTTTCTATATATGAAAACATGCAAAGTATGTTTCATAGTAGCCAATCTCCTTTCCTCTCACTCAAACTAAACCTTTACTTTCTTTCTTACCTTCCTTCCTTTACTAATTTGATTAAAACAATAACAAAAGAATAGTTTACTCACCTTTGGCATTATTTTCTCAAAATCTTCTCATTCTTTAAATTCCTACCTTTAGGGAATGTCCCTAATGAAATGGATTCTCACTAATTCTTCTATTTATCATCTCTGTTCTGTCTTTTTATTTCAATATTCTCTTCTAATGGAGACATTTGTTTATATTTGATTTTATCTGCTGTTTTACCTCATTCAAAATGAAAAAAGGAATTTAAAAAATGGAACATATTATTTCTATACTGTTATTGACATATCTCCATATATCTCAAGTTCTTACATAGATAATGCAGTACATACTAATTTGTTAAATTACTAATGCCACTCGCACTAAAAATAGACTAGAAATAAAACTAAGATGGGGAAGGTCACCGTCATAGTGAAGGGAAGGGTACTGAGACAATAAAGAAGGATTTACCTCAAAGTATATCCCATCCGCAGCCAAATTTTAAAAAGGTGATTCACACCCAACTCTCCCTATGTAATGGGATTTGTTTCTTGGCCCAGCAAGTTTCTCCAAAAGAACTGATTGAAATACTTCTCTTGTGTGACATCATGGGGTATATAGAAGGTAATACAAACAGGTCAATACCAGCATTAAAAAGAGGGAGCAAAGCCTAACTTTGTCAATTATTCTTCCCCCAAAAAATATCCTAGGTGTAATAATTACATAACAACAGAAAAGGATTACTTTAAATTTGAATAATGTTATACATTTTTAAAGTGCTTTTACAAACAAGCCTATGAAGTAAGCAGAGTAATTCTGTTCACCCTCAGTTTAGAGGTGAGTTACTTAAAGATGTCTATCTTTTCTTATTCCATCTCCCTAGAAAAATAATTATTAAGTATTGTTGTGTTGACCTAACTAGACTGATTTTCTTTTAAATATCTAAGGATACCACATAGCCATAAAACTTCAGTATTTGTGTGTGAATCCAAGTTACTTCATATTAGGTTTTGCCAATTCTCTGGCCAATACCCTAGTTTAAATATTCATATTATAACGAAAAGATGAGTTTACATCACATGATATTTCTAACAATAAGGTCTTCTTAGAGCCTACAAAAGAGCAGTTGACTTGTACGGTCATGTGCTGCTTAATGGGGATACGTTCTGAGACATGGGTTGTTAAGCAACTTCATCATGCAAACGTCATAGAGTGTACTCACCAAACCTGGATAGGACACACTTCTACTTGATTATGCTATACTTTATAAGACTGGCAGCACAGTAGTTTTGTTAACACCAGTATCACCAGAAACACATGAGTAATTGTAGTGTGAGCGCATTTCTTTTCATAACGCAAGTGCTAACTTAAGCTTTGATTGCCCAGGCATCTACTTCAACTAAGGCTGTCTGGAACAAAGGCATTGCCAACCTCAAGACTAGATAAAGAGCCTTTGTTTTAGAGATCTCGGTTGATTTCAGTGACTGACCATTGGGCTACTTATTTTTTCTTCTTCCTGTGCTTTAAATTATAGCTCTTATATTTTAATTTCACCAATAAAGAGTGAGCCTGCAAAGCCTTAGGCCTCGACCCTTGACCCCAGTAAAAAGCCAAACCTCAGGCCCCCACTTGCTCTTTTTCTACCTGGGGACCACACTGTGTGCCCCCAGCATACTTTGCTCCAGGGCCTGTAAGTAATAAACGTTTTTTTTCTTCAAAATTTCCTAATGGTTAGCTAAGGGCATCATGTATCATAACATGGACCACAAGGGTCGGTCCAGTTGTCACATAAATTTAGAAAGGGGATGAGTGTTGGGAAGCTCAGGGGCCCAGGCAAGTCCCCAGGCATTTATAGCCTATAGCATTGCTTTTGATAGGCTGAGAAGGCACAAAAAGGTAATGCTTTGCACCAGGACTTTATGACACCATGACAGCAATGCCATCACTAGGCGATAGGAATGTTTCAGTTCCATTGTAATCTTGTGGGACCATCATCAGATATGCAGTCCATCATTGACCAAAATATTATTATGTGGCATATAACTGTATGCCCAATGGTATCAGAACTAAGTTTTTTATAAAACAGACTCTTACATTTTTTTAGCAAGTTTTTAAGGAAGATCCTCCTTTCGGGAAAAATTCTAAGGGAAAAAAGAGAGAAATTTAGCAAAATAAAGGGCATCCAATAAGCTTTCTATGTGGCAAAATTAGTTTACATGATTTACTATAGTCTATCTTGATTATTTTTGCCACATTAATTATTGCATTTCCAACCTAGGACAATTTCACCAAAACTGTGATCTGTTTTTAAGGGCAATTACTCATTCTTGAATATTTTGAAAGTGGCATAAAATCTAGGTTTCAATTTTTTAAGAAGCAGAAAGAGGGAACAAAGTCCAATGTCGCTCTGAACACTTCAGATGAAATTTCTAAGAGAACTCATTTCTTTTCCTGAAAACTGCTCCTGGCTCATCTCAATGAATCATTCCACCACTCATCTAGTTGCTCAAGCCATAAATTTTGGAGTCACTCTTGACTCTGCTTTTTCTTTCCTATCTCATTTTCAATCAATCAGCAAATCATACTGGCTTTACTTTCAAAAGATACCTCAAATCTGACCACTTCTCACCATTTCCCACTGATAGCCACTCATTAATTCAAGCCACCATTTGGTCTCTTGCATAGCATTTTTCAATAGTCTCCTAAGTGATCTTTTTGTTTCCACATTTGCCCACTTTAACTTGATTCTTTGCATAGCAACCATGATTAAACTTTTTCAAAACCATGTCATCTATTTCTAAAACTTTAAAATGGTTTCCCATTCACACGTTTAATAAAACTTAAAGCCTTTCCCATGGTCTGCAGGGTCTTACATGACCTAGCCTTATACCCTTGTGATTTTTCCTTCTACTTTTTTTCACTCACCTCATGGCATACTGGGCTTGACTCAAACACAGCAAACATTCACTTCCCTTGGCTTTGACACTTACTACTTCTTGGTCAGAAACATTCTTCCTCCTAGGTGGTCACATGACTAACTTCTCCACTGCATCTGAACCTTTGCCTGACTTTCCAAGATAAAATAGCACACATTCTTTCCTCCCCCATCATTCTTTAGTCCCTTGCCCTACTTTATTTTTCTTCTTAACATTTATGTCTTTCCCACTAGAATGTCAGCTTCACAAAGACAGGGACTTTTGTCTCTTGTTCACTGCTGAATCCACAGAGCCAAAACAGCATGTAGTAGATGCTCAATATATATTTATTGGATGAATAAATAAAAGCTAGGGTGTTTATAATAGCACTTGGGCTTTTTTAAAACACAAATTTTATAACAGATAGTTTTAAATTAATGCTTAAAGTAGATATATCTTCACATTTCCTATTCTAGGTAATATTTACCAGTTTAACAATTTATATATGCATTTGCATCTGAGAACCCTCTGAGATGGAATTGTTATTATTCCATTTGATAGATGAGGATAATTGAGCTTCAGATGCACTAAATGACTTATTCAAAGGTTTGCAGAGGTATTTAGTATTGGAGCTGGGATACAAACCCAGGTTTCTGATTATAATCAGATGTCCTTTGACACTTGTGGTATGAAAACAAAGCATAATTTCAGTCATTTTATCCACTATAAATAAATTTTCATTTGAAAATCACCTTGAAGTTATTTATATATTTGTATATAAAATATGTTTATATTTTTTCAGTCTGTAAGTTTTCTTTGTAAATACAATTGCTAAATATCTTACTTTACCCTGCAATTAAAAAATGATAAACAGCAATCAATTTAGCACAAAATTCTAATGAACAAAAGAATTCAGCAGATATCTATTAATCACTTTCTATGTGCTGTGTGTATACAGAGATGATGGTGCATAAAAAAAAGTGAGGTTGATAGAAAGGTAAACAGGTAAGTTTATTATATTGTAGTAAGAATAAGCGCCGTGTTTGGGTAAAGACAGTGAGCTTTGGGAACGCATTAGAGAGGTACCTAACCCAGAGAAAAGAAGAAATCCCAGGGCGATGTCTCACCTAAGAACTGAAGACCATGTGGGACTTAGCCCAGTAAGGTAGCAAAGGGAGGTGGAGACAGGGAGCAGCCCAAGCAAAGAGAAAATGTACAAAGATCTGAGGCAGCAGTTTGTATTTCATGTATTTCATGTATTTCAATAATAGATAATACTGAATTAACTACAAACTGAGAGTTCAGTTTCTCTTCAAAGTTCGTCTTTGGATCAAGTCACTACACTAGTGTTATTTCTATTTCTTATCATGGTATGTGGCTATAGTTGTTGAATAATAATAATAATAATAGTAACAACCATTTATTGAATGTTTACCAAATGCCAAACCATTTAATCATCACTTCAACCTATGAGATGGCTACTGTTATTATACCTGCTTTACAGAAGAGTAAACTGAGGCTTATAGAAGTTAAGTGACTTTCTTCAGTTTATATAGCTATGAAGTGTCAGAACTGGGATATAAACTAAATCTAACTCCAAAGTGTTAAGTAATAAATACTATATTAAAATATTAAAGGCATCATTTACTTTGCATACCTAACAGTTTTTTTATCATAGTAATTTCTCATGACCATAAGCATCAGAACAAGCATGCATTTACACACCAATTGGCTTCAGTCCTTTAAAAAATTTTTAAAAATGTTGCAGAGAGTAGTGATTACTTATATGAGTATTTTCTATCCTATTTCCACCATAAATATAAACTTTTTTAAAGTTCTTCAACGTTAACATCACCGTTATCTAAGTATTGACTTTTACTAATATCATTTGAGGTCCCATTATAGTGGCTGGCCTTGTTTTACGAGCTTTGCTTTCAGGATGTTATTAACCCTTACTCCCTTGAGAAATAGATATTGTCCATGTTTTAAAGATGAGGAATCCTAAACTCAAAGAAGTGAAGTAATTTTCTCAAAGTCACACAAATGCTAAGAGATAAAGCCAGAATTTGAAAACAGATCTAATTCCAAGACCAATGTTCATTGCATGTTGCTTCAAGATAAAAGCCATACTAAAATAAAAAGTTAAAGACAAAGTTACATTAAAACACTATATATAGTAATTTCTAACTAATAGAGAGGCCATCTTGACTTATAAAGCACCTAATTTTCTCCCTCACATTTAAATATACCAGAAACTCAGACTAGGCTAGTGAAATAGTTAATGCACAAATGAGAAGGATTTTCAATCAGAATATTAATTAAACCTTCAAATAGCATTTTGTGCCTGATTTCATATATCTTTAACTGCTCTTCTGCATAGTTAATGCACAAATAAGACAAATTTTCTTTTGGGATATCAATTACACTTGCATATACTATTTTGTATATCATTCACTGTTCTACAAAATTTTAAATAGCTATATAATTCTATTTAATGAGTATGCCATAATTTAATTAACCAGTTTCTTATTGAACAAAACTTCAATTTTTTAATATTATAATCTGTAAAGTGATAAATATCTTTGTAGATAAATCTTTGCATTCATCCAACACTTTAGCTTTTTTAATTAATTTTTTTTTAAGGTGCAATAGACTTCACCTAAACAAGTGACTTTAGTAGTGGCAATCTCAGGCTATGGTAAGCATGTGGAAAAATATTTTGCTGTAGGTGATCCTTTTAGCTATCTCTAATTGGCCTCTCAAGTTTGCTGCCTACTTTTCTAATTTAGAGGTTAGTTCTGAATAGCACTCTAAAAGTTTGAGAACTAGCACAGTTCCTAGGAAACCTTATTTGTGATATAAGTGAAGCTATCATATAAGGGAAAGGACAAACTGAAATTTAGTCATGGAATCATAAAGCCAGAAAATATTTAAGAGATTACTTTCCTCTCCATCTTCTCAGCAGATAGTAGCCAAGAATGATAGTCTTCATCTCCATTACCATCTCTGATTGATTGGTAATGGCAGAAGGAGTGGAGTGTTAAGAAAGTCAAGGTCAATGGGAAGAGTACTATAATCAGTTAGCTGCACTTTCAGTGAGAGAGAGGAGTAACAGCCTATCAGTCACAAGTTTACCACCCCTCTAGTAAGTGTGTGAATGAATAAATGAATATAATATTAATAATATAAAATTGGTTTGCATTACCAAAATCTCTACTCCAGGGGACTTTGAACTAAAGTTGTTGTATAATTTTATTAAGACTTTAAAATGTATTTATTTATTGAATTGGTCATGTATTCATATAATTAAAATTCAAAAGTCAGGAAAAGGTATGCAGTGAAAGTTTCCTGTCTTGCACCCTATTTCCCTATCTCCCATATTCCCTCTTCACCAATGTTAATTTAAAAGATAGTTTAAAACTTAGGCTCTAACTCATATCTTTGTAGGAATTACATTAATTATAACTTATTTGAAAAGGCTAAGTCATTATGATTTCAAGATTGAGCCTATAAATAACATTGAATTTAAACAACTTGACTCATCAAAAACAAAGAAACAAACAAAAAGCATTATTTATTTTCATGAGCTAGATGAAGTTCATATTTTCACTATCTAGATGAGGTTATGTTGTCAATATCTTTTAATTTCTATTACTTTATTACATTCAAAGGAAATGGGAGAGGAGGAAGAACAAATCTGTTTGTGTGTGAAAGCACTTTTTAACTAAAAGCCCTATACAGATATTATTAAAATTATGTTTAGAAATTGTATTCAATGTTACTATAGTTATAGCATAGCTTTCACAACTGAACTTGTATTTAAAGAATTTAATAAAGTGATAACACCCATGTTTTTATTTTCAATTTCAATAAAATTTCATTCAGTTCCTTTTCATTTTACAATTTGAGAACACTCTTTCTTTATAATAAATTTTGTAAATTGTCAAAATTAGGCAATTTTTTTATTTCAAGCTTTAAGTTCTTAAAAATCCATCATGCTATAATAAACATAGACTTGTTATTTTCTGGAAATGATCCAAACTTCTTGTTATTATTATTATTTTGTGACAGCATGCAAGACGACAGCATAGAAGCTTCTACTTCCATTTCTCAGCTTCTAAGAGAGAGCTATTTAGCAGAAACTAGACATCGGGGAAACAATGAAAGGAGTCGAGCAGAGCCTTCCTCCAACCCTTTCCATTTTGGTAGTTCTTCTGGCGCTGCTGAAGGAGGAGGAGGCCAAGATGAACTTCCAGATCTTTCAGCCTTTCTGAGCCAAGAAGAATTAGATGAAAGTGTCAACCTAGCAAGATTGGCCATCAATCATGATCCTTTGGAAAAAGCAGATGAAGCTCAAGCTAGAAAACGTCTTTCTTCTGATCAGATGAAACATTCACCTAAATCAAGTTTTGACCCTAACTTTTGCCAGGATAACTCCCGAAGTTCTACAAGCTCTAAAGAGAGCCCCCAGGAAGCCAAAAGGCCACAGTATAGTTCTGAAGCCCAGTCCAAAAAAGTATTTTTAAATAAGGCTGCCGATTTCATTGAAGAGCTGTCCTCCCTTTTCAAAGCCCATAGCTCCAAAAGGATTAGACCTCGTGCCTGCAAAAACCACAAGAGTAAACTGGAATCTCAAAACAAAGTTACGCAGGAAAACAGCTCCAGTTTCTCAGCTCTATCAGAAAGAAGAGAAAGATCTTCTATTCCCATCCCTATCCCTGCAGATACTAGGGATAATGAAGTGAATCATGCCCTTGAACAGCAGGAAGCTAAGCGGCGTGAAGCTGAAGAGGCTGCCAATGAGGCAGCTGGTGGAGATACCCCAGGGTCTTCACCTTCATCTTTGTACTATGAAGAACCTCTGGGACAACCTCCCCGGTTCACTCAAAAATTACGGAGCAGAGAAGTTCCAGAAGGAACCAGAGTACAGTTGGATTGCATAGTGGTAGGAATTCCGCCACCTCAAGTAAGGTAAAGATGTGCCATTAATAAAGTTTAGTGATTGCTTGCCATCTACCATAATTCTCCTAAGTTTATCTTTTAAGTAAGTGATTTCAAAAATTGAAAAAAAGGTTACAGTTTAAAACAGCCCTGGGTCTATGGTCATGCTGCCCTGAACAAGCTGGATCCCGTCTGATCTTGAAAGCTAAGCCTGGTTAGTACTTGGATAGGAGACCACCTAGGAAAACCAGGTGCTGTAGGCATAAAAAATTTAAAAAATAAAGGATTGTAAACTGACAAGGTCCTTGCAATCTGTGAGGTCAACTAAGGGTTGCCTCACTATAAACAAACAAACAAACAAACAAACAAACAAATACATAAATAAATACAGCACTGGGACAATGGACTAGAGGCTACCAGAGGGTAAGGGAGAGCAGGGAGAGGAGAAGGGAGAGGTAAATGCAGGGTCAGGGCAGGGGAAGAAAAATAATTTAAAGCATTTCCTCAATTAAAAAAATAAATTAAGACATGGTTCCATAGTGTAGCAGTTAGCACATCTGCTTTACACACAGAAGATCCTGGGCTCAGCCCGAGTAGATTCTGGGTTCATGCCGCAGTGGAGCCACAGCCCATGGTCTACGGCCATGCCACCCTGAACATGCTTGATGTCTGATCTTGGAAGCTAAGCAGGGTCAGGCCATTGTTAGTACTTGGATGGGAGACCACCTAGGAAGACCAGGTGCTGTAGGCATAAATAATAATAATAAATAAGCAAAATAAATAAATTTTAAAAATTTAAATCATTTCTTCAATTAAAAAAATAAATAAATAAAAATAAAACAGCACTGCCCAATAAAAATATATTAGCCGTATATGCAATCTAAAATTTTCTAGTAGTCATATTTTTAAAAAGTAAAAAAACTGAGTGAAATTAATTTTTAAAATATGTGTTATTTAACTAATATTTTTAAAACATTATCATTTCAACATGTAATTAATAGAAACAGTATTAATATGATATCTTACGATCTTTTTGTCGTACTGGGGCTTCAAAATCCAGTGTGAATTCTACACTTCCACCTCAATTTGGTTGCTAAATTTTCCTAGGAATTACTTAATCTGCATTTAGATTTCATAAAATTTATAGTTGAAAAAGCAGATTGTTGTAATAACTGAATTGAATATCAGTTTTTTTAAATTTAAATTAACTAGAATTAAAATAATTTAAAATTCAGTTCCTAAGTTGCACTAGCGACATTTCAAGTGCCCAATACGTATCAGACATCACAGGTCTACAGGCTGAAGCTTAAAAAAAAGATATTTATGGTCTCTACTCAATGAATACCTATATTTTTTTCAATTTTAAAGAAAGCCAAATAATAGAATAAAAGCTGATAAAGATTTAATAAAGTCATGGCTAAGGTCAACTTAGAGATTCATTTTACAGGTATTTTATTTACTATAAACTTTTGATATCAGCTTAATGAATACTATTCTCTCTAACACCCACGTCTTTCTCTAATATGACGGATGAGTGTAGAGAATATTCATTTTTTATGTGCCTACCAAATAGCTTTTCTATGAAGCAAATGAAGCTTAAGCCTCAGGGCTCCTCATTTCATAAGCTATATCTAATTTTATGTTCTAATTTTATTTTTTTGTGTGGTCCTTCAACATTTAAGAGCTTTAGAACCCACAAAATGTGGATCCAGGTATAGCCGCAGGTGACATTGTTACTTCTAATACTATAATGTAATAAATATGTGAAGAATGTACTTTGAGTATATTACTTTTGTAGAGCACTGCTGGTATTTAGAGTCTTGTAAGAGTTACTTTACCTCCCCAATCACCTAATTACTACTAGAATATGACTTCATTACTATTTAACATTTATTCTATATTCTAGGTAGAGAAGCAAGGCCTCATCTTTTTCTTACAGAATATTGATACTTAGGATAGTAATAATATTAGTATTAATATTTTCATTAATATATATATTGATTCAATAGATTCTAGTCCAAAGACATATTCATATATTGAATTTTGCTTTTCAAAGGCAATATAAGGCAATATTAAGTATTATTTCTACAACAGCTTATACTTACTATCTGATTACCTAAATGACCTCCTTGAGGACAGGAGTTCTGTTGTTTTTTTACTTTTGTATCTTGAACACCAAACACAGCTTCTGACCTATATAGTATTTATTGAGAAATGCTGAGTAAACTAATGCATAAAGAAACAGGAAAACAAGAAACTCAACTTAGATTTAAATCAGGATTTAAGACAGTTGACTTAGGATATGGCAAAGGGTATAACTGAATAACAGAGAGCAGTGTCTACTCTTCTACTCTAAGCATACCTGATGACACTCCCTGGGACTCTGGTCAGTAATACTGGCAAAATGTCATTACAGCACCATGATGGATATCACTCAGTGTGGCATTTGGTGAATCTAAGTAAGCTGGTGAGCACTCAAGTTATGGTACACACACAAAGCTGACTTAGATTAGTCTTATGCAACTCACGAATTTCCAGACATAGACTGGACTAACAAAATAAATTAGCAGGTCATTCAGCATTTATTCTCCCCATTTCTTGACCACAACAATCTCAGATATAAAAAAAAAAAAAAACAATTCAGCACTCCCATGAGAAAAATCAGCCAGGAAGAATAATAAGATCCTATTGCCCCCAAAACAAAGTAATATGGTGGTCACTCAAAAATTACTTAGTTAACCAATTATAAATTTACACATTTCAAAGTGAAAAAAAATGTACACAACTTCCATGAAGCAACATTAATTTTACCTGGGAAGAATTTCTTTACTGATTTGGTCCCAGGAAATTAGTAGGTATTCACTAAATATTTTCTGAAAGAATTAGTACTTAATTTCATGACTGCAATTATATTAAGAAAAAAATTTAGAATTTTCCACATAGACTACTAGCTGTCATTATTTTTCAAAGCATAGAATTTACATAACTCTAATAAAAAAGCAAATATTTACTTAGCTTTTACTATGTGCTCAGCACTGTGATCAATGTGGTGACAGAGGCAATATAAATATTTGCCCTGTCCTCAAGGAGCTTGCCATCCAATTAAAGAAATTATCCTAATTTTTATGATACCAACCATAATAATTATCTGGCTTCAGAGAATGGATGGAGGACTAGAAAGGTGAAAGAAGTCTTCAGAGACATAAGAGGTCTTATTTGAGCTTTGAAGAGTAAGAATGATAGAGGTAGAAATTTAATCACTCATTGATTCATTTATTCATTCAACAAATACCTGCTGAGTTACTAAAGTGACTCACCAGGAGTACAAACCAATTGTTAGTTATTGGAGGTCAAGGACCTTGTTTTAAACCAAGTCTAAAACTATTCTGGGAAGGTAGCTCACAATCTAATAGAACCATCAGACAAACATATAATTAAAACATTGCAATATTGTTTAATAAGGGCTATAATAGAAGTATGTATAGGGTGCAATGGCAACTCAAAGGAAGATGCAATTCCTTTGCCTGGAGTGCAGAATAAAATAAGAGTTAACACAAAAGATGCCTCTTTAGTTTGAGTAGACTGAGGATGCAAGAAGCAAGTGCAAAGGCATAGAGATTAGTGTTTTCAGGAAACTGCAAGCACTTGGCTATGTGAAGAACATGGGATAACAGGTGAGGGAAGATGAGGGAAATGATTAAAGAAGTAGGCAGAGGGATGGGTTGTTTTAGACCAGGTCAGCTCAACATATTCATATGAAGGTACAGATGCTGGAATTGTAATAACATTTTTTATGTGACAGGGAGGAGACTGACCTAACTGGAGAGAAATGTAGAGCCAGATGATTTTGAAGAGCTTGAAAGCCAAGCAGAAAAGACTTGGTTTCAAAACCACTGGAAACCATTTAAGGTTGTGTTTAAAGAAGTAACAATATGAAAGGGAGTATTTAAGTAGAATTAATCTGGAAGAATGAGTTAGGCTGGAAATGAATAGAGCTGCGAGTCACTTAGGAAGCTCTGGAAGTTATCCCAGGCATGAATGCTCTGACTGAACTGGGGTAGGGGCAGTGGGAAAGCAGAGAAAAGATGAGTGAGCAATATTTAGGAGAAAGAAAATCAAGCTGAACTTGGTGACTAACTAGCCAGGAAGGATGAGTAAAAAAATTACTCCACAAGCTTGAATCTGGGCACCTGAGAGAACGATGGGGTCACTGGCAAAGACTGAGAAAATGGAAGAGGTGGCTGATTTATGGAGGAGGTTGATGACTTGAGTGTGAGGGGATAAAGGGAACACATCCAACAGGCTGTCAGAAATGCAGGACTGAAGGTCAAATGAGAAGGCAGTAGAACTGGGGACGGTCCAAGGAATGACCTGGACGCTGAAAAATTTTGACACGATATCTCTGTAATTACAAAAGGACTAAAAATACAGGTAATACTTGGAATTAACTTCTAGTAGTGCTAGACTGGAGTAGTGTTTTTCCACCTTCTTTTAGCAGTAACGCCTCCGCCCATGTTTCTCCTCACAGTGAATCTGTTAAGTGTTACCAAATACATACTTCACACACACACACGCACACACTTTTCTTAAAGATAAAATTTTTTTAAAGATAAAGTTAGTGCTTTTAGGATAAAGGAGGGTTGGGTGGGGAGAGCCTGCAGCCCTACCTACCTTTTCACCATGGAAACTCCTAAGACATCTCCATAGAACTCAGGAGCAGATTTTAATCCAGAGAATTTCTTTAAAAACTCGTTAAAATAACTCATTAAAATAACAGTGAGACATTTTGGGTTGCCAAGTGGGGATACCACAATCAATACAAGAAGAATCCTTTTTGCTACTTTTTGCAAGAAAATATAACAAGTCTTCCTGGCAGCTGAGGTCTAAATTTCTATCTATTGCCCCTGTGTGTAATCAGTATTTTACCTATGTTCTTGTAACCCTAGTTGAAAAATCACTTTTGCGTATCTTTGTTGATTTCCAAATTAATTGGGTGGAAATTTTTTTGTTTTATAGGGGCGGGCTCCTATAACAGTAACATTTTTGAAAGCTTGTTGATCTTGAACGTAATTTCTTTGGAGGAGTTGTCTTAGAAAATGAAATGCGTGCATGTGTTACCCACAGATGAAAGCATATGCAAGAATTCACAGCAAATGGCCATGATCCCTTTTTGTATCCTGACTCCAAATTCTTTTCCTAAGAATGTACAGCTGGGTCACACTAAGTTTGTTTGCTTATGAAAACCTTCTGAAGTAGCACAAATTTACCTTTTATAAATGTTGATGCCTGCTTTGGCTGTTAAATTTTGCTATTGTTACTTCTAGACCTATGCCTTCAAGTATTGTGCTGAGGAAATAAATTAGTTATAAAAAATGCATATATGTTAAGTGATGTAGGGAAATTCTTTAAAATATTATAAGTAACTATATATGATTATAATGTAAAATTATGTAAATATTTTAAAATATTACATTATATAGGAGCTTTTTCTTCTTCTTTTTAGGGTCTTGATACATTCATTCATTGATTTATCCAGCAAATATAAAGTGCCAATTATGTACCATGTATTGTCATAGACATTAAGATTAAAGCAGCAAACAAGAAAAATTCCTTGCCTTCATGGAGCTTAAACTCTAGTAAAGAACACAGACAATAAATAAAATTTCCACAAATAATTCTATAATTATAATAAATATTATAAACAAGGTTGCTTAGAGGAAAAGGATCAAACCTTGTGAGATTAGGAAAGGTTTTCCTGAAAAGTGACATTTAAGCTGAGACATAAAAACGTCTAAGAATTAGCCCAGAAAAGTGGAGTGTGGGGAAATTGTTGCAGAGTGAGGCCCTTGAGGCAACAAGACAACTGTTGACTTAAAGGAATAGAAGAAAGTGGTATCACCAGAACTTAAAGAGTGAGGAGGAAGTGGTTTGAGATGAGTCCAAAGAGGAAGTCAGAGCCTAGATTTTGAGAGACTCCAAGAACAAGCTACTAAAAGTAGGTCTCTGGATTAGTAATGTCAGCATTACCTGGGACCTTGAAATGTAAATTCACGGGTTTCACCTTGGACCTACTGATTCAGGATCTCTAGCGGGGAAGCCTATACATCTATATTTTAACAACCTGTTGTTTGTTTGTGTGCAGAGCATTTCTGCAATTTTTCAGAGACCTCCTAATCTAAAGGGACACCTCTTTGCTCGGTTTCTTGAACCAGATATTGCAATCTCCTGTAAACATTTTAGCACCTGCTCCTCAGTCCTTACTCCAACAGAACGCCCCTCACAGATTCTTTCTGTTAGAGTCAACCTACAGTAGCAGGCAGTTCTTTGAGGTCGGATTTGTTTTGAAATGAAAAACCAGGCTAATTTATGTCCCTAAGCAATATTGGTATAAAAATTTTTACAGGTAAAATGAAAAAATCCTGGATTTACATAAAAATAATCCAAGGTGGGGAGAAGTAGAGAATATAAAAGAAACACATTTGCCATTTATTAATAATTTATTGAAGCTAAGTGATGTGTGCATGGGGTTCATTACACCAATCTCTCTACTTCGTGCATGTTTGAAAATTTCCATAATAAAAATTTTTTAATAAAAATGTTAGTAAGTTTTACATTTTAGAATTTTCATGTATGTGAAATCATAATGTATATATTCTTCTGCTACTTGAATTTTTTCCCCAAAAAAGTACATATCCATGTCGTTGCATACAGCTCTAATTCACTAGTTTTCATTACTATACAGTAGTTAACTATAAAGCTAGAGAACTGTATTATTGATGTACAGTTGGGTTGTTTCCAGTTTTTTTCCTAATATAAATAATGTTATTATAAACATTTTAATATATTCTCCTGGTGCATGAGTATAGACATGAAATTGCTAACAGAGTATGTACAACCTCAACTTTATAATAATAACAAATTATATTCCAAAGGAATTGTTTAAATTTACATTCCCACCAACATTATATAAGAGTTCTGGTTGTTCTACATTATTGGCAATATAAATATTATAAGATTTTTAAAATTTTGCCAGTCTGATGGGTATGAAGTGTTGTTATAATTTTAATTTTCATTTCTGTAGTTACTAACAAGTTGAGAATTTTAAAGAATATGTTTATTGGTCATTCAGTGTTCATTTTCTATGAAGGGTCTGTTTATATCTTTCACTCATTTTTCTGTCAGTTTTTCTTCTTTTCTTAATGATTTATAAGACTTTAAAAAATATAATTGTGGTTCTAATCATATAACATGTGTTGTGAAAAATATTCTCTTCCAATTTGATTTATCTTTTTATATTCTCTTTGGTATCTTTTGATAATTAACTATTCTTAATTTTAGTGTCAAATTAAGTAATATTTCTTTTATAAATTTGGTTTTTATAGTTCATGTTTAGCTTAAAAATTTTTCTTAATCTCAAAGCCATAAAGATATTTTTGTATATTGTCTTCTGAAGTTTTATAATTTTGCCTTTCACATTTAAGCTTTTCATCCATTTAAAGTTGATTTTCATGTGTGGTATAGCGCAGGGAACTCTTTTTATGTTGGATAACCAGATGTTCTAGTTTATTAAAAGTACATCTTTTCCCCGCTGATCTGTAATGCCAACTTCATCCTAAATCAAAATTCCACAAATGTGTGAATCTAGTTCTAAGCTCTCTGTTCTTTTCCTTGGCTTATTTATCATATTACAATAGATTTTCATAGTTCTTGATTTCCACTTTTTTTATTTCAAGGATTTGGAGCTCTTCTTGACATTTTGCCTACAATGTAAATTTTAGAATCATCTTGTCAAATTCCCAAAAACTTTTAAAAATCTTTTCAGATTTTCAGAATTGCATTGAACTGGTAAATTGATTTAGGGAGAATTTGACATCTTTAAAATATTGAGGCCTTATAGTCAGATGTATTTCTCTATCTATTTAGCTGTTCTTTAATGTCTTTCAAAAAAGATTTCTAATTTTTTCTTTAAATTTTATAAATATTTAATTAGATTTATTCATAGGCACTTCATTTTTATGCTATTATAAACAGCTTTTTGAAAAATTACATTCTATGTTGGTTACATATAGAAATGCAATTAACTTTGTATATTTTTTTTCTAACAAACAACTTTGATACATTCATGAGGATTTATCTATAAATTTTTTGGGGGGGGTTTCTTCCTTTCTAATCCTGTATATTATATTTCATTTTCTTGCCTTGTTGAGCTGGCTAAGCCCTCTGGTACATGTTGAATAGAAATGGTGATACTGGATACTATGGCCTTGTTTATGTTCTTAAAGAGAATGACTTCCATTAATTGCCATCATGTAGGATTTTGTTGTAAGTACTTTGTTTAGGAAGGTTAAGATTTTTTTAAAAATCATGAATGAACATTAAATTTTGTCAAACATATTTTCTGCATCTATGATTATTATATGATTTTTCTCCCTTTACTCTGTTAATGTGGTACAAATAATATTCATTTTATAATATTAAGCAAAACTTGAATTCTTGAGATAAACAAAGTCAACACCATGAAAGAGGCTCAAAATTAAATAAATGGAATAATTTATTCTGAAAGATTAAAGTATCAAACAGAAGAAAGGGAGAAATATATTTTAAAATATATAACACTGGAAAGATTCAAGTAGATTGCATCAACAACAAAACTAGAACATTTAGTATGTTCATTTGCTCATTCATTCATTCAACAATAATTTATTCAGCACTCACTATGCATCAGGAACTATTCCAAGCACTTGGGATTCATCAGTAAATAAAGCAAAATTTCCTGCCACATTTTGTTCTAGATGAGAAGGAAATAGACAATAAACAGTAAATTTAATAAAGAAGTAAATTATGTAATAATTTAGTTATAAGTACTATGAGAAAAAGAAAAAGTAAGAATTCTAGAAAGAAAGAATAAGTTTCTAATCAGCCCTACCCAAAGTATTCATTCCTTTAAATAATTATTTTAAGAATTATTCTCATGTTCACATTTATTCATCCTTTTGTTGCGTCTAAAATTGGCTATATGGTAAGGAGTAGTCCTGGTAATTTTATATTAGTCAACTGCTTAAGTTTTTCTTAAGTTATCAAGAAGCTACCTCCTGGAAGAACTAACTTTTAATATAATTTAAAACATAAACAAATCCATCCTACCTGTACCCCCACACTCTCATGAGTGGAATATAACCAATTAGGTATGAAAATTTATTTATTAATTGAGTAACAGTCAAACACCAAACAGTGTCATGAAATCCAATATCTTCGATTCTTTTAGAAAATGTCTACTATTATCTTATTGTCTGATATACTCCAGTTGCCCTTTATATACAGGCACTCTAATGCATGGAAAAAGCTGAAGATGTCAGTAATTAAATATACTACCTTTTAGTTCTTTCAGGCCTTACTCTTCACTTAAGAGATCAGGCATTGTTAGATGAAGATGGTTATAGACAATCAAGGAAAGATCTTTTCTAGACTCCAACCCTTCTTGAAAAATGAAAACAAAACAGACTTGAGGCTATTATAATCCTGATTTTAATTCATTCATTTAACATTTATGCAACAAACATTTTTTTGGAGCAGCCATGATGTGTCATATCTGGCTAGGAGCCAGATAAACAAGTGGTAAACAAAACAAATGATAATCTCTGCCCTGTGGTGTTTATTGTCCAGTGAGGGAAAGAGATAGTAAACAAATAAACCTACAAATAAATATATAGTTAGAAGTGATAAATAGGTTCTGTAAAGGAAATGAACATGGTATCAAGAGAGGGAACAATAAGAGGTGGGACAAGGACGCTGCAAGGACTGGAGCAGGGCTAAAGAAAGGCTCTGAGTAATCATTCTTTTAATGAACATTATTACTGGTGAGTCAGAATAACACATTCAAATTACATTTTGAAGTTGTTAATGTGCTAAAACAATGAGTCATAATATTTATCCAAGCCATATTCTAGATAAAAAGGTAACCTAACAGCAGAATAGTGACCCAAAAGTCCAGTTAAATCTGAAAATGTGTCCTTCAGTGTCTTCATTCCTAGGTTAGGTAGCTAGACAAATTAGCAGATCTGGAAAGCTATCTCTCCTTAGTGCATTAAAGGTGAGTTCTTTATCATCTGGACCTGCCCCATTTCCCCAGATCACTGACTCATTTCTGCTGAGCCATGAATCACTGCCATTCTGTAAGTGTCATGAGGATTTGGCATTCTAAAAACATGTCGCTGGGCCAGGGCATTTCTATGAAAGCATTCCCTAACATGGATAGACGTTCGAAGAGAGTACATTTTCTTTCTTACCCTCAAAAGTCTTTAGGGTAGCCGGGTAAATTTTAATACCTTTTGAGAAGGCATCCTGACCAGTGCATTTCTGAGTGGATCACGGGCGTTAAAGTCAGAGTAACAGTTACTGATTATTCTCTGGGGCTGCCTGAAGCCATCGGGCCATCTGAGTAAGAACAAAAACCCTTCTGGTGGGGAATTTGGGTATTTGAATCATAGATGTTCCCACTCTTATTTTGGTAAGGAAGAGAAACGTTATCTAGAGAAATGAGATAACTTTGTAATGTTTATTTTACATAAGGAAAGGTACTTATTTGTTTTGAAATTGCTACTTATATTTGTCTTATCAAATTAATACAAGTACATTGCATTAAAAATCAAATAATATTAAAGAATGGAGCACTTTCCTATTTTTTGCAGTTTCCTATTTATTTACCTCTAGATTTCTAAAAAATATGCTAACAGTTCTCAAACTTGTTTTTTTCCTTACCACCTTACAATCTTAAAAGTTATTAAGGCCCAAAAGAGGTTTTGTCTATGAAAGTTATATCTATAACTATTATATTAGATTAAGAGTAGATTAATTAAAACTGAGAAAGTTTCAAATAGTTATTTACTTATTCATTTTTAAATAACAATAATAAACATGCTAACAAATAATTTTATGAAAAATAACTGTATTTTCAAAAAAATTTAGTGAGAAGAGTGGCATCGTTTTACATTTTTTGCAAATCTCTTTAATATCTGGCTTAATAGAAGACAGCTGGAATTTCATATTTACTTCTGCATTCAGTTTGTTGCAATATGTTGTTTGAGTTGAAGTAAATTTTAAAAATCCAGCCTTATATAGATATATAGTTGGAAACAGGAGGAATATTTTAATAACTTTTTCAGATAATTTGACTATTCTTTTTAATACTACGTCAAAATTTAAGTAGCAGTAGTTTCTAAAAGGTTAGTTGCAATGTGAAATCTGAAACAATACCCATGAAATTTTATACTCTGCTATACTAAAACTCTTTGTTTATCTTAAACTTTGAATAGATAATATCACCCATTGGTGATTTAAGAAATAAGTAATGCAGATCTTCCAAACGCTGACATATTATTATATGACATTTTTTTAAAAATCACATTTGTTAATATCATCACTGATTTTATCAAAAAGTCTTTAAGTATTGGGACACTCTAAACTTACTGTGAGAGATACAAGTTTTCCAAAACTCTAATTTTTCCTTTAAAGCTCAAATTTTTTTATTGGCAACGAATGTTTTCAGCTTTTTTAATTTGAACTGACAGGCTTACTTCCTTTGTTTTTGAGACAATGACCCCTGAATATCGAAGTCTAAATAACCATAATTTGTCAGTTGCTCTTTCAAGTTAAAATACTCTTTCATGCATTAGGTGCCTAATTCAATGAAAAAGAAAAATCATACAAGTGCCCTTCCATAGCCATCAAAAATGCTTCGTGCTATTTCCCATTTCACCACCCAGAATGTAAAAAACATGTGGACTCAAGGGTGATATTTAATAAAAGTAATAATTTTTACTGTTTCATTGATGATTTTTAAAGTAAAACTAAATTTTTAAAAACTGAGAATGTGGTAGTGAAGAACGCAATGACCGCTGGTTAATTTTGACAGTACATTAATTTGTGCTGCTAAATCACTAGCAGTTTTTACCCACTGTGCTTTTGCACCATCAGTGTATGTCAACACAGTGAAAAGGCAAATAATATCTTAGTATTATATGAAAATAGTTTTGTCTTCACAGAAAGTGAACTATACTTTGAGAATCA
This sequence comes from Eidolon dupreanum, assembly GCA_028627145.1. Classification (NCBI taxonomy): domain Eukaryota; kingdom Metazoa; phylum Chordata; class Mammalia; order Chiroptera; family Pteropodidae; genus Eidolon; species Eidolon dupreanum. The sequence goes on from CM053506.1 coordinate 39,194,400, forward strand.
CTGTAATGTGATTATTCCACTATTGCTTGCTATGCTGTTAGCTATTTTCAATTGATTTCCTGTTTCAGAAGATGTAGATTTAGCATGCCTATACTAAACCAGCACCTCCTTGTTCCTTCCTTCATTGCCTCAGTAGCACACTGTTGTTTAAAAATTCTTTAATGTTTACCTTTTCGTTACTATGTAAGTATCATTCACTGCCAAGTCCAGAAGGCTAAAATGAATGTTTCCTTGCTCGTACAACTTTTTATTTTGGCCTGGAGTTGATTACTCTCTTGTTTTTTTATGTGCTTGTTTCTGTGGTCACATTACACATTTGTCTCAATTATATAATATATTTGTAAAACATCTCCTAAATATTCTGTTCCATGCAGTTAAGTCATGAAGCCTATTTGTTTTTCCCTAGACAAATCCTTCCTGAAGCCCTTCTTCTTGCTCCAATATGGAGTACCTTCTCACACAGCCAACAACTCAGTTGCTATTCTGGGGCATGCTTTAACTGCTCAGAAGAGAGGATGTGACCTGCTCTGGAGACCTAAATGCTCATTTTCCAAATTTGAAATCAGTTACCCTGTTTTAAGTTCCATGTCTCCTCCATGTTAGTGTGTTTCCATATCCCCAAACTCATATCTCCAAATCCTGAAACTTGATGGCGTTCTGATGTGCAAATTGGCTTCTTTCATTGACATCCCCAATAGACACTTGGTTTTCAGATTTTTCAACTCTCCTGGCTCTTCAGTCTGCTTTCTACCTTCTAAAAATTTTTGAGGTCTCAGGTCTGCTGTCATCTTCCTTCTCATTCTTTTGGTCTTTGTGTTCTTATGCCTTTTAAAAAATTCCTTCATTCTCATTCTAGGGGCATTTTAGGAGGGCAGTAAAGATAAACAATATGTCATGTTTGACTGGATACTCACTATTTGTATTTAGAACTACATATGCTCTAAGAGTTTGTTCATACAAGCTCCCTGGGGTCTTGTTGAGATTTATGCTTTGGGAAATTTGTAACCCTATTTCAGCAGCTGCATGTACTGCGGCTGCCACATCAAAAGCTGGCATATGATTTGATGAAGCAAAATAATGAAGTACTTACAAAATATTAACTATTAATTCTTTTCATCATTTTACCAAATCCAACACATGTGCCAGGGCACTGTTGTAGGTACTGGGGTTTTATTGGTGTATAAGACTGATAATGTTCTCTGATGAACTTGACAATGTATGAAAGAAACAAACAGCAACAAAGTAAATAGGTATAAGAGATCATTTCAGATGATAAGTGCTGTAAAGATAACAAAAAGGATAATACAATAGAGTACCTGAGGACTGGGATTTGGGAGGCTATGTTAGAAGAGGGTCAGGGAAGACCTCTCTGAGGAGGTGATGTCTGAGCTGAGGCCTGACTGATGAGAAGAATCTATCCTGGTAAAAATCTGGGAGAAGAAGATTTCATAAAGTACAAAAATGCTAACGTGGAAAATAGCTTAATGTGTTCATAGAAAGAAAAAGACTAACGTGATTAGAACTTGATAAAGGGAGAATGATAGGAGAAGGGACCCAGAAGTCAGGGCCAGATAGGCAGATTTGGATGTTATCCTAAATAGCAGTGGTCATTGAAACTAGTGATGAGATAAGACGGCCAAAAGAATGTGAATGCTGCAAGAACATATAAGGTACTGCTCCAACTTCAAAGAATTTACAATCTAGTGAAATTGGTAAGACAAGACAAATTCCCAAAATAATTTTAAAAAGACAATATATAATCAATCTTTGCTTGACATAGTACAGGTTTTTAAAAATTGAAGTTAGAAAAAGTAACAATCATTGAACTGATAGTAAAGATATTTTGTGTAGGAGGTGATATCTGAACCAAACTGGTTGTAAGTTATATTTGTAGTAGCTTGAAGGCAGAGGAAGAGAATCTCAGGTAGAGAGAAAAACATGAGCAAAAACTTGACTGTAGAGGTGAATATGACATATTTATGGAACAGTAGAGAAAAACTGTACTGTTGGGTAGTAGTTGAATAGCTTTCTTAAATATGCTTTAGAATCCTGCTTTAAAAATGGTAGGTGGGGGGATTAAAGCACTGAGTGGTTAGATCTGAAATTACGGAAAAGATCAGCAATTGCCAGGACTCCTTAGTTTTTGGCATTGAATGGTGGTAACACCTTCCCATCTAATTACTTTTTATTACGATGTTAATCAATAATTATTATTTCCAAAAAAGTGAAAACAATATAAAAAGGGATACACTGAGATATTTTATTCTTATCATGTCTTCATCCATTTTGTTTCCACTCACCCCCAATTAAGTAGTCACTTTTGATCTTCATTTCATTCTTTTCTGTTTTCTTTATGCAGATGCAAACATCAATATATCTTATTTCTTGCCCTCTGTGTCAGTTTCCTAGGGCCACTATAACAAAGTACCACAACTTAGTTGGCTTAACCCATTTTCCCTTTGTCCCAAGAATACTCTCCAGTGGTGCTTGCGGCTGCAGCATTTACCCTGAGATAACTTGGGGATTACAGTCCTAACCTTACCCCCAAAGTCTGCCATGAAATATCTCGCTTTTATTATTATTTTCACATTGCTCTAGCCCATCGATAGTCTTTGGAAACAAATGACATCACTCTATTTATAGCAACAGTTCCCAACCTTTTTGGCACCAGGGACCTGTGCTCCTATGAGAATCTAATGCCTGATGATCTGAAGTGGAGCTGAGGCAGTGATGCTAGCGCTGGGAAGCAGCTGCAAATACAGGTGAAGCTTGTCTCGCTGGCCCACTGCTCAACTCCTGCTGTGCGCCCGATACTGGTCCTCAGTGGGGGTTAGGGACCCCTGATTTATAGCATTCTGTTTTTAGTAGTGGTATTTCCATTTATAAAATATAGTAATTATTGACCACCAAAAATGTCAAATACCAGAAAGCGTAGCATTCCTACACATGATGTTAACATTGTTCTCGATCAGTTAGCTGAAGATTCATCCAATGAAACTGACTTATGTATATACATTTCTGTTACATTAGGATTAGAGACAAGTTCTGTTTAGAAATAACTCCAAGAACAGTTTTATTTTTACATTGAAAACCAGTCAGATTTACTTTGGCCTCAAAGAGCATGTTTATCTAAAATTAAATTAACGCTGGCAGTAAGCTGCATTTTTTTTTTCTAAACTGGAAATGGGTTAAGCAACAGTTCTGAAGGTTAGAAGTCTGAAATCTAAGTGTCACCAGGGCAATGCTCCCTCTGAGACTCTGGGTAGACTCCTTCTTTGCTTCTTCTAGCTTTTGGTGGTAGCTGTCAATCTTTGGCGTTCTTTGTCTTGCAGCTGCATCACTCCAATCTCTGCCTCTGTCATCACATGTCATTTTCCCTGTATGTCTCTGCTGCTACATGGGCTTTTCCTCTTTTTAAGGAAGTCTCAGTCATATTGGATTAGGGTCTACCCAAATAACTTCAGTGTAATTTGACTATATCTGCAAAGATCCTATTTCCAAATAAGGTCGCTAAGGTTCCTAAGCACTGGAGGTTAGGACATCAACACATCCTTTGCAGGGAGATAATTCAACCCACACTTTTTATACAAAAGCTAATACTTTATATGTACTATTCTATACCCTACTGTTAAAATTTTAACTATAGATTTTGAGGTTCTTTCCATATCAGTACATAAAGATCTTTCTCGTTCTCTTTTTAGAGCTATATAGTGTCTCATTATAACGCTATACCATAGTTTATTTCATCAATCCCCTAGTGATTTGGTTGTTTCCAATCTTTTGTTATTTAAATGAGTAACCTGTACATTCATCATTTTGCATATATGCAAGTGCCTCTATATGATAGATTCCCACAAGTAGGATTGTTGGGTCAAAGGATAAATGCAACTGTAATTTTGGCAGATGTTGCCATATTCCTTTCATAGGGTTGTAACATTTTACATTTCCTACTAGCAGTGTATGAGAGTAGTCAAACTTTCACACTTTTGCCAATCTGTTACATGAAGACTGGTATTTCCCTGTAGTTTTAGTGTCTTTTTCTCTCATTATGTATCTCTACATTTTAAACATTATTTTATGTATTATTCTATGCAAACTTTGGGCCAAAAAACTATTACACTAAAAATTTCTAACTTCGAGTATATAGAATTAGAATAAAATACCATGACCTATATAAATACACTTAAGTTGTTTGTCAGGGGTGGGCTACTCCCAGAAGAATGTGACCCATTCTCCTTACTTTGATGACTCAAGTAACTAACAAAATAACTTTTCTTTAGCTAGGTCAGATGCGATTTTGTAGTAGGAAATGTGTGCACTCAGCTTCATAGACCTTTGATATCCCTTAGATTCCGCTCCAAATTATCTAAAGTAGTACTTACTTCATGCATACTATAGAAAGCTATAAGCCTTTTTAGGAGAATCCTAGTTCCACTCAAAGACCCTGCTCTTCATGGTTGGCTGTATTTGCTTTCCCATCCTTCTTTTCTCAATTGTATTATTCTTAATAGAAGCCACTTTTCAATTTCCTAAGTAATGTGTCAATGTGATTTGAATACATCCAGCTCTTCTCATCGTTACAATCAAATTATACCATAATAGGGAATTGTTTAATTTTCTAAGTTTATCTGTTTTCTTCTTAGGGGCCATCCGGAGCCATCTATGTTATTAATTTTCACATTTCAGTCATGTCTCATATTCTTTTCCTCACAGGTGGTATTGTGAAGGCAAAGAGCTTGAAAATTCCCCAGACATTCATATTGTCCAGGCTGGAAATCTGCACTCACTGACCATTGCTGAAGCCTTTGAAGAAGACACAGGACGCTATTCTTGCTTTGCTTCTAACATCTATGGGACAGACTCAACTTCTGCTGAGATTTATATAGAAGGTAAAGCAAAATATTTTGAAGTATGGCACTTACTAGTAAGACATATAGTTATAATAATTATAGTTATAAATATTTATTGAGGACCTACTCTACCACATACTCTTCCAGAGGGAATAAAAGCAGTGAACCAAATAGACAAAAATCACTAAGTTCATGAACAGATGGAATTTGTATTGTAAAGGAGGAACAGAAAATAAATAAGATAAATAAATAAAATATAACATAACATGATAGGTATGTGAAATGATTCTGATTACCAATTCTAACATGTGTGTGTTGGGTGGGGGAGGTTTCCCACATCAACAAGCAAATCTCCATGACATCAGTTGGGTGTCCTACAACTTAACTCAATTCTGACACAATCTACCTGGAGACAGTGTCAGATCCAATAGTTTAAGAGTCAGTCCTGCAAGAGTGCTCCCACCCCACTTCAGATACCAATCACAAGTAGTAGGTTCCAGGTTCTGCCTGACTTGGCTACAAATCAGAGATTCCCATGAGCCCCTCCTCAGATTCAATTAATTTGCTAGAGCGGCTCCCAGTTTATTAAAAGATATGAGAAAGGATACAGATGAACAACTAGATGAAGAAATCCATAGGGCAAGGTCTTAGAGGGTCCTGAGAACAGGAGCTCTGTCTCTGTGGATTTGGGATGTGCTACCCTTCCAGTGTGGATGTGTTCACCAGTGCAGAAGCTCTCTGAACTCCTATAGTACTAGGATTTTAAGAAGGCTTTTTCATGCAGGCATGATAAATTATTAACTATAGTTCCTGCCCCTTTTTCCTCTCTGAAGGATGGGGATGGACCCGCACCCAGGAACCATAAAGGAACCCACTCAGAGTTACTTCATTAGAATAGAATATGCCTCTGATGCGTTTACCACTTGGAATCTATAAGAGTTTTCAGAACCCTATGTCAGGAATGGGGTCAAAGTTAAATTAAAATAAGAGATGCTCCTAAGTGCTCATCACTTAGGAAAATATAAGGATTTTAGGAGCTCTGTGCCAGGAACCAGGGGCAGTGGCCAATATATATTTTTTCTGTTATCTCACAGTATATATAAGCACTATTGAAAAAATAGAAAGGGATAGAAAATACGTATATGTATATGTGTATGTGTGTATGCATGTGTGCATGCGTGCATGTGTGTGAGTGTGCGTATGAAGGGTGCAAATCTAGAGAGGGTGATCAGGGAAGATCTCACTAAGTGAAGATCTGGAGGAAGTGAAGGAGTGAGCCACAAGGGTATTCAAGGGAAAAGTACACTAGGCAGAGATATCAGCAAGTACAGTGGCCCTGAGTTGGGAGGGTGCCTGTCTTAAGAATCAGAGATGAGCCAATGTGGCCAGGGTGGAGTGAACAAAGAAGAAAGGATCAGTGAGGTCAGAAGTTCAAGACTGGCTCATGGTGGGAAAAGGCAGGAAAGCAGATCATGAGGTCCTTGTAGGTCACTACAAGGTTCTTGTAGATCATTGCAAGGACTTTGGCTTTTATTCTGAGGGAGACAGGAAGCTATGGGGTATTCTAAACAGAGATGTGACATGATCTGACAGCTTTTAAAAGGATCATTCTGATTCCTGGGTGAGAAGATACTACAGGAATTCAAGGGTAGAAGCAGGGAGATCATTTGGGAGTCGTGGAAAGGCATTTCCATCAGCACCAAATTTATAGGACTAATTTTAGATAATAAATCAATTTATGCTCTTTAAATATCTATGATAAATTTTTGTTTCTCTTTATCTCATTCCCTGGCTTTTTTCTGGGAACCAATCTTTAGCAGTTTGATCAATTATAATACCTTGTGTATGCCTTGGTTTCAGCACTTAAATGTTGTATGGTATAAATGACCATTTACCAACTAGACTTATAAGTGTGGTACTGTCTCATTCTTCTTTATGTCTTCATTTATCAAATAGATGCATGAATAATGATAATAATAATGAATAATGTATGAACAGAAATGTGTTGATTGTTTTCATTCTCAAATTTTGGGAGTATAATAAATACCTCCAAATTTAGCTGTTGTATCTTCCTGGAATTTACTGTCTTGAGAAGTAAATCCGGGATCTAAACTCTGTTAACAGTGCTGAGATTGGATCGCTGATTTTTAAAATTTGTGGCAACAGAACTTCAAACACCCCCACTCCTAAGATAAAGTGTCACTTGTTAATATTAGGACTGGACGGAAGAGCATCCACCTACACTTACAATGTTTGGAATCCAATGTAATCCCTTCTTTTATTTAATCTGTGTAGGACAAGAGCAAGAGGATTTATGGACACCACAGAATGTCTACAAAGGCTGTTAGTCCAAAGGCATCAGCAGGTGTTTTATATGCAAGAACACTTGGAATTTGGAGGAGTTAGTTTGAACTCAACTACTAATTAGCCATGTGACCCTGAGCAAGTCCCTTAACTAGTTATGGTCTATTTCCTCATCCATAAAAGTGGGTGATACTGTAGGGAATCACTGAGTTCATTTCTAGGTCTCAACTTCTATAGATCTTCAAATGCCTAGGAATCAGTTTAAGAAATTATCATCTTAAAATTTTCATGTCTTGTTTTTATTTTTTTCAGGGGTTTCTTCTTCTGACTCAGAAGGGGACCCTAACAAAGAAGAGATGAATAGGTAATTCTAATTTTCTATATTATAGTCTTAGCTTCTAAGTGGTTAGTAGAACTTGAAGAGGGTGGCTTCAGGGTATGATCTCAAAAACAAAAAGGTTGGGCATTTAGAGAAAGCTATACGTCCTTTGTTTAAGTCTTACCGAGCAGATTAATTTTAATATTCCCAATATTTTAAAAATTAGTTATCACCTCTGAAATAGCATATCTACAGAGTAAAAAACAACCTAATGTTTCAAAAAACTTCACGTTTTCTGACTAAATAATAGTACTCGTAAGAAGTTAGTGATCCTAAATTATATATATAAGTGATCTAGGCAAGTCATAATTTTTTTGCTAAACAGTTATACTGATTACTGAACAAAATTACATCTATCTATTCATTACTTTCCACAACCATTGACTAAGCATCTGCTCTACACCAGACACTTCTCTAGATGCAGCGGGTACTAAGAAAAATCAAATATTTCATGCCTTTCAGAGCCTCACAGTCTAGTAGAGGGAAATACATAGCAAAAATAGCAAGAGATGTATACCAAGCATATAGACAGTAAGAGTAATAAAGTATAATAGACTATGATATAATTATGTGTAGGGGGAGGACTTAGCACAGAGGACTCTTTATTGTTGAGGATGGAAAGAGAGATTAGCGAAGCTGTCACAGAGTATGTGACCTTGAGCTGAGTCTTTAAAGAACAGTAGGTGAATACCTCCACACAAGAGAGGTAAGGGCATTTCAGGCAGAGGAGGCTGTGGACAGAAGGCATGGGAATTGGAAATAGATACAATAACAATTCATTGTGACTCCTGAAACAAGTAGCTATATTTGGAAGACTGGTTAAAGTGTTAACCTTGTTTGTGTACTGTGTCCTCCCCTACAGAATAAGGACAGAAATCATGTCTTATTCTTCAAAATTCTTTGTGTATGCCTACCTTGGAATCATAATTTGCTTTTAGTTTTGTTCAGGTATTAAAATTCATAACGAGAGTAAATGATTTCTCCCTTTAACTCTCTTCTTTATCATTCTCATGGCTTCAGTTCAATTCCTCCTCCATTCTTGCCTCTTTATACCAGTTACCTCGTTACAGGTGCTTCAGACTTTTCTCTCTTTTACAGTCTCCATATACCACAAGTTATTCTCTGAAGGATAATTCTGATCCTATCATTTTCCTGACTTAAAAAATTTATTATCTATGGGAAAATAAAAATCAAACACAATGTAAACAACAACATTTTTTAAAAATCTTAATATGGTATGCAAAGCCTTATTCAGTAGAGCATCAACCAGGCTTTCCTGGCCCCTCCTCTTCCATTCCCCCACCTCAGGCTGTCTACACTGCTGTCATCTCACTCAAACAATTTATGGTTCATTTCACCCCTTTGCTCAAGCTGTTCACTTTGCTAGGAATGCCCTATCACCTTCTCCACCTGGCAAACGCCTATTTATCCTTCAAAGTCTAGTCAAATTCTGTAATAAATGCCCCCTCCAATGCACATTTATCACTCCTTCCTCAAGACTCTCATAACTTGGGTTATAGATTTAATGGGTATGAATTTTAATACACACACTTAAATAAGCAAGAAATATCTCATTTGTTTATTTTCTTTAAATCTAGTTGTAGTGGTTAGGATATAGCTTCAGTTGTGTGTGATAGAGACCCACAATAACAATGACTTAAATAAGACAAATATTTATATCTCATTTACATAAAAATACAGGTTTGGCTGATAAAACCACTCTACATTCCACTGAGTTCCAGTCTGCTTCCAGCTTTCTGCTTTATCTCATTCTAAGATGTGGCCTCATTTTCTTAGTTTAAAACTGGAAGAAATAAAGGGCATGCCTTGCCCCCCTTTTAAATCATTTCTCTTAGATCACATACATTGCTATTCCTCATATCTCATGACCATAAAGTCACAAGGCCACACCTATCTTCAATGAAGGTTGGGAAATGCAGTCTTTACTTAGAGTAGCCATGTAAAAAAATCAGGGATTCTATTATTGTAGAAGAAGAAAATGGATACTTTGGGGACACTGATAGCTTCTGTATCACTACATAATGTTACTTCTGAGACCCCATCTTGTCTGGTTATTTTTGTGTGTCCCTTTTTCCCCTCCACACAACGTTGTGCAGAGATTCCTAGGACATAGATATAGATACAGATAGGGTTTGATATTAAACACTGCTCTAAGCATCTTACATGAATTACCTTATTTAACTCTCACAGAAAAAAACCTCATGAAGTAAAAATTATTATTTCTCTCTTTTAGAGATGAGGAAGCTAAGGCAGACAGAGGTAATATCTAAACAAAAGAGAAGCCCTTTGTGTCATTGGTCATCTATCACCCCAGGTTATGGGGGAGAGGCTCGTGTCCCAGACCTCAAGGTTACTTGAAGTCTAGTGCTTTGTTGCTTCCTGATATGCTTGGAAACTGATCTCTTTAGCAAGAATGGGACCCCTTTAACCAGAGAGGTTATCATCCCTTCTGAACTCGGGTTCTCCTTTTTGTCAGGTTCTCTCTCTTCTCCACAACAAAACTAAAATAATCTCCCCTCTGCAGAATTTTCAAAAATACTTCTTGACTCTCTTGACCTTCAAATAATCTCTTTAATTTGTGTAAACTTAAATAACTTGTGGACTCAGGTTATTCCTGCTTTCTGTCATGCCAAAATTTCAGAAGCAAAGATTTACAGAACCCGACCTTTTATTTAAATGAGAGGGGGATGGAAAATACAGAGGGCAACAACAAAACAAATCTCAAAAAATTATCTTCTGCACATGCTCTGTCAAAGCGCTTGTCTGGAATCATGGTTGTAGATATGCTTAAGTCCCTGGCTCTGCTGAAAGCAACTAACTCAAGGCCAGGGATGGTGTCTTAGCATCTTCCTGTTTACATTTAACACAGTGTGTAGCAAAGAAGCTCTCAGTTAACATTTGTGGAATATCGTTGACTAAAGATTTTTATTACATCTACCTGTAAACAGAGATAACATTACTAGCTTTGCTGAATTTTTGCAATGATAGACCTGTTTTATAATCTATATTTTAATTATTTCTCAGAATCCAGAAGACAAATGAGGTATCATCCCCTCCCACTACTACTGCAGCCATTCCTTCAGCAGTACCCCAAGCCAAGCATGTGGTGGCCCAGCCAAGAGTGTCGACCATCCAGCAGGTATAAGAGTCTAAGTGATGCCTATCAATAAATGATTGGATAAAGAAGTAGTATATATATACAATGGAATATTACTTGGTCATAAAAAAGAATGAAATGTTACCATTTGCAACAACATGGATGACCCAGGGAATATTATGCTAAGTGAAATAAATCAGACAGAGAAAGACAAAATACCATATGATCTCATTTATATGTGGAATCTAAAGAACAAAATAAACAAACAAAACAGAAACAGAGTCATAGATACAGAGAACAAACTGCTGGTTGCTAGATGGGACGGATTGGGGGTCTGAGTAAAAAACATGAAGGAATTAAGAAGTACAAATTGGTAGTTACAAAATAGTCATGGGTATGTAAAGTACAGCCTAGGGAATATAGTCAATAATATTGTAATAACTATATATAGTGAGAGGTGAGTACTATACTAATCAGGGGCGGGAGGGGATCAATTCAGAAATTATATAAATGCCTAACCACTGTGCTGTACACCTAAAACTAATATAAAATAATATCGAATGTCAACTGCAATTGAAAAAGAAAAAGAAAAAAAAAAGAGTTTAGGTGAAACACAAGTGCTGTGGACCGTGACAGGCAGGCACTGTGTGGCATGATTGTGTTTGTCTCTATTGCACCTGCATAATGACCTTGGGTAATACACTTCCACGAACATAATAATCACTTTATACTTCTGATGTAGGATATCAGTGGTTTCTATGGTCTTGGGAACATATTCTCTAACTTTACAGGCAAGTTTCATAGGAAAAGAAACTCTTTACAAGTTAGTCTCTGATATTCCAACTTTAAGAAGGGCATTGATTACATATATAATGAGATGTCAACTCTCACACTGCCCCAAGACACTCTAGACCATAAAATTTATTTTCATGAAACTGCAAAGAATTCTACTTTCTAAGATAGAGCAACCATGAAATTATTTTTTAGAAAGCATTAAAGGCTCTCATCTTTCAAGTTAATGACAATGATACATACTTATATGGAAGTGTATTAAGTAAAAACTTTAGTCAATGTTCTACTCCTGTTCCCCACTACTCAGAGGTACCTTCTTTTAATAGATTCTAGAAGATAGTTCTAGGCATTTCTATGCATATATATGTATATATTTATATGTATGCATATATTTTCAAAATATAAAATCATACAAATTTAAATATATTTGTAACATGTTACTGATATATTTATTATCTGAATCTATTTTTAAAAATTTTTAAACAGTTACTTATCTAATACAAAGGAGTCACATTTTAGTTCAATCCAGTAGTTTTCAAACTGTAATCTGTGGAGTGTCAGGACTTATATGGAACTTCTTTAGGAAGGTTGGAGTTCATTACAGAGGTCTATATGTGAGGGGTGGGGGTGGACAAGATATATTTACAGCCACTATGACCTAGAAGTACAATCAATTCAGTATAAAATTTGAAGTCTATGATTTATAGACTTAGAAAATGTCAGACTTAGATTAATTTCATATACCGAATTCTGTAGATTTGTTATATCTATGTACCTATTATCTATTTAATAATCTTAGTGACAATAAATCTATTGTTGGTCCCCTTCTAACAGTGTCAGAGCCCTACCAACTATTTGCAAGGATTAGATGGAAAACCTATCATCGCAGCTCCTGTGTTTACGAAGGTAATCAAAATGTTACTTCTTTCTGTCATGGCTTTAAATGCACCACAGCACCCAAACAAAGTTGTAAGATCCAAAATTTACTAATATTTTCTCAGGATTTTGGTCTCTTATAAGTACAGTGTAGGGTTTGGGGTTTTTTAGTAGGTGTTACCATATCACTTCAAGTCCCAGATTTCTAGTAGCGATTTTGTGTAATGAGAGATATGTCTTCCTCACCACACTAATCTCTGTGCTGTTAACCATCTTATTGCTGTTAAACACAGTAGCAGCACTCTCAGAAGTATGATTTTGTTTAAAGCGATGGTTCTCAACTATGGTTAATTTTGCCTTCCAAGGGACATTTGGCAATGTCTGGAGATATTTTGGGCTGTCACAACTGGAAGTTTGTGTTGCTGGCATCTAGAGATGCTACTAAACATCCTGTAATGCATAGGATGACAGCCTCCCACAACAAAGAATTATCCAGCCCAAATTGTAGAGAGTCCTGAAGCTGAGAAATCATAGTTTAGAACAAAATGGCAAAAATTATTTATTTTCCAACGAGTACTGATCTTAACAAAATGGCCAAATCTATAACTTCCATGGAAACATTAAATTTATGTGAAACAAGATGCCTTTATTTTCCAGGTTCATTTTTTATAAACTGCTTTAGGAATTTCAGCTTTCTATTTTCAAAGACTTGAAGTAGGAAAGCAACATGCTGTGATTTGGCAAATACAAAACTTTAATGAAGGGTTATAATTGGACCTGTGCGTGTATGTGTGTGAGTGCACAAACACGTGCACGTTTGTGTGTGTAATATAGCTAATAGAGCTCCTTGTAATCGTCTCTTATTTCACTGTAAGTCACTTAGCCTTAAAACAGAGCTTAAATGCCCCAGAAATCAGAACACTTTAATTTGTCGTGCCCATTTGTCACACCCCAGAGGCAGTGCTGACTCTTCAAAGGCAACTAACCCATAGACTAACTTATACCTAGCCCCAATTGACGGTTCCTCCTCTCCTCTCTTCCTCATCACCATCTGCCCAGCCAGACACCAGAGAGGTGTTATTATCTTCCCCCACTCACTTTTAAATCTTCCTAGGTGCTCTGTCTTCCCTGCACTCATATCACCTTGTCTATATCTCTGATACAACATTTAACACAATAATAAAACTGTTTATTTTTCTGTCTCTCTCACACAGCTTGAAAGCCATCTCTAATATCTAGATAGAAGTCCATAAAGGTAATAGGGCCAGTCATTTTTGTTATTCTAAAAGGTCCAATAGGACTTGAACACTTATTCTTTACATTTAATTTTCATAAACTTGTTAGAGCAACAGGTTTAGCTGCTTTTGTGTGGTGATTCTGATTACTTCCTCCTAGTTGGATGTTCTGATTGGCAGAAATATATATGCCTTTGAAAAACAAAAATGGAGAAAAGAACTAATCATTAGCATATGTTTTTTGTTAGGTAAATCTCCAAAAACATTAGATCCATGGTGGGAAAACGGTCCTTAGTACGGAGACCATATCTCTGATGAGGCTTTCTTGGCCCTAAAGAGATGTGCTTTTGCCTCCATAAATGGGATCAGACATAGGGCACTAGGATAGGCTGTGGCTCAGATTCCAGTGGGACTTAATCAGCAACCGTGTGCTTGCATTCGTTTTCATCAGTGAGGGCAGGATTGAGGTCATAGTCACTGCCAGCGTCATTAGAAAATTTCTGAGTCAGAGCCACTGGTGGTGGTTAATCATGTGGCATGAACCATGATAACTGGCCATTTGCATATGTTTGTATGCATATGTCCTGCTCTGTTTACTTCTTTAGGAACTTTCAAAGCCCATGACTCACTGTCTATACTGCCCAACAAAGCATTTCTTTGCCAAAACAGTAATGGCAAGAAGCCAACTTTTTAGAGAGCTGAGTTTTATTTAACTCCTTCCGCCTCTTTTGGTAATAGGAAAGTACTGGTATTATCTTCATTTTAAGGAAAGTTAAAATGAAAAGGAGGGTTGCCTGACAACACAGTAGTAGTGTTTGAAAGAAGATTGGGGTTCCATATGTTACTTCACTGCTCTGCTCACAGGTGATACCTTTATTTTTCAATATTTTATGGAGATAGACTATTCTTCATACAGTATCAAAATCACTCTGTTTATGGGAGGAAAATAGCACTCATACTTCTTGATGGTGAAGGTAACAGATGATCAAATTAGAATCTTACTCCTATCACTGCTCCCACTCCAACAGCAGCTGCTCTGGAGGACTTTCAAGGCTGCAGTGTCCCTGGCTCCAGCTGCTTCAGCAGTAATTTGAAGAGTGCAAGGGGGCAGGGGAAGTGAGAATTTGAAGAAGAGTGCTTCATTATATAATATCAGAGGCAGGAAACCCTGAAATAACTGGACCAGTGGCCGGATCCAGATTTCTGAAGATTACATGGGCCCCTTCCCCAACCCGACAATTCCAGAGACTTTTCTGATTCAGCTGTTGTACTGGGCACCTGCTACAATCAAGGGGCAAAAGGGTCTTCCATTAAACAATTCTTTATCAGTAAAAACTGCTCTGATCCACTCCAACCTAAAGCATTATACATATTTACTTGCAGCATCTTCCAAGGTGCAAAAATATCCACTGGATTAAAAAAATAATAAAATGACAATATGAATCTTATAGCTGACATCTTTTTAACAAATAAGGGGAATGCCTTTTCTCAAGGACGTCCCTGCATTATATTTGTGTGTATAGATCTACTAAGCAGAAGTTGTATCCTTTCAACTCACATTTATAGCAGTTGGCACAGTGCTTGGCACAAAGCAAGTGCATAGTAATATTTACTCTGTGGTAAATAACTTCCATTTCAGTTATGAAAAAATTATTAGTTTTATTGCTTTGTGGCTTCAGGATGTCTCTAGGAGGAATAGGGAGAAAAAAATCCAGTATCAAATAGCCATAGAAGACATGCTTTTCAAGGCTCTATGTTGTTGAGTCATCCTACAAAGAATGTCTTCTCAGATGATCAGTATGGTAATGATACACAAGACAGATTTGCATGTTGGATGTTGTTTACCCCAGGAAGTCGTAGACATTTGGTTATAGTGACTTTGGTACATATCCATTATTTCTAGTTAAGACTAACTTAAGTTTGGCTAGTTGGGGAATGTTTCATTTGTCTTATTCGTCTTCAGTGAAATCTAGATGATTATAATCAAGTCTGTATGCATTGTACACATTGTGCATAAGTAATAGCCTAAGACCTACTGCTGTGTTGAACGTGGCACCACCTACATTATGTTCAAATGGTGTAACTGGTTTGGATCCTGATGTGCAGTGATGCGAGCCTGTTCTCTCTCATAAAACTTTTGTAGAAAAGCAGTTTTCAGCAATAACAACTATCATCATCCTTCAAACAATGACTTTCAACAGTTTTTCTAAGTGGCTTGTAAGATGACCTTTGGCACCTCCTTTATTGAATATTGATGATGTGTCACACTGGAATGTGCTTCTATCTTATATGACAGATGCTTAGCAGGCATAATGCATACACTGTAGTATCACAAGTCTGTTGGCTAAACTCTCATATAGGCCTTGTCTGTCAATGTCAAGTGACTAATAACAATAATGTTGGTCTCAATTGTGAGCTAATATTCTCTCTAGGAGGTCTTTTTGCAAGCAAGGCTATGGTGTAACCTCTGCAGACTGAGAATCAGTTCATGTTTCTCAAATGAACTGCAAGCCATGTCAGAACATATAGACTGACTTCATTCTGTTTACATTCCTTTAAAAAATGTGTCATATTTTATTTATTCAATTCTTTCTGCTGTTTCTACCTTTTCTTTTGTTTGTTTGTTTTTCTAATTTGACTCAAGAAGGAATGAAACTCATTATATATGAATCCCAGGGAGATATCTGACTGCCACTGAAGTATTCAATAGACCCCAAAGCTGACATCTTAAGGCAGAACTTGCTCAGATGTTAGGATGGAGGGCACATTGACCACCTTGCCAGGGGCACCCAAGACTCACTGCTTACTGATGTTCCCTGCTTACTGAGAGTATTCCATTCTCATCTCTAGAAGATGTTGTTTTAGATAGACAAGAAATAAAAAGGTTTTTGATCAAATAGTTTCTTATTAATTCAAAAATTACTGCAGCAAATTTAGAAACGCAAAAAAAAAAAGAACCACACACACACACACGCACACTAATGTTGAACTACAATGCCCCCTAGCTGTCACAATATTAACTCACACACTCCTCTCAGGTAAAAGTCTCCTACGGAAGCTAAGGCCATGTTATCCCCACCCTTATATTCCGTAGACAAATGCCATAAATATGGCACAGCCCTGCACAAAATACTGTAAATTGTTCAGACAAGAGCTGTAAATGATCACAAAATATTTATAAGAGAGAATGAGAAAAGCAAAAAAAAACTACTGTCTATCCCCTTCTCTGAAGTAAGAGCCAATATTTCCTAAATGCAGATCTCCAAACTGTAATAACAGAAAGCCTTGTCACATTTGTTACTGATAGAGCTGTGGAGGAAGTTAATCATAACCTTTCCATGTTTATAAACTTTGGGCCAAAGTTAAAAGCAAAAACACACCCACACACATGCCAAAGAAACATTTCGTGATCAAATGAAGCACTTATTATACAAATAAATGTGCGACTTTAAGCTCACAAATTATCATTAGTAAAAGACCAGTTGTAAAAGGACAATGTGAATTCTATTATAGAAGAGTCTGTTATAGAATATACTGATATTTTACTGCTCAAAGTGGTTTTGTAAACCTTTTTCATAGAAGTGTGAAAAAGCATTTAATGATACCTGCACAAAATTACAAGACATTTTACCAGAGTGTAAGACTCCACATATGACCATGATTTTATAAAGATTGTTGTCCTTTGCATCTCTCAACAGATCATTAAGGCTATACTGGAAAGAACACATAAGGAAAACAAAATAGCAAAACAAAAGTCAATTTCCAGGACTACAGAATATAAACAAGGCAAAGGATAGAAAACAGAATCAGTTACCTGGGCCACAGAGGTTTTTCACATAACAGACAGTGACATTTTTGTGTAGAAAAATACACCACTTCTTTGCTGAATTCACCTAGTAGACACTTACTGCAGATATTTTTAATTATTATTTCTGGAAACCAAGCTCTAGATGGGCATTTAAGAACAGAAGTACTTTACCAAAATTTAGTGTCTTTGAAATCCCTCAAAATGTTTTGCCTAATATTTAATAAACTGTCTGGCCCTGCAACAGAGAGGAAAAGGAAGAAGATAGTGAGGGAAAAAATCTCATATAAGCTCTGATCTTTAAAAATGTACATTCGCAGAATTCAAGCTGCTAGAGATGTAGAGGATTTGGAGAAAATCCAAATACAGAGGCAATGATATCTTTTTCTAAAATTCAGCAGTGGAACAAGATTTCAAAAATGTATACTTTTTGGTGCTAACAATATTCTTCTCATTATAGATGTTACAAAATTTATCAGCCTCTGAGGGTCAACTGGTTGTCTTTGAATGCAGAGTAAAAGGAGCTCCATCTCCTAAAGTTGAGTGGTACAGAGAAGGGACCTTAATAGAAGATTCTCCAGATTTTAGAATTTTACAGAAAAGTAAGTTGATGCTTTAAAATTATTTTTCTGCTAACTAATTTTTCTAAATTTATTGTACACATTTATTTTTATAACTTTTTGACAACTAATTAAGATATAATTTTAAAATAATGAAATAAAAATCACTTGTAATCATAATCTGCCAAACTAAACCTTATTACTATTTCAGTGTATATTCTGCAAAATTTTTTCCATGAATACTTTTTAACAAAAATGTTATATCCTTTCCTGTAAATTGATTTTTTTACTCAACATTTCACAAACATCTTTCTATGTTAATAAAAATAGGCCATTTTTACTTTAAAAAGTAAGTCAACACAATTTCATATTTATTTAATTTCCTATTGTTGAACATTTAGATTGCTCACAAATTTTTACTAACCTATGCTTCAATGTATGTTAAGGGAGAAACTCTTTGTGAATATCTACAGAATAAATTCAAGTACTAAAATTGCTACTGTTAATTCACATTTTCTTAGGCTTTTAATATACATTGCCAAAATGCCATCCCAAAAGGTTGAACTAAATTTAGGATGATCGCATAATCGATCATTTAATCTGGGACACTTTGGAGAGGGAAAGAAGGTGCTACTAATAATTACAGAGATCCCAGGAACAAATCATGTCTGTTCCAGCTGAAGTGGTAGTAGTGGCTATATCTACTACAACCAGCAATATATGGGAATGCCTTTTGTCTCACACCTTCGCTAACAACAAGAATTAAACATTTTTTTATCTTCACTAATTTTATAGGCCCAAAATGAGAACACCTGTTTTAATCTGCACTTCACTAATTAGATGTGGAATGGGTTTTTTTTTTTATATATTTACTGAGTCTTTGCATTTTTTTATTTTAAAGTTACCTGTCCACATCTTTTGCTCATTTTTATATTAGATTTTTATTATTTTTCATTGTAAGAATTATTTATATATTCAAGTGTTAATTCTGCTTTTCTTATCATATTAGTGTTTTTACCTTGACCTATTTCGATCATAAAATACATTGAAGTTTATTTGCTTTTTTGTTACACTGTTTCTGCCTATCACAAAATAGTAATACTTCCATTGGTATGATGTATGAATCAAACTATACTATCAAGTTTAACAGCAGTAGCAACAACAATAATATATTCTGAATGCGATTTAAACTGAGAAAAAAAATTTCAATAGTTCTATCAGTGTAGAAGATTGTAAATTCAAACATTAAAGTAAGTTCAAACAATTAAAGTTCAAACATTAATTGAACAACTGTATGCAGTACCATGTGGGCATTTTCAGGAATGCCAAAGAATTTTAAGGTAAAGAATCTACTCTCGAGAAAGCTGTCATCTATCCTGAGGCTCTTAATATTAGAAACCTGAGAGAAGGAGGTATAGTCTACATTTTATTAGGATGTGAGGTCACAAAGCCGAGAATAAGCTCTCAGTCTTCAGAAACTTTTTTCCAGATAAGGGTGAATAGATACCAATAAAAGCCAGTTGTTTTTGAATCCCAGCTAACTTAGTAACTTTTCCTCACCTAATGTGTATGTGTCCCAAGTGGAACCCAAGTGCATCTCAAGATACAGCAACACCATTTAGTTAGCTACTCTCTTGCTGCCCTCCTGTGACAACTGTCCTGTTCCTGTTGAGGTCATTGGTGCGTAGGTCATTTTACCTAACATTTACAAATTAACGTTATCAAATTATTCACGAGTATGCAAGAGACTTTGAAATTCTATAGGAAACTTCTGATGAAAATATATCCTCTAGGTAAAATAAATGCTGATTCTTTTAATTTTTTTTCTTTTAGAACCTCGATCCATGGCAGAACCAGGTAAAGATCATTTTAACTTTAATTTATTAGTACATGATGAGTAATTTTATTTATATACATATGTAATTTTATATATATATATATATTTGTATGTGTATATATAAAATGAAACATGTTGAAATTACACTGAATCAAGAAAAAGTGAAAAATAAAGTTTCAGAATAAAGTACCAAACCAACTCTAGCTATTACTACAGGAGAAGAAAAAGAAGAAAGCATGTACAAATTTGGAATATATATTCAATACCTAATATGAATACAGTTGGTTCTTAGTATTGAGGAATGTTTCTTAAGAATATTTTCCCTCTTTCCTTGGCTCCTACTTATGGCCTCCCAAAACTGGGCAGAGCAATTTCCATGGTCTTAGCTCAATTCCAGTTCCACAGCCTATGTGTCTCAAGACTTATACATTAGATTTTGAAATTTGCAGAATGAATGAAATGTCCATGATAGCACTAGATTTGGTTAGGAGGATATAAGATGACTTGAAAGTGACAAGTAGGTGAAGCTCTTTCCTCTAGAAAATACAAGTCACTCAAAAAACACAGCACAAACATCTGAATGTTCTCTTTGGGGTCACCCTAAAATTTCAGATTATATTTGTACTCCTAAGTAAGAATGATGGTTTGGAATTTCATTATTATAACTCTCTTCCAAAAACTGAATGGAAAGGCATTTCAGAAGTAGACATTGAATATCCATGTTATACAGCCCTACTCTGGGCCCTTGGGGATGCACAGTAAAGACCAGAGTAGTCTTATTCTTGCATTGCTTGTAGTGGAGTATTTTTTTCTTTGAAAACATTTCAGACTTTTGACACTTTCATTCAGAGCAGGCATTTTCACTAGGCAGTCTCATACAGAAAATAATTTCAGAGTCACTCGAAAAAGATCCCTGCCCAAAACAAGTCCTGCCTTTCCCAGCTCCATGATCTAAAAATCTCACTGCCAGAGAGTTCTTTCTTCCACTTTGGATAATGCAAGTACCCTTTACAGACAGAAGACTTTATCTGATCAAGCAGAAACAATGTAGTGTGAATGAATTTACCAGATTATTTTCTGAGAGCAAATTGCTGAAAGAAGAGAGAACCAATGTTTGTGAAGGGGAACAGAAGCATAAGCAAAGGGCTCAAAAGAAGGACATAGAGGCACCAAAACCACTTTGCTTCTCCATCATTTAGGATTCTTTGGGCAGCAAGTAAAGAAGACCTAACCAAAAGTGGTTAAGCAATAACAAAAATGTATTTTCTTGCATAGCAAGATGCCCTAAGAAATGGCAGTCTTGAGATTGGCTAATTTAGCATCTCGGAGATCATTAGGGGCCAAGCCTTTTTTCCATTTTCATTCTGCCATCTTCAGCGTATCTTCTTAGGCTGGTTTTACTCATATACCCAAGACAGTTGCCACAGTATTGATACAACATACAGATGACAATATTCAGAGGCCAAAACAGGGAATAACATTCTCTTTTGTCCCCTTTAAGAAAAAGGAAAATGTCCCCAGAAACTCCCAGGAGACTTTCTCTAATAATTCATTGACTGGATTTGTATGTCACATGACACTACTAGCAAGACTAGAGTTAGCATGACTGGCTTAGCATGACCAATTGTGATTTACCACCTGAGGCTGGGATAGACCACCTTCCCTTAAAGCACATGACCACTCAAGGAGAATGGACAAAGTTAGGATTCTATTTATAAGGGGGAAGGTGGATGTAGAGTAATTGAGCAGATACTCACTGTCTGCTGCGGTCACCAGTTTTCCTAAAGGTTGTATACCCAATTCAATTCAGTTATCATAGAATACTGATATACCAAGTTTCTCCTAATACCATGGTTTTATAAATTTTGTTTTTAATGTCAGGTCTACTGAATGATAACTGGAGGTTTATGCTACTGTCTTAGACATCTCTTCATTAGCTGTCAAGGAATATCTTAACTGTAATAATTTTATGCTATAAGCATATGATCCTCACTAGGAATTGGGGTATAAGAATTCCCATGGTATTACAAAGGAAAAAAACATGTATTTCACTTGTTTTTCCCCTAGAATTTCAAATTACTCTATCGACAAATTACTGTTAGCTAAGTAGAATATATATTATCTAGTTATAAATTGTGGCCTTCCTTTAAAATTACCTCACTGCAAAGGTTCCCCACAAAAATAATTAAATGGGTATAAAAATGTTTTTATTAATCCTTTAATTTCACACTAATCTCCTTTTGCTTTAACTTCTAATGTGTTTTTGTGATTTTTAAGTTTATTATTTCTCAGTTCTATTTTTGTTATCTAGACGGATGATATAAAAATAGAAGAGAATCCATAATATACAATATATTATATTGTCATAAAATTCTTTTGTCGATAGTCTATCTATATGAAATTCTTCTATATCTTTTGACTCATTTAGTCAATTGACCAATTTAGCCAATCAGACAATTCAATCAAATAATTGTTTTGAGGAAATATTTTCAAACAATTAATATAATCAACTTCTTATATTGACTTTTATAGAATCAGCATCTGATATCAGTAAATTCCATGATTTCATTTCCATAGTTAAGTTGGTAACCATTCTGTTTTACTGGCATTTAGAGGAGATTTGTACTTTGGTCATTGCTGAAGTCTTTGCAGAAGACTCCGGGTGCTTTACATGTACTGCAAGCAACAAATATGGCACGGTGTCAAGCATTGCACAGCTAGATGTAAGAGGTAAGGACTCATTAAATACCAGAACAATTTAGACCCTGAATTTGCATATGAGTATTATGGAGAGTTTGTATTATCCTTCCTTTCTACTTTCCATGTGAAACTAACTTGATTGTCCTAAAAAAATTTTTTTTTGAATTATTGAACAATATTCAATTTTCAATTTCTTATTGCATTTATAACTACCACCACCACCACCACCCATTGTCATCTTTTATATTCTCTAAGAAAATATCTCCTTGGTCTTATATAAACTTCTAATATTCTTTCCAAAATGGTACTTAAATTTTCGGTTTAGATTTTTTTTTCTGTAAGCTCACCATTTTTTAATGCCCCAGATTACGTTCTCTGTTTTTGACAAGCATTTTCCCATTAGCACATTCACCTAGTTTGAACATATGCCCCAACTCATGGTTACAATCCTATCTCACTCTTACTGAGTAAGGCTACAGCTCAGCATCTATTATTGTCCTTTCAGGAAACGAAGATCTCAGACATAATGGGTCTCTTCACTCAGCCAGCTCTACCACCAATCTGGCTATTACTGAGCAACAGCCATCCCCACCCAATCCAGAGCCTCCTTCTGTGGAACAACCCCCTAAGCCCAAACTCGAAGGGGTCCTGGTGAACCACAATGAGCCCCGTTCCAGCTCCAGGATTGGGCTCCGTGTACACTTCAACCTGCCTGAAGATGACAAAAGAAGTGAAGCGTCGTCTGAAAGTGGCATGGTGACCACCAACCAGATCAGACCTGATTCTTTCCTGGAGAGATTCAATGGACAGACAGCAAAAATCTCAGAGCCTTCTTCACCAGTCAAAGAGCCTCCTCCAGTCCTGGCCAAACCCAAACTGTAAGTAAAAAGTTAGAATGGATAACCAATGAGCTTCTCTGAGTCTTCCCTTCTTAAAAATGATGGAGCTGAAAAGGGGAATTATAAAATGAGAAAACATACATTAAATGCTTTGCAAACCATACATCCTTACATCAATGTAAGTCTACTATCACTATCATCCTTACCATTAATATTCTACCTCCAAGAAATGTTACACCTACACTAGCTCAAAAAGATGTTTGTCTAACATTAGAGAGCTCCAGGTAAAGCATTTCTACACTCTTCTTATAAAGTCCTTTCTTTCATCTAATAATCACTATAATCTGTAATTTCATCCTTATATTTCTCATTTCTGCTTCAACTTAAGCTTTTGTAGTCATTATGGAAAAGATATTTAATATTTTTATATAGTTATTTGCTATGTCTAGATAGGCTATAGTAACCACAGTAAGGTTTTTTTTATTTTTTAATATAATGGGATGAAAGAAGAAGTCATGATTTTCAAACTCGCCTCAGGAGCCTGATGTAGTCGTTGCCCTCAAACATCTAGAAAGTCTCCATTGGAGATGTGTTACAATGTTTAATGTTTATCTATAGCAAAGCAAACACAAAACATGATACTACTATTATGTTTGGTGTAATCCACATAGTAAAATGATAAAAATTATGTTTATAATTATATAAGCCTTTAAATATCAACATTAAAATCTACAGCATCAGCGCTCCTATTATGTGTTTCTCAGTGCTGACTGCAAGATGTTCCTGGAAAGCAGTTCATGTTGTTAAGTTTTATGTTCTTCTCATTACCACCGAAGGCAAAATTCAGGGCATAAAATTAAGTGTTATGAAACACGCCTCTTGGAAAGTCACATCCAGAAATGTCTCTGTCTCTTCAAAGTTCTGCCAATCCCAGGAAATAGAAATCCTTCTAAAGTAAAAAGAGTTGGAGAGATTATTGTAGGGATTTAGGCAGGAATGGTTAACAAAACAACCAGGCCCTGCACAAAGAATTAGAACTAGCAGTCCAGCTTCTGACCCTGCTCACTTTCTGTGTTTTGAGAACCTCCTTGTTTCCTATTTGCAGATTCACTCCACTTCTCTCTTTGAAGATTCATCGATTCATATTTGGGCCATCATGGCATGTCACATTCTATATCACAATCTGTGTTGTTTCATTGCTAGCTAAATCATTTTCAGCAGCTTGGTTCCAAATACCAACTGGGTCAAGCCGGGTCAAGTACAGAGGATTTATGTTTAGAGGAAAGAAGAGTCAAATGGATCAAATCAGAACTATGTATGAGGGCAGTTCTCAGAGAAGGGAGTTGTGAGAACAGGTAACCCAAAAGAATCTCCTTGGGAATTGCCTCCTTTGTAGGACCTCTATTTACTCAGGACTGTTTAGGCGCTATTTGGTACATCAGTTAGGATTAGGTTTAGCTTCATGTTGCAGAAAACCCAAACAACAGTGGGTTAAACACCTGAGGGTTTATTTTTCTCTCAAATAAAGGAATTACATGGGCAGTCTGGGGCTGTTATGATGGTTCCATAGCCATTAAGAACACAGTCTTCTATCTTTCCACTCTGCCATCTTCAGCACTGGTTGTCTCCAGGTCCCCTCATGGTCCAGTATGGCTGATGGTGGTCTAGTCATCACACCTGCATTTCAAACAGCAGGAAGGGCAAATAGGTAGAAGTCCTGATGTCAGACTCCTTTTAAGAAGCCTTCTTATGTCTTACGCAAAATCTTCTGCTTATATCTTGGACAGAACTTAATCACATGTTATATTAGCTGCAAAGGAGGCTGGGAAGTATAGTCTTTAGCTATACACATTGCCTCCATGAATAAAACTGAGTTATTTTACAAAGGGGAAAATTAGATAGTCAGCCAGTAGTACCTCCCAAATGAGACTTTCAATGGATATAAAAATTCTTTCTACTAAATTATGTAGTGACATCCTCTAAATATCCAGTCCTCGGCACTAGATAATTATTTAACACTGTTGTCTTTTTATAGTTTTCTCTTAATTGTTACATAGGTTTGCATTAGCATAGGTGCATGTGCATCCTCTCTCTCTCTCTCTCTCTCTCTCTCTCTCTCTCTCTCTCTCTCTCTCTCTTTCACACACACACACACACACACACACCCTTTATGAATCCACATGCCTATAATCTTGTCTTACTGGTATTAGCCTCATTGGTTTTAAATTTTTAGGTTTTTCTTTAAAATATTTTGACTCTATGAATAATCTTCTCGAGGATACAATTTTCTGCTTGTTTCTTCAATTTGCCATTCATATGAACAATATATATAATTCTTACAAATCTTAAAACTGCAGCAGAAAGGGAAGATGTCATTTTTAAGCACTGTTATCATCAAAGCCTAGATAATTCAGACTTTGAAATTTTCAGCTTGAATATCAACCTGTCTAGATCAATGATTCTTCATCCTGGCTACACGTTAGAATAAAATGTAGAGTTTTTAGAAAATATTTATGCTTTCCATCCCAATTGAATCAGAATCTCTCCTCATATTATTTTAATGTGCAGCCAGGTTGGAAACTACAAGTCTAGACTGGACATTCTGAATTACAACACTTTATCACCCCACTACCTTGTCACACACTCCTTCACACCCAGAAAAAAAATTAACATTTAAAGTAAGTAAAATGTCAGACAAAAATGATAACATACTGGGAAAGCCTGTACTTTGGAGATAAGTGTTTCTTTAGAGCAGTGGTTCTCAGTCCTGGATGTAGGCAAGAATCAACTGGAGCCTTGCTACTTACAGCACTGGCATCACCTGGGAGTTTGATAAAAATGCAGAGTCTCAGGCTGAATCAGAAGCTCTGGGGGGTGGGACTCAAAAAAATTTGTGTCTTAGCAAGGGCCTCCAGAAAATTCTGAGGCTCACTAAAGTTTAAGAACCACTGGCCTACATTTAAAAAGATAATAATAACTATGCCTGGATCCTTTCCCAGGCCAATTAACTCTCTGGGCAGTGGTGCCTAAATCTGGGAGGCTGGTTTGTCTTTTTTGATCTCAAGGTGATTCTAATGTGCAGCCAGCACAGCAACCACTGCTAAAACCACAGCTAAAAGCTGATTGCAGAGCCATATTTACTAAGAATTAGTGATCCTACTCAGTGATGTGTTGGCAAATGTTTTAACAATGGGCAGAGGCGGGGAAGCACTGATTTGTAGCATTTGCAAATTTCCTTCCACCATGGCTGATTTGTAGCTACTAAAGGAAGGTCATTGAACTGGGAATAGGGATGAGATGTGCAGAATCTGCTCTCCAGAGCCATCCAGAGCTGGCTCAAGCACACACTGCCCTAAATTGTTGTTGCCAAAATTGCTTTCAAAAGAACTCAATACAGTATCCCAAGTTTGCTTTGTTGTGTTTGTCATTGACATTTCATCTTGACGGTTCAAAATCCCTAAGAAATTCTTTTGTATTTCAGAAACCACAAGAAGTATCCTTATAATTCTGAAACTGATTTTTATTCTTACAAATCTTAAAATTGATATTTGTAGTTCAGAAAGTAAAAAATATAATAGTCTCTATTTGTTGACCACTTAGATGTTTTGGTGATTTATTTATTAATTCTCACAACGTGAAGAGATATTGCTTATTTCTCTTTTACTTAGGATGAAATTAGGGTCAGAAAAGTCTAAAGACTACCCAAAGCCACACAGATAATGAGTGACAGAGTCAGGATTACAACCTAAATCTATGTGTCTGCAGAGCCCATATTCTTGAGTACAATGCTTAAGTTAAGTTGTGGAAAAAGAGAAGATACTTTTAATACCCAGAGAGAATTGATAAATCTACCAAAAAAAAAAAAAAAAAAAAACTTGGGTATAAACCTTATTTCAGAAATGTTATAGCAACAAGAAATGGATAGCTGAGTTTATAGCAATTTATAATAAGCTGTTACTTTGAATTAGAGGGGTTACTCAGGATTTTCAAACTGGTATGCTATGTAATTAATCCTCACTCCCTTTATTCTTGCATTAACTTTGTATTTTTATCACTAAATAGTAAGTTCCTTAGGTTATCTGTAAATGACCACTAGTTATTTGTATTATATGTATATATAGTAAGTTTTTTGAGTTCTGAGTAGCTCATGCTATCTCAAGAGTATTTGTATCTCTTGAGGTATCTGGTAAAGCAGACACATAGAAGTTTCAGTGAAAGTCCATTGAATAATGGAATTGACACCTTGCCTTAATGTATTGAATAAGTGAATCTAAACAGTTGTTTTAAATCTCTTTTGAAACAAGATAGAGTTTAATAAAATTTTTAAAAAGTGTTCAAACAAAAAGATGCATTATTCTCAAATGAATTCTTACATAATCTTAGATAATCAAAACAACTTGTTATGTTTAAGTTTTGTGACCCTCCCCTGTAATCTATTATACTGACTGTACTGAATGATAAGGCCTAACAGGCCACTTGAATCCTACTTAAGTAAAAAACCTGATTCTTTGTTTACGTTCAGTGGGAACAAAAGGAAAATGAGACTCAATCAATACCAAATGACTTCTCGGCCTCTTTTTATCATCCTTATCTTTCTATGATTACTTGCTTTCACATACAACTTTTACTACTTCCATAACCATAATAAAACATTTATGCAATGCCATCAAATTAAAATTTACTCAAACTACAATACAAACATATCCTGAAACTACATGGCATTGTCCTTATGCCATAGCAGCCACACAATGTGACCTGCCAAATATAAGGTCCATTAAAAATTTAAAGGTTTTGTATTTTCATGCCATTGGAAAATTCAGCACCAGCAGAAACAATGTTAATTGTATATATTTTTCTAAGGATAATCTAACAGAGTTATTTCTGTTTTTCTTAATAGCTGAATCTTTAATCTATGATCAAATTAAAAAGTTTAATTAATTTTTAATTATATTACTTTATTCTCTCAGCCTAAATGTTCATTTCTAAAAAAGGAGGAGGAGAAGAAAGTTACTGTGGCAAGTGGCTAGTACTCCTGAATTCTTAGTTTAACTCTAGACAAAAGTTTTCATAGATAAACAAAGATTGCACAGTATGTAGCATTTGACAGCAGTAATCAAAGCAAAGATAGGTCTCTATTTATTGAAGTTACTTTTCCATATATTGAGTATCAGTATTGTTAAAGACAGGAAGGAAAAAAGATCTTAAAATGCAGAATTAAGAAAAATCAAGGTTTAGAGAATCATCTAGTTCAACATTATAGCTGTTGGTATTGTCTTTCCTGATGATATCCAAATATAAAACCTTCTGTTTTTGATAGATCTCATATTCAATAGATCACCTTCTATATTTCAGAAGCAACCTATATTTCTGAAGAACATAAAACCACAGCAGCCTTGGAGCACTTGTGGATCTTCCTATGGTTATTCGTTCAATAATAGATTCTCCTAATAGTTTGACAGCCCTGACAACTTCATGAATATACAATTTTTAGACATTTTTATTCTTAAAAAATAACTTGTTTACTAAGAGAAATTAAATAGACTAAGAGAAATTAAATACTGTAGGACTTAAAGCAAATCATGTAATGCTTCTGTAACTGAGGTCCCTATAAATGGAGAAACTGCTCCCAGTTTGACCTTCTTTCCCCTTTCAGGAACAAGAAAAGTCTAAGGCAATGTGTATAATTAAGGGAACCATATAATTTATTATTCAAACCATGACATTTTTTAGAGTGAAAGAGCACTATTAATTATTATGCCAAGTAAAAGGTGTCAACCAGGGCAGTCTAAGATGAATTGAGACTTACAGCCACCTTATCTATAAAGCTTTGTTGTTGGGAGAGGATGAGAGACACTAAGACTCATCCAGCTGCTTTGTTAAGGCTTGCTCTAAAACAAGACAGAGTGAAGAATACAGCACATACTTCAGGAACTCATATCAGAGTATAATCCAGTGCCGCTGTCTCAAAACTGAGATCCTATCAGCTCATCTCAGAACTTTGAGCACTCCCAACAAGAAGACCATTGTTTCTGGTTTTTGGTTTTTTTTTTCTAGTTTGTAACATTAAAATTAGGCTGCTATGTTGCACAACTCCAGGGTCACAACACAAAGAATATGTAAATGATGCCTCTTAGAGTTATACATCACAGTGGTCTCTTTCCTTCTTACTGACAATAAAACAGATTTAGAAAGAAAGAGAAACAAACAACTCATGAGGAATTGGTTAGCTGAGTCCTGGCAACTTACTCAGCATAAAGTGTGTTCTTACTCAGCATAAAGTTATAAACAGTCTGCACATTTTCTGAAGGGCAAGGCTGATGGTGATGATTTCCCTTCTCTCTCCTCACTCTTGTTCTGTGCACAGCGATTCCAGTCAGCTACAACAGCTTCACAACCAAGTCTTACTGGAACAACAGCAGTTGCAAAACCCATCTCCTTCGTCTCCTAAGGAATTTCCTTTCAACATGAGTGTTTTGAACTCCACTGCTCCTCCCGCAGTGACAGTGTCCAGCAAGCCTGTGAAGGCCCCCTCATCACAGACGTTCAGCTTGGCCCGGCCAAAGCATTTCTTCCCCTCCACGAACACCACTGTGGCATCTGTGTCCCCTTCCAGCTCTCCAGTGTTCACCCTGAGCAGCACTCCTCAAGCCATTCAGAGGACAGTGAGCAAAGAAAGCCTATTAGTTTCTCATCCCTCCATGCAAACCAAATCTCCAGGAGTCTCCGTCCAGAATGAGCCACCTCCTTCAGATCCAATAGAGCCAGCACAACTGCCATTCACATTTTCCATCTCCAGTGGAAACCAGTTTCAGCCTCGTTGTGTGTCCCCAGCTCCTGTCTCTCCCACCAGCCGGATTCAGAACCCAGCGGCTTTCCTCAGCTCTGTTCTGCCTTCTCTCCCTGCCATCCCACCCACCAATGCTATGGGGCTGCCTAGAAGTGCACCATCCACGTAAGTGTCACTGAGGTTTACTGATATAAAAGACGACAGGAAGAGACACATACGTAAAATTGCTTGGTCTAGGACAAACCCCCATTTATTGGATTTCTAGATAATCTTATCTCTTAGACACGAAACGAACATTTGAACACCTTAGGACAAAGGGCATGATTACATTAAATAATTTTAAGTAATTTAAACATTGAAAATACCTCTACAAACAGATTATCTATGTAGTGTTCAACTTTCACACAAAATGCCCTCCATATGTGCCTGATGACTGCTGGTTGTCTGGTTGCCATTTCAATCACTGATTTGTAGGCCTTTGTACATTGGGCAGTGCTTTTCATGAGTGTGTCATGTCTGAATTTATTTTACAGGCCATCCCAGGGACTAATGAAGAAAAATACAAAATCTCCTCCGCCAGTGAATGATGAGTACATTCGTGAAACTAAGAATACAGTGATTCTAGACTTGGGGAAAAAAATGAATTTCAGTGATGTCAAATCAAACCAGCAGGTAAGATTATTGGGTTCAGATGGTTTATTGGAATTTCATTGTAAGGAATATAATTTTGCTTAAATCTATTCTTCTTTGGATGTTCAGGTCTTCTGACCTCAGTGAGGTTGACACTGGAAGTGTCAAGTCTTGGAAGGGAGAGCACAGATTAATCAAGGGTCGTGTAAGAAACTCATCCACATGGGTCTTAAGTTCTTGATTGCCCCAACAGTTAACTCAATTTACCTGTCTACATTTGTTTACCTAGAACAGAATAGGTTAAAGAAGGAAAGGGCCTAGATAGTCTGTCGTCCATTCCAGCAATCCTCAGTTCAGTATTGGCAATCACCATCACATCTTTGAGATGTTTCAATATCTGAGCTTTGAGGTTATCCAGACTTCATGGAAATGGGTTCTAACCTGTCCTTTATCTGACTTCTAATATGCTTGGAATTCTGCTCACCATTTCTTCTCAATCTTTACATTAGGTCGAAGCATCTGAAATAGCCATTAGGCAATATCCTGAGGTTCAACCTGTACAAATCCTTGCTCACTAGTAAGTGTTTACACTGAAGGGGAAAGAGGAAAGCTGTATGTGAACATCAAATGAAAGAAAGATAAACCGAGTATTTTCTTATTTGAGTCATTTATTTTTGCATTTCATAAGGAAGGTATTTTTTTAATGCAAGTTTACATTTTAATAACCTAATTCTTGATTTTTTTCCCCAAGGTAGGAACTGATAAAATCTATTTTGAAATATAATAAAAAATTTCAGTCAAAACAATTTTCCAAATATTGTGGAATTTGTGACTTAAGTTTTGGAAATAAGGCTCCAGATTTCCCTGACCATATGCTGTTTTCTGTTTCTTATTTCGATTGGGACCATAGATATACAGTATCTTACAATTATGTTATATGTTGGGCAATTTTTACCAAGTGGATTCTTTTGAAAATGTGATGCATAAAACCTTTTTAAAATTGACTTTAAATTATTGAATTAAAGCGAAATATTTAAGCTTGCCATAACTGAGTACACTTCTCACGTATTATTCACCAAATTATACATATTTCTAGGAGGCAAATACCAAGGCAGTTATTCTTCTCTCCCATCTTCTAGCTAGAAACTGAAGCACAGTTGTCAAACTGTCAGTGGTGAAACTAGAACCAGAGCCCTGGTCTCCAGGACACTTTCACATTTCCCCTGAAACTCTGTGGCCTTTTTCAGTTTCATGACAATTACCTTTAAGCCCCATAAATGTCGTTTTGTCTAATGCAAATTTGTCTTCCTGTAATACTGTCATCCATTCGTGTTCTTAATTCTTCTAAGTGTCATTGAAATCAGAGGTATATTCCACCTATGTTTTTTACAACTCAGAGATGGAGCACTTAGAACCCTGTAAAAATGATACCAGGTGAGCACACGAGCTATTTGATTTTGTTTTTACAGTTAGTCTGTAGGTAGGTACATGCTAATCCATAGAGAATGTAAGGTTTTTCTCTTAATTACTTGAAATGTGAGCACATGTAAATATGAACTTCTATAGGTTGAGTGCCAAAAATCTAGTAGAATTCTCTGTTAAACCTTCATCATAAATTAACTTCAGGTCTAATAGCAGGTACTAAGGGTAGTCTCAAGAACATCTCAGTTCTCTCCAACTGAATATCTGTGACATGCATCGGTATTCTTCTGAGAATTATTATGGTAGATTAGTTACAGAATTGATCTTAGATTGCATTCTATGCCTTGGATAATGAAAGCCAAGCTGTATAAATGCAATTCATGAAACTAAGAAACTGTCTGAGATGGAATGCTTGCATTAGGTTGGTAGATGTTGATTCTGAGGAAGTTTTGAGAATTAAAACAATAACCATACTATAATATTGTTTTGTTCATTGCTGCCTTGGGAAATGAAAGTGACAATGTCATGAAGAACTGTCTAATATGTATTTGGCACATCGGTAAAGTTAAAAAGAAGAAACTTTGTTTAAAAAAGTGGAGAACCATCAAAAAAAACACTTGTGTATTGACAGCCATCTATACCTGTAGTCTGGGGACAAGAACTCAAAATGATTTGTTTTCTCACTCCCATAGTAGTCTACACACATAAGGGGGAAGACAGTGATTTTTTCTGAAGAGTATGCAGTTGTTTTGTGTTCTTTGTTCTTTTTTTGCTTTAAAAACTTTTAAATCCAGAAAGCTGGACTCTCTTGCCCTATTTTATTCCTAAGCAAATGAAGAATTAGTATCTGTCCTAGGACATTTGTGTCATCTAGCATTACTACATCATGCTGAGCATGAAAATAAATCAGAAGTCCTTGAAAAATGAATATTATTGACTAGAAACAATTTTCTCCTCAGAATTCAAACTTCGAAAATACTTTTTAGGAAATGAGTTTTCTTTGATATAGATACCACTTTTATTTCTCTGTTGTAATATTCTGGCACTCATCCTCTAATTAATTTTTATAGAACATTTAGCATTAGCAATTAACATTTGCTTGTTGGTTCTTAGAACTTTGTGCAATACAAGGTATCATCGGATGTTCATATTTATTCAGACATTCATATTTATCCATTCAGATATTCATATTTATAAAAATGTTTAGCTTTCTAAACTGATAATGAAGTTTCTTAGGGTTGGGGATAAACCAAGAGAGAGGTGTCCAATTTCAAAATTTTAAGCTGCATTATTTCTTATTTTGAGGGATGTCATTCCCCACCAATGGATCCTCACCGAACATCAAAAACATTTAAATAGTTTAGGTTAGCAAAGTGAATCTGAGAGTCAAGGGAACCCAGAATCACAAAATGTACTGGAGCCTTCATGACCAATGATTTTAATTCGCACATGACAGCATTATGCTCTCCAACCTGTTATTTGCTGGTAGTTAATTTCTAAATCTACACACACACATACACACACTTAATGTCTTATTTCAGCTTTCCTCCTTGACCTCATTTCTCTGAAAAAACTTCCCATTTCTCTACTCTGCTCCTTCCTCTCACTTTTAAAATTAATGTTTCTTTAACACTGTCTGCAGTTCCCAGATACTGCCCTGTATGACAGAGAAAAAAAGAATAAGTACCTAATTCTTGGTCTGCCTTTTGTTCCTCTATCTCCTTCTTCTCTAAGCTGCTTAATCATTTCCTCTTTTTAAATCTTACCTCTTTCATCTTTTATCACAAACTCTTTATAAAAATTCTCTTTAGTGAGCAAATAGTTTAGCCATCATTCTTTTTCTAATGAGAATTCCACATAGCCATCAGCCTTAGGTTTCCCACTTTGGGCACTTTAGGACCATGGGTGCTGGATAGTGAAGTGTCCCAATGTCGCCTGCCATGGCCCATCCAGGATGCACCAATCACAAGCTCTCTGGGAGCTAGGATTGGGGGTGTCTTGTTCATTGATGCATCCCTGTTATGTCTGGCACAGAGGAGATGCTCAGTGAATATTTGCTGAATTAACACACAACAATGGGATTTGCATTAGTTTCATATAGGGTAATAAAACTCTTGACCAAGTAGAAAATTTTGGATTTGTTGCATAGCTGTAGAAAATATCACACTTGGCTCTATAAACTCTGATTATACCTAATTGTGGATATTACTCACTATGGTAGCAATCTACTGTAATCAACTGATTAAAAAGATGAAAACTTTTTTTAAAAATGAAGTTACACACAGCAAAAAAACCCTGAAATTAAACAAAACTGGTGTTAACTGAACATTTAAATATGAACTAAATCTGCGCATCTTTTAGTAATTATTTATTCTTAAGGAAAAAATGGATTTAGAGTATTTGTATGCAACCTCCTTGAAAGTAGAGTCTATGTTTTATAGAATGTTGTATCCCCAGTGTTTGTCATAATATTTAGCATGTAATAGGTGCTTACTAAGAGTTTGGCAGCAGAGATAGGAAGTAGGCGATGAAGCCTGATTATCCCTATTGAAGACAGCATGTAATTATTAGGTAAATAGTACAAGAAGACATCGTCTATGTATGTTAACTTTCAAGTTTATCTAGGAATCTTTTATCCATTATCCATACTGTGGCTCTCCCTGGAACACAAAAGAATACTTTTCCTAATGTATAAGATTTTCTTTTTACATTGTATCCAGAGTTGGTTGGGAACTTTTTGAGCAGGCTCCTCCAGCTGGTTTGATCTTATTTGATTATTTGTCCCTCAAGCCCAGACTCAGAACCCAGAGTAGAGGAAGCCAGTGGTTAGTTCAGGGTAGTGAGTGTTGGATTATAGCCCATGTTTTGGAAATGCAGAACCTTGGCAGTGCCATATCTGATTGAGACGTCATTACACTATAAGGAAAGCACTCTCCTCCACTCTGCCAACTTGAAGAAAATTTCTGCAGCTGTGTTTCCAAAAATCAAAAGTTTCAAGTTGTCAGATTATCAGCCTTAAGAGGAGTATCTTTTTAAAAGGTTAGATTTTCAAGTGGCACATTTTTCTGAAATTATTATTATTATTTTTTTTAGCTTTTCATTCTCCTTCACAGAGCAACTGGAATTCTATGAAATTCATTTTTACTTAAGTTCTTTAACATAAGCTTGGAAAAAATGGGTCATATATTATTGATTTGATTGCCACACATGCCAGATTTATACAGACAAATATTCTCTCCTTTGAGCACAGGCATCACCTATAAGCAGCTTATACAGAAATGCCGTCTTTTACTTACAAATGAGGTCAAGACAAGAGAAAATGGAGAATGGAACATAAATCCAGTCCTGGAAAGTCGAAATGCCCATCCACCACCAGTGGATCGGTAGTGCAACCTTTGTGCAGAATAGTACAGAAAGTACCTTTAAATTTAACTTAAAAATATTACTTGTGTTTGCAAATTTCCTTACAAAATGGAATGACAATCTTGATTTATGTATAATAGGGGTAGTTACTTTGGGGATAGTCAATTCTTAATTGCAAAACACTACAAAAAAAACTTTCAGGTCTTGCTTTGGGGTGGTGTGAATCTTTATTAACATCTCAAATGTAAAAAGTCAGTGCTTTAGTAACAAGCCACTACCCCTGCCACACAGTTGCATGGTTTCCTTGTTCCTGAGTTTTGACTTCCCAAATATTTTATGAAATCTTTCATGGAAACTCCTTGACCTACAATATTCTTACTTTTTGCTCATATGCAATGTATACGTTATATCATATAACTGATATATTAAACAGGTATTTCTAAAAAGAAATTTATTTTTTTCTCCCTGTATTCCTTTAAATTTATCTAATGGGATTCATTCTTCTCTTGTTCCTGGAAGTCTCAAATGTGAGGCAATCTCAAAACCATTTTGACCACTTTTAGTTCATATAAGATTCTATGGTTACTTTGCTGCAAAATATAAAAATTTCCAGTCCTTGTAGTAATCAACACTCTAATCCTTGTTAAAAAAGGAACACTCCACACACAAACACCGCCACCCCCACCCTAGGAACCTAAAAAGACAGGAAAGGAAGTGTGGCCAGCTTCTCTCTTTTTTGCTTTCTCCGCCCCCACATTACTAACTGCTATTCCTGACTCTCTTTTCCAACTATGAAGAGATGAAAGCTGACCCCACACTGGTTTTGTGTCATACGTGGCCCACATGTGCTTGGTGAGAACCATCACAGGTCCTCTGCCCTGACACAATGCAGGAGCGCATATTCAAAAAGCTACCTCGCTTCTCAGTCTACATTTCCTAGGCAGGAGTCAGATACCAGCCCACTGTATGAACACAGCAAACTCTCCAATGGGCCTTTTTAATCTTCCTTGCTAGACTTGAGGTGAAAGGTACCCTGGGGCTGGAGGTGCAGGTAGGAGACTCACAGACATTAATAACTCTTCTCTAAAGTTCTCTTATTGGATCTTCTCCCTCCTAACTCTTTTGTATTTCTGATGAGGGCAAAGGCTTGACATCATCTAACCTATCCTCAAGCACCTGCTTTGAAATTCCTGGAGAATAGTTTGTCTTCCAGCTCACTTATGTTCTGATATCTAGCCCATCTTGGGTGCCTCAATAGAAACTTCCAGTAAAAATCTGTTTAGAACTGTAGGCTCAGTGCATAGTTACAAATAGTATTTTTTAAATTACTCACTTTGAGGATTCTGTTTTAATTGCCTCCCAATCTGGGAGCAGAGAGAGGCAGTGAAGGTGGATTTGGAGTCGAGGAAGATTTATTCAAGACAGGTTTTCCTCATGTATGCAATTGGGAAAGTCCAGTAGAGACAGGAAATTGGTGATGCAGGCATGCCTCAGAATGCAGTTCAGAATAACTTTGCCAAAATACACATAGGCAAGTCTACATATTGAAATGGGCATTAGTAGTAATTGTAGAAATTACAATCCATCTTCATTCCATTCCCTACAGGATTCTACTGGGGCTCCATGCTCAAGGTGAGGAATCAGGATTCACTAAGGCAATTTGGGATTATAGTAGAGACACTGAAATCTCCTTTAGTGCTCCATAGTGGGGAACTAAAAATGGAACATGCCCAGTTTATTGGGGTTCCATGACATTAATCTAACATCTGAAGCTTAAAAAGTTGCATCTTCAAATTATACTGATAGACATCTTCCTCACTCATAGAAATTGACATTGAAATGTGTTTGCCATTTTGACAGGAGTACAAAATTTCTAGCTTTGAGCAGAGACTGATGAATGAAATAGAGTTTCGCTTGGAACGTACCCCTGTGGATGAATCAGACGATGAAATCCAACATGACGAGATTCCCACGGGCAAGTGTATTGCTCCTATCTTTGACAAAAGACTCAAGCACTTCCGGGTCACAGAAGGCTCTCCAGTCACATTCACCTGCAAAATTGTTGGAATACCTGTTCCAAAGGTAGGAGAAAATGACAAGCCAGTTGGTCAACCAACAGCACAGAACTATAGTCAGTACCTTCAAGGAAGTCTTATCATACTCTAGTGAAGTATCTACAGAGGGAAGAAAAACCAATACCAGAAAATTAACAAAGCCCAGATAATTTGACTGGAAACAGACATTCAAGACAGTATTGTTAAATAGTCAGGCCTCCCCCCCCAATCAGACTTATGGCTAAGTTAGAATTTTATTAAAATTTCAAAATAATCTTCTTAGTCACTATCCTCTGTTTTGAGCTGTTGATTCTCTCAGCCATCAAACTTGCCAAATTGATATTTTTCTCTTTATTTAACATCTATTGAATATCCACAGTGTGCCTGTTATTGTACAAAGTGAGCTATATTTGTATCATTACTATTGAGTTGGTAAATGCTGAAAATGTCATATCATCATCACCGGCTGCAGAAAAATCTTATGAGTCACCAGATTTTTTGGCAGACAGCTGAGAGAAGGATTTACACCGGTATGGCTGCAGCAGGGGATCTCTCTGCTCTTCTTTCACAGACATTAGCATGGCACTACCATGTATAGTTAGGTAACCAGGAAATATAGAGGAGGACAGCTGCAACCAGTATTTTATCCAACCACCCCCTCCCCGTCACCGCTTCATCTCCCCTACCCCGAGATCTCCTTGACACTTGCAGAACTTAACATGAAAAATATATATATTTAAATTTTAACCAGATGAGAAATTTAGTAAGTGAATCCTGGCCTCATTCCACTTGGTATAATAAACCATATTATCCCTTCAAGCGAGGTGAGCTATGCTAGGCCCTGAAATCTGCAATTGCAGAAGACTTGAGCTTGTAATAGGATAGATAGGATAATGGGAATAGGAAAATGGAAAAGATTCAGGCTCCTGGTTTTCATTATTTTGCAACTGAAGACGCATCTGGTTCTTAGGGTGACTTTTTAAGTAATTATAAAGTAAAATTAAAATAGTCACAAGCTTTCTCTCAATTCTAAATTATACAGATACTTTTTATGGTGATATTGGTTAACGAAATCCAGTAAGTTTCAGGTGTACAATTCAACATTATATATAGAATTTTTGACTTAAGCGTTGTATAAATACAAGTGGAGGAGCATATTATACTGTTTTTAATATGTTTTATAACTTTTTCCAAGTGCTCTATAAGAGATGAGTCACTTATAGAGATGGCAATCAGCCCTTGCCTCATCCTACTTCTTACTTCATTATCCTCTAAAGATGTACAGAATAATGTATATTCTCCTTGATTATCTTTCATTTCAGGTTTACTGGTTCAAAGATGGGAAGCAGATTTCAAAGAGAAATGAGCACTGCAAAATGAGGCGAGAAGGAGATGGGACATGTTCTCTGCACATTGAATCCACCAATAGTGATGATGATGGCAACTACACCATCATGGCAGCCAACCCCCAGGTGGAGACACAGGGGTTCAGAGTTGTACAGCACTCTGAGGAAGGAGCAGTTGATGTCACTGTGAATGAGACCTTGAGAAGTGGGAGTTACTAAGGATTGCTAAGGAAAATGAATGAGAAACATCATGATTGTGTGTAACACAATTTAAAAGACCAGTTAGCCACTGATGGGTCACTTAATCCTTCAGCCTTTGTCAAAGGACATTAGTAGTATCTATTCACTATGTATACCTTCCAGACCTATTGGGCTAAATCTTGCACTTCTCAACCAATTGACTCTCTTGAAGAGTTAATAAATCATTCTATCAAAGAATGATTTGTTGTTTTTTCCTTTAGAAAATAAGCAAATTACTTCAAAAGTCTTTGCAAATATCCCTCAAAACTCATAATCTCCTCCCCTGACTCCCGCAAAAGTTGGAAAGCCATAATTTTTCACTTTCCTTTTCTGAATGAGATCAAGACTTAAACTTCCCCTAAAACATACAGCTGAATAAATATCTTCAACTACTATTAGAATAGGACATACAGAACTATAATTTCTACTCTCACCCATTCTTCCTATTAAAATGTTAGTTTTGAAGATAATCTCTGCTGAAGAAAGGCTAAAAACACTTGGCCATGATCTCTCCATGTGGCCACAGACAATGTTAGTGCACAAGAATTCAATTTTTTACATTTGTTCATTTCTCAGCTTAAAAATGAAAGTCATCACAATATTCTTAAAAATCCTTCCTCCTGGAATAGTAATAGTAATTTAAAGATTCCCTCCCCCACCTCTGCACAAAAACAAACAAACAAACAAACAAAAACTTGTAATAATTAGCCAAAGTGTTCGTAATTTTCCAGTCCAGGAAAATTTACATAAACCAAAAAAAATGTGTAATTCTTCTTATTTTAATCTTGTTCATTTTCTGTGTCTTAGGGGAGAATCAGCTGTTCTGGCCACTTAATGGTACAGAGTTTGCCTATTCGCAATCGACTAACATCTGCTGGTCAGTCTCACAGGTAAAGATAATAAAAAATCTCCCTTCTCTAGCCCCTCCCAAGCACCCACCTACCACAATGAGCGCCAAAGTATTGGATCTGCAAATTGTTACTTAAAGTGTAGTCCTCCACCTGTAGCATCAGCATCACCCGGGAGCTCGTTATAAATGCAGAATCCCAAGCCCCACGCCAGACCTACTGAATGAGAATCACATTTTAATAAGATCCCCAGGTGATTCACAAACACATTAAATTTGAGAAGTACTGGCCCATGGCACCCTTTTAAAGATTCAAAATTTATAACATCAGTAACATCAGTGTACATAATATATAAATCAGACTCTTTAATTACATTACTATCTTCAATAAAACAGAAACCTAAGTTAATGACTCTATGGATATAAGCTGAATATTTCTGTTGTTGTTGTCTCTAACAATATTCTCCAGTATAGCACTTGGCTTTCTTCCTCTCTGATTTTCTAACCACTAAGAAGAAAAAGACTGGCTTTGCCTTGAGTCTTATGGTGCCATAAGGTCTTAGCAAAGCATTCCATAGTTGCTGACATGGATGAATTAAATTTGACTTACCAAAGGAACAAAAATAGTGACCCATGTTTCAGATACAGTATTTCATCACCGTTTCAACTATACTTCTTAATTTTATTTTCAAAAACAGCTGTTACTGTTGGTCAGTGTTAACCAGTTTAAATTCATGATAATCTTTAATGGTCTACCATAATTTATAGCCAGGTTAAGTTTTATTACTCAGAGACACAGGGATTGCAGCTGCCTTGTTCTGGGTAATAAACAAGACTTCTCTTTTGGCTCTCATTTGAGGATCAGCTTAAATACTGATTTATTTGTTTATTTTGAAACTATTGAACAACTGGTCAAAACCAAGGCAAGAGAAGCTGAGCCACTTAACCCAGAATGACTTCAGAGAGAAAGAAGCTAAAGCCTGTTTATTTGATTACAGATCTCACAAAGATAATCCTACAGTGTATCAGATACTTACCACTTTGTTTGTTATATCAGTTCCACACCATTATTTATTATTTGTTTATGGTCCAGCAATTCCCTTTCCCTTCTCTCACCCCCTGAAAAAAAAAAAAAAAAAAAAAAAGTCTGTTTTCCAGACTCTATGGCCATGCCTAAATACCTACTGTCATAAATTTGTCAACTGGTTTCTATATTTAATACATGAACATATTTGTTGTTATAGAGGAAGGTCCCGAGTACAAGAAAGAGACAAGGAGCCCCTACAGGAACGCTTTTTCCGACCACATTTCCTGCAGGCTCCTGGAGATATGGTAGCTCACGAGGGGCGCCTCTGTCGGCTGGACTGTAAGGTAGCCTCTAGTATCCATCCTTGGTTCCAGAGCTGTTCACACTTTGCAATTATTTGTTTACACTTATTTTTGTTTGTATTCTTTTTGTGGTATTTATCTTTTTCAAGGAAATGGGGACTGGGGAAAGGAAAGAGATCACTTTTTTTATACAAGGCTCTTTTGGAGCATTTAATACCAGATAAGTATTTCATAAAATTTTTAAGTCTTTAAATGTTAATGAAAATTACATTAGTATTGTATGAGTTAACTCTGTGTTGGTAAAAGACAACCAAAGAGGTGAGATGATTCAGCCATTTCCATATGATACCTATAAATTCTTTATTACTATAAAACCAAAAGTATGATTTTTTTTATCCTTGGAGTGAATTGCTTTGAGGTATAGCCTTTGAAAAAATTACAGTCATGAAAAGATGGCTCTAAGGCAGTTTATGACAACAGATGCTAGTTTCTCATACTAATCAACATAGCTTTCCATATTCTTAATTCTTCGATCAGAAACTGGTCCAGTTGAGCAGCGTAGTTATCTCTCAGTATGATGAGAAACTTAAGTCACCCCTTCAGCTCCAG
This sequence comes from Eidolon dupreanum, assembly GCA_028627145.1. Taxonomy (NCBI): domain Eukaryota; kingdom Metazoa; phylum Chordata; class Mammalia; order Chiroptera; family Pteropodidae; genus Eidolon; species Eidolon dupreanum. The sequence goes on from CM053506.1 coordinate 39,236,322, forward strand.
ACAAAAATGCAGAATGCTATGGAAAATTTAGATGCAAATTAGTAAACGCTTGAGGTTAAGCATTCATAGAGTCCACGTCTCTTAGTGATACTTGCTCTCCCAACAGCCGTCTAAATAATATCTAGGATTGATTATTACTTCTTCCATCCTAAATTCTAAAAGATACCCATGCCTGGGTCCCATCCCCAAAGATTCTGATTTAATATTGTAAATGGGCATTGAGATTTTCAAATGCGCCCCACATTATTATAATATGCAGCAAGGTATGAGAATACTGGTTTAACATTTGCCCTTTTCTTGGCTACCTCATGTTTATTAGGTATGTAAGCAATATATCATCTCTGAGACTGATACTGCAGGTTTTTAATTCTTATTTATTCTAATCTAGAATATAATCACCACCTTAATTGGGGTCAAAATACTATACAGCTTAATTTCACGTGGCCGTTCATCCAGATCCCTCTTGTCCCGATTCCCCTTTCACCACCTCATGTTTTCTCTCGTTGTCCATTTGTTGCCAGACAAGGATGAAGAATTCAGCCACCAAATAAATCTGCCTGTCATCAGTCTGTCATTTGCCTCAGCTGTTTTGTTTTTTATTAGGTGAGTGGCTTACCACCCCCAGAGCTAACGTGGCTGCTCAATGGCCAACCTGTGCTGCCAGACGCCTCCCACAAGATGCTGGTCAGGGAGACTGGAGTCCACTCTCTGCTCATTGACCCGCTCACTCAACATGACGCAGGCACCTATACGTGCATTGCTACCAACAAAACCGGACAGAATTCCTTTAGTCTGGAGCTCACTGTAGTAGGTAAGGTTTGCTACTGGGACTCCTAAATGTAACTACCTCCAAAGTTATTGCCCAAATATGCAGATCATCTGACAGAATTCCTTAGTCCTTTGCCTACCAAATATAATCTCAGTTTCTACTTCACTCTAATAAGGGCCATATTTTGTACATTGCTTTCAAAGACATATCAGTAAGCTAAAAACATAATAGGGTACCTTGTGCATATTATGCATGCAATAAATGAGAGCCATTGTAATAGTTAATCAATCAGTCAATTAATCAATTAATTAATTAATTATTACTAAATTCAAGTCACTTGCCCTATATAGTTCATTACTCCTAAAATATATGAGGCTCTTCCCCACTCCACCCTCCAAGCTTCCATGCTTTTGTATCAATGGTCCCTCTATCTGGAATGCCCTTCTCTGCCTAGCCACCTCTTATTCTCTAAGGCTTAATGCAAATGTCGCCATCAAGGCACAATGGATCCACCAGGCATATCGTCCTCTGTTTCCACAGCACTTAGAAAAGGAGAGACTCTTAACAGTACTTCCTACCTTCTATGTAATTGTTTATTCCTTTGCCTTCCTGAAGAGACTATGAGCGTCTAAGGTCAAGGATTCTGACTTGCTCTCCTGCATATCTCTGGTGTCTGACTCTGCCTGGAACATGGAAGGTGCTCGACAAATGTCGAGTTGATAACTAAACAAATGAAACTTTACCTTATAAGATAATGTGAACACAACACTGTAATGCCTACAAATAAGGACAAGTCATTGTCAACCTGAGTGGTACCAGCTCTTCAAAGCAGTAGTCCCACCAGAATTAGATTTCAGAATATACAAACTCTAGTGCTAGGTTTTCTCCCATGTATAGCCCCTAAAGGAAATCAGGATGGCTTCAGCATCCTAATCCTCTCTCCAGGCTAGTGGATGTTTCCCCCATTATATGTCTTTCTTTGTCTCACTTACAATTTCTTCTTATTAATGGAGTAGAACAAGCTCATTTTGCAAGGATTTAGCTTTTGCTTTTTTCCCCACTATTTTGCTATAATATTGACTCTGGAACCCTGAAATATGCAACATCTTTGCCTTAATTGGTTCTAGGCCACCCCCCAAAAAAACCTCCTTATGAAGCATAACTTGTGTTTTTCAAAAATACAGGATACTTCTTTCAACTTTTCTGTAGCTATAAATTTCTTCTAAATAAAAAGTTGAGGAAAATTAATATATTTTATATAAAATAAACTGTTAAAAAGAAAAAGGATATATTCAGTACATAAAATATATTGTTTCTCAAAATTCACTGCTGAGCAATAAAAGAAACACCTTAAATTCCACACCTACCATTTGCATGGAACCTAGATCCTTGAGTGTTGTCTCTCATAGGATGTGCAGAAACAATTTCTTCATTTATCATTTTATCATTTCTGGAGCTTTTATCAAGACAGTGATCTTCACTTAGAGGCATGAGAAGTGTTCTGAAGAGGAGGTAAAGTACGAGGGTTCCCACCCTGCTAAATTCTAGAACTGTAATGAGTTCGAGGCATGACCCCCAAGTCATTTACTATTTAAGCAAGAATGACCCTTCTCTATTTCAGCCAAAGAGGTGAAGAAAGCACCTGTGATCCTGGAGAAACTGCAGAACAGTGGAGTTCCCGAAGGCCACCCGGTGAGGCTGGAGTGCCGCGTGATAGGCATGCCACCCCCTGTGTTCTACTGGAAGAAGGACAATGAGACCATTCCTTTCACCAGAGAGAGGATCAGGTACAGTGCTGCCCATGTTCAAAGGGACTTCCAAGTTGAGTGACCTAAATAAGTCTGTAGCCCTTTGAATCTGGTTTCTTTCACTGAGCATGATGCATTTGACAATTGTCCATGTTATTGTATCAAGAATTTATTCTTCTTTGTTGCTGAAGCATAGTTCATTGTATAAATGTCCCACAGATACATCCTGCATATCTTTTGTAATGTGTCTTCAGTCATATCAGTACCCAGAAAAACCTCTTTGACAGTAAGAAGCTAAAATAAAATAAAGCAAAACAAAACATTAAGGCAGTTATATGCCTTCTCCATCCATCACGACATGGTTGTTTTTAAAGTAACTTTAAGGATCCAGTTTCTTAAAGTGGGCGCCTTGCTTGATTTCCCCTAACCAACCTTATTTCTTTGCCTTTGGTTTTACACCACAAGGGGCAATCAAACAAAGGCAGCTGGTGTACAAAAATTCCTACTAAGATTTTTTCTTCATGACCGAAGGAATTTGTCCCTGAGGATGTTGTAGCTGACAGAATTTGGGCATCTAAGAAGTCTATGTATATATAGGTCAAGATTTTTCTCTGGTAAAACTTAAGCAAGAACAGAGAATATTTGAGTTAACACTTCAGTCTAAATTAATGTAACATGTTAAACCCAGCCTGAAATATCTGGGATTGCAATCTGAAGCCAAGATGGAGAACCACTGGTGTTGAGGAAACAGAAGGAAGAGCATGATGATTTGAACTTGAACCGCATTTAGCTAAATGCTGCACATGCCCAGTTAGTTACATTGAGAAATACCTACTCCACGCTAACAATTCATCTATCTCTGGGCTCTCATTTTGGTCTACTTTCTACATAGCTTCCTAACAAAGTTCTTGTTGATATTTCCAAACTAGTTTGGAAAAGAGATTTTTCTGGACTTTGGTTGTGACAATGGGGGCACCCCTAGAGGGGTGTACAACTCTAGAAGAGTTGGAGCAGTGCAGAGAGATAGAACAGGTCTCAGCCTTGGCTGTTGACCCTCATCACAGCCTCACTAGATTAATTGCTATTCTGTGACTTCTTTCCACCTTCAGGCTTGCCCTTGATGGTTGCTCTAAGCTAAGTCCTCTCTTCCTCTACCTAAGGACAGGGAGGAGAGGGTAAGCAATGCACTGCTGGATTTATTCCAAGACTTTCCCCGAGCCCTAAACTCAACAAGGCTGTTTCTGGCCTCAGCTATAACACAGCTATATTCTTTCTTTTCTCCAGTATGCACCAGGACACAACAGGGTATGTCTGCCTCCTCATTCAGCCAGCCAAGAAATCAGATGCTGGGTGGTACACATTATCAGCCAAGAATGAAGCCGGCATCGTGTCATGCACTGCTAGGTTGGATATATACGGTAAGTGTGATGGCATCAGTTGAACGTCTGGTTTGTGATGGGCAGTTTAAAAATCTTTTTTGAAAGGATAAATGTAGTATGTTTCCATAAATGAATTGGTTGGATTACATTTTAGTGTTTAAAGTCATTTTATCCTAGTCACCTCAGGGCTTTTTTATACTTTTACATTTTACTAAGGCCTTAAACTTCTTCCGAAAGAGGGCCTTTAATACTGGGAATTACAGCTACTTCAGAGTTTACATGTGCTTGTACTTCTGACCATCCAGCATCTTCATGCCCTCTCATTGATGCCATGGGCCACCCACTGAAACTCCATTCCCACTAGAGATGTCATTTCCCTCAGCACCATACCTCCTCCCAGCAGAATTTTCCAGACCCCTTTCATTTGTTAATTCATTCTACAAATGTTTATTGCTCCAATGCTACAATCAGATTAATAGTAGAGATCTATCCTAATAATAATAATATCAAATGACATTTCTATAGTGATTTTTTTTACTTACAAAACATTATCCTTAGGTTTTCCCAACTCCATAAGATTTTCGTATTTATTGTTACCCTCACTTGAATGCTGAAGAAACTGAGATTCAGAGAGGTTAAGTGACTACAACCAGGATGCAAATCCCAGGTTTCTATATTATTCTTTTGAGCCACGTTTCTAATTTTCAAAAGGATTTAACAAAGTAATCTTTATTAGTGTATTTATGTATTCCTATCCTCTATAATTTTGACATTACCTAGTATTTCTGAAGACATATTCCTTAATCCAAGAGTGATTTTTTCCTCCCTTAAAAAAAAATTGGTCAGCTTAAAAAAGTTTCTTATTTATTACTAGTTTAGCATGATTAACCAGAATAACAAATAAGAGTGACTGTCTAGGACTTGAGGTCCCTGCTATTTATAGGTACACACCAAGTTTCCCTCCCCCCTTCTTTTAGTGCCATATAAGAGGGGCATTGCCTGCCATTTTCCCTTGGTCTAATATTTGGAGGAAATGTACAGCTTTCTGGTTATTTTCCCTTATTCTTAGACTTGAAAAGAAACAACGCTAAAGGAAGCTGACTCTAATGTACTTTCCCTTGGGAGTATCCATGGAAAGAGAGGCCAGTGATATGTTTCTTAATCTAGGCTAAGTCCCTTAACGGTATCACGGGCTTCACCATGTCAGGAGGAAATAGGTCTCAAACTTAGTGCCAGTAAACCCTGAAATTGATGACTCTTGTCCCAATCCTGTCCTTCAGTGGCCGAGTTCCCAGTTCAGTTTGTCCTGGCTTACTTCTTCCTGGCTCCTGCCCTGATTCCACAGCACCAATAGGAGGCGCTGTTTCATCATTTGGACCTGGAAGCGGGAGACGGGATGGAGGACTTGGGCTAAAATCATCTCCTACGCCCACCACTTCCTGCCTGTCTGAGGAATGGGGACAGTAGGCTCCCCTCTCTCATCACAAGGAGGGCTTCTAAGAGAAATTATAGTAGTCTGGTTAAGGTATCGAAGCAGGGAAAGGCTAAGAGGTGGAGGGAGGGCTGGGGGAGAGGCTTGGCTAGCTATTCACTTCAGCCTTCTGAGTACCTGCTCTTTAGTGGAATCGCTGTAAGTTTTGTCCTCAGTTTTGTAGCTTCCGAAATTTGATTTTACAATTCACTCAGAAGTATTTACACTCTGAAAATCTGATTCAAAATAATGAAATCAGCAAAAGAATGCTAAAGGGTCCATAGCTTTCCAGGACCCAGAGCATCAGTGTTCCCTACCTGATGCTTCCCCCTTCTCCACCTCACGGTCTCTAGAAACCTGATCAGGAGACTGCTTGGCAATTTCTGAATTGGAAATGACAGCGAGGACTGAGCAGTTTGGATGGATATTTTTCATCCAGGCCATGGCTCAAGCCTAAGGATTTTGTCTGCTAAAAACAGGGTCACCTTTGGACGATGCTTAGTGAAGGTGGAAATGCTAATACATTTTCTTTTGTCTCTGAACCATGGCTGATTGCACTTAAGTTACTTTTCAGCTTTCTTGTTATAACTCATTAAAACCTGATTTAGGGTGGTGGGTAGGTAATGGCTGATTAGGGTGATAAGGGTATGAGGTACGTACTTCTCAGAAGTCTGGACCCACCTTTTGGCTTCATTTCTGCAGGTTTTGCATTTCCACCTCCCCAGGTGCCCTCCCTTGAGAGCCTGCGGCCCTCTCTACACTGCCTAGCAGACTCCATGCTAGGTCAGAGAGAGAAGATAATTTCGATAAATCACACTAGTCACCTACTCTTTCTTCTTATAGTCCCAGATCTTACTGGATTAGAATTATAGGTTTTAGAATTAGTAGTTTAAGAGATCACCAGCCCAATTTCTCTATTCCTGACAGGGAAGAAAAATTTTATTGTTCTCTTTTACAAATGAGGCATTTCAGACCCAGATATATTTTAATGCTTTACCGAGATCCCACAGAAAGTGTTGGAGTGGCAACAGATTGCACCCCAGCAGTTTATCTGCTAAACTGTATTTCTTTCATTGCAACACATTATTTGGTCCATTTTCCAGCTCAGTGGCACCAGCAGATCCCTCCGCCCATGTCGGTCCGGCCCAGTGGCAGTCGCTACGGATCTCTCACCAGTAAAGGACTTGACATTTTCTCTGCCTTCTCCTCCATGGAAAGCACAATGGTGTATTCATGCTCTGCTCGGAGTGTAGTGGAGAGTGATGAACTTTAAGAATATCTGGGTGCCTGCTGTGTAAGGGGGCGGGCGGTGGAGGGAGAAGGAGGACAAGCCAGAACCAGTGATTCTCAAACAACTGGAGATGAGTAAGTTCCCATGTTGCTGGACCTGTGGCAAGCAGTGCTTTGTTTAAGTCAACTGAGGACTCTTGCATACTTAGCTGCGGGAGAGATGGAGGACTGTGCCTTCTAAAGAGTCCAACAAAAATGTGAGAAGACAATACAGATGAACCAAAGATGCTATGCCGCTGCCATCCACTGCTTTGGGAAAAACTAGCATGCTCCCCTGCCCCATGCTGTGTTAGGGATATTTAGGCCCTACTAGGAGTAATTAGGGGAGGTATGCTTGGGCTGAGAGGAGCTAGGCAGTAGTAACCCTAGGTATCGCTAACGCACCACACGATGCAAAGGAAAAAGGTGGGGAGGTCTCTATCACCTTTCATTGATTACATCCATAGCATTAGTTTTGGTGGATTCATTAAGTCAGCTTCTACTTAGCATTAGATCATGCCATACAACTTACACATGTGGAGAAGCACTTTTGATTTGCTTATCCTAGGTGTACTGAGCCACATAGTAAGGTGCCAAAATGTGCTTGAGATATTAAAAAAAAAAAAAAATCACTGAAACACTCAATATTGCACAGTGCACTTATTCTGTAGCCAAAACAGGGCCCCACCCATCTATCTGTACCATTTTCTTTTGGATACAATGGTGAATGAGTTTTCTTTCTGACTTTACATATCCCTAGGCTCTAGAACTAAAATGCTGTTAATAAACCAACCAGAAAGAAATCTCCTGAAGGGTCACTTAAAAAACTACTAGTTTCAATTGCCACTTGCAAAATATGCAAGAGTCAACATCTGTCTATTAAATACTGATGCTCCCGCTCCTTCTGTTTCCCCAAAATACTGGAAGCATGTGAGGCGGTGAGAAAAGAAGAGATACAAACAAGGAGAGGAAGCGATGAGAGAATGTTGTTCTTCACTTGCTCCAGTAGAGCAGTAGTTGTGGAAGAAATCTTTGATAGTCGTGAACTGCTTTGAGGTCATTAATCAAATTTCACTTTCTATATAGAAAATATGCTGACTGGGAAAGTGGAAGGAAGAATATGCATCTTTATTCAAACTCACCAATTCAAAATCTGCCTTTCAACTCACAGAATTTTTAGACTTACATTCACTGTGATATCCCAAGTACCTACAAGAGTGCTTAGCACAAAATAGACATTCAACAGATATTTGTTGGATGAACAATCTTACATTAGATAGAGGAATATACAGTTCACACACCAGTCCAAAAATTGCCCTTGGAATGCTCATCACAGCACAGTTTGCTCAAGGATCACCAGTGACATGAATTGGAAGTGTCTATTGCCAATTCCCTGAGTCCAAGTCTCTGATAGTCTCTGAGCCAGGCACACTTAGCAGGCTTCTTACTCAAGTAAACAAATAGTAATTGCTTAGAAAGGCTTGAAATAAATTTTTCTTCACTTCAAGGCAAGGATATTAAGTATAAAAATAAATTTGTTCACTCAAAAAAAATCATTTGTGTGTCTACTCTATATAAGATGCTATGCTGGAGATTATGGGAGATACAAAGATATGGATAAAACACAGTCCCCACCCTCAGGAAGCTTACAATCTAGAAGAGGAGGTAAGATACAAGGCATGTAGAATGCTGCTTCTTGGGGCAAAAAAATCTATTCATTATCAAATAGAGGTTTCTAGTGCTCTTCATCTTATATTTTTCATGACTCTAAAATCATTTTATTTTCAATCTTTTTTTCTTAATGAAATAAAATGCCGTAGGTTACATATTTAAATAAAGGTTTCAGTCAATTATTCAGCAGAATTATTAAATTTTGTTTCCTTTTTTCATGTACGTAGGAATGATACTAAAAATGTGGGTGACTGTAATGACATAGAATGTATTTCATACAGAGTGCATCCTGTAAAATGTTTCCATTTTGGCCTTTATTATAAAATCTCTTACAACCAAAGAGAATTTTCAAACTCCAGATTGCTCCTTCACATATGTTCACTTGACCTCCCCATAACATTTATTTCTGTAAATCCTAGACAGTTCTCTCATGAAAGGACATTCTTCGTCTCTATATGTCTTAGCTTTCTGAATATTTTTTATCTGTTGCTTTTACTGTTTAACAGAAAACTGGGATAAATATTATTGGCCACAAGATGGTGCTGTCTAACCTACAATGTAAAAGCATAAAAAATCCTGAAATTTGAGTTATTGGATTATGTTACAGTACGGTTTCTCAACCTCAGCATTATTGACATTTGGGGCTGGTAATTCTTTGTCGCGCGGGGCTGTCCTGTGCACCGTAGGATGCTTAGTAGCATCCCTGGCTTTTACCTAGTGGATGCCTGTAGCATAGCAGCCCCTGCTGTGGTTGTGCCCATACAAATTATCTCCAGACACTGTCATATGTTCTCTGGGAGACAGAATTCCCCTTCTTGAGAACCACTGTATTGAACAAATCAGTACCCTGTTTTGACAGTTCTCTTAGAATTCAATTACAGTGAGGAATACTTATATAAGAAATTTTAGTTCTGCTGGATATATTTAGACTCAACATACCCAAAATCAGATTATCTTTTCTTTCATAAATGATTCTTTAACCTAGTTTAATAATTTCTATTAATGGCACCATCACATTCCTAGTAAACCAATAAAAAATATTCAAGTCATTTTTTCCTTCCTCTGTGCAATCAATTCGTAAGTCCTGTTAATTATAATGCTATTATTCTCTTTACATTCAGCCCTTCTTTCCCATCCTCCTGCAGTTCCCCAGTTCAGACTTTCATTACTTTATTAATTTCCATCAATACTTCTTACTTCAACCATAATAAAAGACTTCTAAGTTGCCTTTCAGCCTTTAGTCCTGCTGTTTTTCCCCACTCAAATCCAGCCCAGACTTCAGCATTGGCTCATTCTTCCTGAAATACTGCTCCAGTTATGTTATTCCCCAATTTCGAATCCCCAATGGCACCTGCAGCCAACTCAGGTGCCAGCTGTTCTGCCCTTCAAGGCTTACTCCAATATGATCCTAAAGCTTTTCACCCATTACTCAGAAAACATACCCAATGTGGCAGCATACTTAACACAGATCCCTGCTTTCTAGTTACATGCCTCCTTTTTGCCTCTACCTGAAGCCTCTCTCCCTAGTCCACACCTATAGAAATCTTACCTGTTCCTGAAAGTCCATCTCAAATGCCACTGCTTCTGTGAAATATTTTCTGATCCCCCAGGCCCCAACCAAATACAATTTTACTTTCCTTGGAATCTCATAGCAAATTTGAGTCTGGAAGAGGAGAGGATGACTTTACATAGTATTTTATATAAAACACAGCCTCCATATACCTGCCTGCCCTCTCCCCTTGCACTACCCCAGTCTTGCCTACACTAGATTTTAGCTGCCTGTTGGTATGGACTGTCAAAAGTTTTCATGTACCTTATAAGAGTATGCACTCAATATTTATGGACCCAAATTGAACTTTAAAATTCTATATAAATCAATATGTTTCTATATAAAGTGAATTGAGTCCAGAGCAGTGGTTCTTTGCTTGTACATTAGAATCAGGGAACTTTTAAAAATTCCAGTGCCCAGGCCACAAGCCCAAATCGGAAAATCATAAGCTCTGGGCTTGTGACCTAGCCAACAGTAAGTATCTTTTAAAGCTTCCCATGTGATCCAATGAGAAGCCAAGGTTGAGAAGAATAGAGTCATTTCTTACCCAGAAATGTCCAAAAGTATGCAGATGGAATTAAGTTGTAGTGTTGGCATTGGTGAAGAATGTACTCTCCCTCATTGCCCATACAGTACATGCCTAGAAAGGAGAAATAACCACGCACTTTGGCCTCATTAGATCCTACTATTTTGCACAATGTTCATTAGACACGTAGCATTCATGCAGTCCCTAGGGGAAGCTCAAATACATGCAAAAATTGACCAGGGAAAGAGGGATAGTTGGTGCAATTCATCTGGCCCTTTGTTTCAAAATACCATATGGATCCCATAAGCACCCCTCTCTCCAAAGAACTGAAGGCCTTTTTATAACAGTCATAGCGATCAGGAAGGAATGTGGAGAAAGGAAATGAGCCATTAAAATCAAACTGCCTTTTTGGAAAAAAGTCCCCTTCACCAAAGTAAGATTTTAATCAGAATTGCCAACTAGTGGAACAGTTTCAGTGCATCTTTCTCTTTTTATTCCTTACCCAACTTTTGTAGGCATCCAATGAGAAATTAACTGGTCAAGAGACTAGCAGTGGGTAGAGCAGAGCTCTGCATAACACATACTATGGACAGTAACTCCCAAAGGAGTCAAAAGCCAATTTTTGTAGGGACAGGTTAATTTGGATAATCCTCAAATGATAAATAGGCTGCCTTTAAATGCATTCTGAGTTTTAAATTGGTTATTTAAAACTCAGAATGTATTTTCTTACACCCATATTTGCCAATGCTAGATTCCCGAGTGAATCCAGTAAACCCCATTCTATTCATGCCTGAGTTATAGTATCTGTTATACCTAATTGGGTTATGATCCCAATAATAGAGATTCAGGCAAAGCAGCCAATAAAAGGCAAAGAAACACTTTTTCCTCCTCCTTTTTCATGTCTATGATGTGTCAAAGCTAAAGAACGTCCCTGGTCTTTTCTGTACTGATCCCCATTATGTGTTTTTCTCCCCAGATGCCCTGTGCCCCATATTCTGTAATTCCTCTGCTGTAACCCATTCCACCTGACCCCTTCCCCACGGCCTGCCAGCATACTTCTTGCCCCAAAATGACCTAATTACAGTTCCATGAATCTTGGCTTGATGTTCAAAAAGAAGCAATCTAATTGAACAAATTCTGAATGCCTGAGAGTCTTTCGACTTCACAGAGATACTGCATTTTTAAAAGTAGTTGCTTTCTTATTCCCATTAACTTTTAATGGAGAGAATTGCTGACAAAGTAAAAAAAAAAAAAAAAAAATCAGGCTGTCAGGGGAGGTCTAAAAAAGTGACTGGGTCAGACACCCAAATAGTCCTTGTTGATCACAGCCCCCTCCTGTTCTCCCCCTCCCCACACACTCCCAAAGTAGCTTTCATACTGAGATTCTAGACTGAGTCTATATAAAGGCTATGTATAAGTTGATTGTAAAGTTAAAGGCAAATTTACCTATAATGGCTTTTATTCAAGGTCCCTTACAGGGTCCTTGGGTAACCTGGCCTCAAAGTATTTCTGCTTATGGTCAAGTTGAAAATCAATGTGCCTTACCAGTAAGATGAACAGTTTCTTCGATTATTATGTCAAAGTCCTTTTCACCACTAATTGCCTTTTCTTGTTTTAAGTGAATCACTATTTCAGAAAATTAAACACTAAAGCATTGCTTGAAGAATGTGCAGCATCTCCTAAACTTTAACAATGCAGTGGTCATCAGCATGCTAAAAAAGTTGCTAATACCATGTTTTAAAAATTCTGGTGGTGCAAAAAAAAAAAAATCACATGTTTGTTAAAAATACATTTGCCTCTTATTTCTATCTAATTACATATTAGTTTGCATACATGGTATTTAGAACCATAAACAGGCTGCCTTTTCTTAATGTGTAAATAATTATCACTTTAAACTCCAAAGAGCAATAGACTTGAAATTGCAAAAACAGAGAAAGAACACACTTTTTAATCCTCTGAGAATCGTATCATAAATGCTAAGAGTAAGCATAAAGAAAATGTCTGTACTGTATAGTCACATAAACACTAATTTGCCAGAAGATTTTAACATATAAGTGAATAGAAAACCTTTCCCTAATAATAAAAATTAAAATATTTCAACATTATTTGAAAATATTTTAAGACTGAAATAAATGTACATTTTTCTTTAAAATGCAGAAAACAGTTCTAATTTTCAGATTTAAGGATTACTTTTTGATGATGATGATGAAACTGATTTTTTAATGTACAAAGATATTTGAGAATTTAAAATGATTTTTAAAAATTATCCTTATAATTGTATAAATCACTACATGAATTATAACCTGGTTAAATATCTCTAGATATTGAGTTTTGGTCTTCCTAAAATATCCAGTAGATTAAGTAGACTTCTCACAGAATGTTCTTTAACTGTCTAAGATTAAAATTCATACTGCCTCTTAACTGAAAACAGAGATACTTTTTAAAGTGAGACTTAAAGGTGGGAAAGATGGGAGGGATGAGAAGTTTAGATTGGAAATTAATGGAGATACAAGTATAGCTTTGTTACAATAAGAGGTATTCTAATACCCCTAAGAAACATGAATTGTTTTCCTATAGTATGGTAAGAGCGAATTGTGTGATGTTCAAAATTCCAAAGAATCTGATGTTTCTACACATATTCAGTGAGTTATCTGCAAACCGGAGGCAGATCCTTGTAATTTCTCCAGTTAGTGATGCAAAAATCCATTGAACTCTATGCTAGCATTGACTACAGTGGTCGCTACCAAAAGATAACTAAATGTGTATTTGTACATAGTATAAATGATTTACTGTGTATTTTAAGGAGAGTTAAAACCCCAAAATAATTCAAATGAGATCATTTGAATGTAATTCTATTGTTTAACACTCATTGGTAAATTATATTTTATTTTTTCAGTGTTTTGATTTCAGAGACACCTTATCCTCTTTTCTGATTAATTTTCACTTTTTTGAATCTTTAGCATTAAGTTTCTTGACCTCCCTATCAAGATAAAAATCTGTAAAATATTTAATAACATTAGGAGAACTCCTGGGTAAAGTCCTGGAAATAAAGGGGGATTTAAATAATTCAGATGAATTTCAGACACATTCTCTAGTTTTTCTGTAATTCTTGAGTCTCTATTTCTTTATCTGTAAAATAAGCAAAATACATGAGCCTTTCTCAGAATGGAGGATAGGATAAATAAATATTTATGAAGAGTTTAGAGATGCTAAAAAAAAAGTGATCACAGTTTTGTTTTGTTTTTTTATTCCAAGGAAAATTTTAAAAATATTTTTTCCCCAAATAAGTAGTTAATTTGTTTTAAAAGTTCACATTTCTTCCTGCCCCACTATTTTGTTTTTCCTTGGAAGGGTAATACGGAATAGTGGAATCTTCTTCTAAGATGGTATGGAGTTAAAAAAAAAAAAAAAGAAAAAACTGGAGAAAAATTCATGAATTAAAGAAATATTCTATCTGCTTTCTGCAGGCAGATTCCAGGGGAATTTATTCTACCATAGGCAGAATAGCCTAAGGGAACTCTGATTCTTGTGGCTCTACAGTTGAATCTGGTGAAAACGATGACTCAGCAACACACAGAGGAAACAGCAAAGGAGTTCCTATATTCCTTCCCGGTTTAATCAGTTCAGGACAACTCCGTTAAATAGTTCCAGACCCTAATGAAGAAATGTTCTATGCTAGCATGTCAATGCTCTTATGTTGAAATGAATCAACTTTAAGATCATAAATAGATAAAGACCCTCAAAAATGAGCATATTCTTTAGGCTCTGTTTTTGTATTCTCAGATACAGGTCTGAATTTAACCCCAATGATTCATTTCAGCCATGAAGAATCACAAATAATGTACTGTGACTACAGGAATTTATACAGATGCTCGCACACGTGCACACACACATGCACACACACTTCAAGTAAGGATTTGTACGTGGAACACCCATAGCTAACCTAATTCAATTAGAATCAAGTGATACCTCTTACACTTTTTCTTTCTCTCCCTGCATCAGTTCTTTCCACCTGAAAATACACCAGGCCCCAGAAAACTCACAAACCTGATATGCTTCCATCTTAGTCAACTTACTTCCTAAAGTACTTTTTTGGTTATTGAAATCTTGATGGAAAAATTATTATAGTAGCCATTTTGAAATGTGTGAATTACATTAACTGTATATTTTGCCTCTATTACTAGAAAACAATTCGTGGATCTTGGCTTTTATTCCTGTTCCTCTGCATTGTGCATGTTAGATATTCTGTGGAACTGATCGCTTACACCGAAATATTTGTGAGCATAAACTGTGTCTTTCTTCAGAAGGTATATGGTACTGTATTCCGTGACACCCGTTGCTGTTTCCTAGCTATGTTTTCTTAAAGATTTGTTGAGGGTTGTATTTTGTTTGGAAATTTTGCAATTAGAAGAAGAAAAATAAGAATTAAAAACCTGTATTTAATTTAACTGAATGTTTTCAAAAGCAATTTAGAGGATGTGGTGGACCGTTTCTTTATTCATTCAATAAAATTTTATTTATTCTCAATTATTTGTTGGGTTTATTTTGCTTTGTTTTGTTTTGGTCCTAGACTTTGTATATGAGATGGGTTAAGCTCTTGCTTTGAGTGGTTTTCTTTCAGCTCAGGTATTTTTTGCATACATTACCAACTTGAAATAACAAACCATATGTCCTGTGTTAATTCAATAAAACAGTTGTTACAGCTTGTACCCACTAGTATATTCATGACTTGAGAAGGGGATAAGTGTACATCTAAGAAAATAAGTCATATATTTATGGTCTTACATGTACTTTGAAGTTTCTTTCACCCCTAAGTAGTGAAAAGCAACATCTTTAGCGACACCTAAGCAAAGAACAGAATCTAGTCAAATTCAGTTTGAAAATAACACTTCGCTTTTACAGTAACATGGCATATTTTAATTGAACTGAGTCTTAATTGTTGATTCCTGCAGCTCTATTAACCACAACCCAAACAACTCTATCTGGTTCATATATAGCAAAAATTTTAGAGCTTCATTAGTATAAAGGTCACCTCATTAACTAAGAAACTAGTTGCGTTGGATGTTAAGAAAGATAGCCTAATCCTTCTTCACATTTACAAATACAGAAAAAATGGGAAGTCAATATAATCAGTTTTGGGAATGAAGTTAATGATGTCATAGTAGATATTGTTTAATTA